>VZRE01006635.1:0-41906 GCA_013396775.1 Cephalopterus ornatus
GTCCCTCTCCAGCTCTCCTGGAGTCTCTTCACCTTCTGGAAAGGGGTAGTTTTTGTGAGCATTCACTTGCCCAGGCTGAGGAATTGCTGACCTGTTCCGTGTAAGGTGGGATATTGGGAATGTCTTTGTTTTAAACCAGGTTGCCACCTCCCAAGGCTTCACCTTTAAAAAAGCTCATTTGTGTTTAGCCTAAATTGCACTGTAACTCCATCAAGAAAAGAACAAAATGGATGAGGAGAATCAATTAAAACTCTTCTAAATGTCTTAAAACAGGATGGGGAGGGAGTGGAATACGTGTGCAGGTTCTTTAAAGTTTCAGATTAACTTTATTAATTAACTTAAATGAAAATAACTTAAATGAAATTAACCTAAATGAAATTACCTCTCAGATTTAACTTTATGATTTGGTACAAATGAGAAGGCTGTCTTCAACAAATTCATCAGAGCTCCTGGTGACCCCTGAACTGGTGTGCCCTGCCTGGGGGTAGCAGGGAGGTCTGCCCCCACTCTCTGCAAACCATCCAGCTCCTGGGGAAAGCAGCAGCCTGGAATTGCCCCCCGAGGAAAATCAATCCTTTCCCCCAAAGAGCAATCCCGGTGGCTCCATCATCAAAAGCATCACAGCTGCTGTTTTGTTGGCAAAAAAAACCAAACCCCAAAGCCCAGATGGAGAAACAGCAGCACCATCTCCCAGCTCTGCTTGCAGCTTTATTCCCTTTGGTTTAATCTCTGTTTTGATGGTTTTGTAAAGCAAGAGGCAGGAGTTCAATGACTTCCCAACGGGAGCAAATCTCCCCATCTGAAACAGGACATTTCTCCTCACTCCCAACTAGGACTTAACCCATGTGGCCTGGCACAACAAGGTGGCACTTCTGACTACAGGTCTCCTCCTTGGGAAATCTGCCCTCCTTTCCTGGTGCCCTGGGAGATTGCATTTCTTCTGCAGGAATGCTCCTTGCCCGCTTTGAAACGGTGTTTGGTTATTACGGCAAATTTCCCTTTGGGTGGAAAACAACCTAAGCAGGGAGTTAAGCAAAATTCTTCACGCTCTGCAGTCAAGCAGGGCCTGGATCCATCCATTTACCTTGGATTCCTCCGGGCTTGGAATGCAGGTTTCACTGCAGGAAGCAGATGAAACCATGTCCATGAGGCAGATAAGGGAGGAAGGCAATGTGTCCTTTTTCCATTTCCACGGATTTGTTGCTGCTTTACAGATGCTCCCGAGGTGCCTTTGGGAATGGTGGCGTTGCTGGTCAGCAGGCAGGCACGGCAGGAGACCTGGATCAGCCTGGCTTACCAGAGGAACAGGGGTTTCTGATTATCCCAACTTTCTGTTCTGCGTTCAGAGATACTTCCCGACACCGGCTCCTCCGCCTGGGAATATGCCCAGGACTCAAAACACCAAGCTCAGGAAAGCACGTGGCCAAGATGCTTATCGAGACCTCCCGCCTGAGCTGCGTTTGGCCGGGAGCCCCCGAAGGAAAGCAGGGAGGACTCAGGGAACAGGGTCATTCCTACCGGCTCAGGCCTGGCCGGGATTGATGCCTGGAAGCCAAAGAGGGTTGTGCTGACAGGGGCGGGCGGAGGGGGCAGCCAAAGCAAAATGTGGTTATATATCTTCAGCCCTGCGGGGAAAGAGGTGATTCCAGAGTCCAGCTGGGATGGACATCACTGAGCTGACTCCGTCCTACCCCCAGGACTCTCCCCTTGGGCTGGAGCAGTGAGTGGTTCAGCTTTTATTAACGTGAGACAGTGAAAAAGGGGCATCGGGGCACAGGGGCAGCCAGGCCCGTTAATGGGCAACCAGGGGAGTTTTGAAAAGCCTGTGCTTTAACCCCGGATGGATCCAAACTTTCTGAGCCGTCTCCAAAAGCAAAAAGCTCGTTGCCATGCACAGCGCTGCTCCCAAATCCCACGTTCCCATCCGGCAGACTCGGATCAGTGGCTGCTGACCAGCTCTGCCTCCAGCCAGACCCTCCAGGCGACAGCAAGGGAAGGATGTTTCGTGAGCAAATGTAGAAATCTGGACAGCCTTGAAAATCCTGGGGGGAGAAGATCAGGCTGGAGTGCAAAAGGAAGCAGCAATTTACAACAAATAACTATGGATTGCTAAAGTTTCTATGGATTTCTGCTTGCTTCTCTTGTTTAAATTTATGTTTCTAGAAGCTGCTGTTAAGGGGAAGAGCTGTGAAAACCTAAAGCTTTTCTGCCTACAGCGAATTTATATAGTAGGAACGTTTTATCTGAGGTTCCTTCCGTAAGATAATTGGTTGGCAAAGCACACAAATGCAGCTTCAGCAAGATTGGACTTCTGTTCTCTGTAAAATAACTTGGCTGGTGGATCAGCCTGAGACTCAATCCATGTCATGCCCCAAAATATTTGAAATGAAAGGGCTGTGCTTCTAGAGTTGGGTCCAACAACAAGCTTTGAACCTGAGTGGATTTCTCTGAGCTCTCAAGGGAAGGTCTGGCTGGGTCATGGCTCAGCTCCTTTGATCTTTCTGGGACTGACTGGATTCTTTCCCTCTGATGTGCTCCATGTGCTAACCAGGGAGCTGTGTTTTTGTGAATGGTGGTGTTCTGTCTGATCCAGACCCCAATCCAGGGGAGCTTTTACTGTCACAAACCCCTTTCCCACAGTCAGTTATCCCAAGGAAAGGGAAACCTCCCTACCCGAGCTCCAGGCTGGGGAAATGGCCATTTAATTACACGCACAAAATGAGCTCTCAAATATACATGAGCTCTCAAAATAACAAACCCACGCTGTGTTAGCAAGAATTGTCTGTATTTTTAAGAGGAGGAAAGGGAAGAGTTATTTATTTTGATGAAGAAAGGATAAAAACACCTGGAAATAGAGGGAAAGTGTTTGATTGTATGTGTAATGTGTGTAAAAATGTGTGTGTGACACCAGAAACCAGATGGAGGAGAAATTGTACGTCTTTGGAACTTGTAGGAACCTTGTTGTTGGATCTTCCCTGATCCACCCGAAAACAGAGGGGCCTTGGAGGGGCACAGAAGAGAACAACACCCACTGGTTTCTCTGTTACTGATTTCTTACACGCTCTGAAAGGCGTTGACTTATGGCTTGATTCAGAAAGGGACTTGAACTGATATCAACGGCAAAAAAACCCCAGTGATTCTGTGTTTTCCTCACTGTAACAGGATTTCTGGAACGAGCAGCTTTTGAAAGGGGCAGGATTGGGAACCTGCTCCCACGTCAGCAGGTTCTAAACCCTCACTTTTGTCAGGACTGAAGGTTCCTTTCAAATCATCTCTTGGGAAACTGCGGCAAGATCCTCACGGCCCCTTCCTGCTCCTGGCATCCCTGCTGCTGGCATCCCTCCCTGTCCTGTCCTGTCCTGCTGGGAGCTGATTCCAGACCCCTGTTTGCTGCTGGTGCCTGTCTTTGCATCCTAATTGTCCTGCCGTCAAACGAGCATGTTAATTAGTGCTCTCCATCATTCTACCTGACAGGTTTCCACTCACGCTTTCAGCCTGATCCCTCCTTTTTCCTCAGCCCACGGGGCAGCGGAGTAAAAAACGCAGCTCTGAGACACAGAATAAGTTTTGTTGTGCACATCATGATAATTCCTGTAGCTTTTCCTTTCCCTAAGTGCCAGGAATCAGCAGCCTGTTCATATTCAGGTTCTAATTAATAGTAGGTCTTAAAATGGCTCCGTGGTGCTTTCATCCAACCTATTTAAGGTTGGATCCAGGCACCAAGGAGGTGTGGGAGAGGCAAATTGGCCCGGGTTTCTAATAATTTCTAATGGTATCTTCCTTTTTCTAAGCCAAGAGAACTATTTCTCTTCCAAACTCCTTCCATCAATAGATATTGATCACTTAACCCAGCCAGACTTCCAGCTACTAAAGGCCTTTGATTAAAATTTCACTTGGCAGTCTCTTGGATTAGACATTTTATTATCATCATCATGAACACTAAAGCCCCATAATATAAAGAAGGAAATGAAATGAGGAGCAGTAACCTGGTGGAAGAAGTGGAAAATCGTATGTTAAATGCCAGGCACACACTCTTAGATGCTACTTTACATATTATACAGTCAGCTAAAATAGAATCTCAGGGGCTAAAAAGATTCTATTTAATCTAAGAATTCTGAACAGCACCTGTAAATCTTCCTGGTTTTGTTAAGAGGCTGCAGATTTCCTGCTGTGCTCTGGTGGTAATTGGAATTCTCTCTGCCTTAGAGAACTGAGATGGTTTGGAACAGCAAACAAGCCGTCCACTACAAAATCTGCTCTGATAC
This sequence comes from Cephalopterus ornatus, assembly GCA_013396775.1. Classification (NCBI taxonomy): domain Eukaryota; kingdom Metazoa; phylum Chordata; class Aves; order Passeriformes; family Cotingidae; genus Cephalopterus; species Cephalopterus ornatus. Next base: position 4,266 of record VZRE01006635.1, read on the forward strand.
AGCTGAAGTGTCAGATGGCTCTTTGTTTTTTACCAAAAAAACCCTCCAACCACATGGGGAGAGAGCTGGTATCACCAATAAATGGCACTGCAGATGAGTCAGCTGCAGAGGAGGGGGGCACTGCTCCGGGAACTTTGCGTGGAAAGGGAAAAAACCCCACCTTTCAAGATTCAACAAAAAGGCAGAAGGCAGCATTTTGCTGAGTGCTGAAAGCAGCAGTGATGAGCAGAGATGGTATTTAGTGGTAAGGCAACAGTGACGATCAGAAATGACAAAGCAAGGTGTTTTGTTTTTTTTTTTTTAAGTGTAAGAACCAGGAAAAAATGAGTCTATTGGAAGTGAGCCACTGCAAGAGATCCATTCTGCCTCTGATAAAGTCCAGGTGGCTGGTTTAACCCTTTCTTTAACTTCTGTCAGCAAGGAACTCTTCAGGGGATGAACCCTTAATGCCCCATTGAGCCTCATAGGAAGTTTGGTTGTGTTTCTCTAAAATAACCTCAGTTCTGAAGTTAATAATAGGTAGCTGCAATCACAGAGAGAATGAAGGAGTCAGACCAGCAGTGCTAAGACAAGGTGGCTTCAGATTTAATTCAAATTCAGATTTAATGCTGATTTAAATGTTTCTCTGGGCAGTGATAAGAGGCCAACAACTGAATGTTAAACAGGATTTCAGTGTCTAATTCTCACATCTGTGGGAAAAACATTGTTATAGGGCAAGAGGGCAAGGGATGCCCAAGCCAGAATTTACTATTTATTTCCACCTTAAGGGGAACTTTGAGTACAGTCGTGCCTGCAGGATGGCTGCAGTTAGGGGCAGGATATTTTTGAGTCCCACCCTTCACAAAATTACCCTCAGTGGGTTTTCCAACCGAGTGGATGAAGAGATGGGCCGACAGAATTACCCCCCTGAAAGGTTAAGCCTGTTAGAATACAGCCCGAAAACACCAGGCATTATAATTTGCCCTTTATCGAGGCAAATATTTATTGGCCACCGAAACAGAAACCTGCACCTTTGTTCCCAAATTCCTGCAGGAGCCTGTGGAAGGAGCAGCAAACAGAGAAGCACAAGCCGCCCAGACTTCTCATTTGTTTCTGTCCCCATTTGGATTCTCAGCTCACGACGTCTTTATGAGAGCCCAGCTTACAAACAAGTTGGCTGCTCATCCACCGTGAAATGATTTTTTAAATTTGTATCCATTATCTGAGGCGGAAAAGGCTCCGCTCCCCTTGTTCACTGTGCCAGCAGAAGGGATTCCAGTAACACGGAGACGATTGGGAAAGATGGGGTCTTGTCCTGTTTTGCTAACTCTGCTGAGCCGGGCTTGCAGCATCGAGGCAGCTCCTTCAGAGCGTTTGTCGGCCTCATCTTCCTCCAACTAATTACTTGGATGTCTTGGTCTTGCCTGAAGCATCAGATAAAAGGGTGTAGAATTTGTTAAACCGCTGGAGTTCAGTCTGGCTGCGATCCCTTAGCAGGAAAACTCGAGATACTGCAGGGAACCAACCCGCGGGGGTTTTTTTCCCCGTGCTTTCCAAACTTTCACGTCCATGTTTTCCGGCACAGCAGAAGGCGCAATTCCCCCAGTCCCGTTCAAACTGAAGACACACCTGGGAGATGTTTTGCCAAGATTATCCCTGAATGGGTGAGGTCGGAGGGAGCACCGGGGGTCACCCAGTCCAACCTGGGTCCCCCAGGGTTGTGTCACCCCGCCGGGTGGCAGAGCCTGGTGTTCTCCCAGGATAAAAGAAGTCTTTGGCAGATGAACTGACCTTTAAGGAAAGTTTTTCCGTGTTCCTGGAAAATATAATGATATTCTCCTCCATTTCATTGCTACACAGATGAACTTTTGGTTTATTCTTGGTACTGGTGGTTGCACTTGAATAATTGTCCTCCCTTGGTGTGCGTATGGACTCTTTTGAAGTTTAAAGCACATCAGCGAGGCAACTCTAACTAATTCTATTTTAGTGGTTATTGTCAATTTTAAGTGTAAAAAACCCTCTTCTTTTATTGTTGATTTACTTAATGGCAAGCTATAGGCAAACTCATTCACCTCCAATGTAAATTAGGAGTTTGGTTTAATTTACTGGGAAAGATTGATCTAAACATGGCCTTTTAATCTCATTTAAAAATATGGGTGCCTTGATCCTGCAATGGAATCCTCTCGCAGACCTGAGAACAATAAGTCCCTCGGTACTGATTTGTTATGGATTAGTAAACTCTGCACCGTGCCAGGTGTTTATGGAGCTGCAGGAATGAGAAGGGATTATCAGCCATTGATAACAGAAATCATGGAATGGCTTGGGTTGGAAGGGACCTTAAAGATCATCTCATTCCACCCCCTGCCATGGGCAGGGACGTCTTCCACTAGCCCAGGTTGCTCCAACCTGGCCTTGGACGCTTCCAGGGATGGAGAAGCCACAGCCTCTCTGGGCAACCTGTGCCAGGGCCTCCTCACTGGATGGTTGAGTTGTGGAACAGGGACCTTCTGAAGATGGAGAGACTCGTGTCCAAGCACAGACCTTCTGCAGCGAAGCAGAAGGGAAATTTAACTTCTCCCCTGGCTCCACACGTTAAATTCCCACCCCGTGTTGTTCCTCGGGATCCTCTGGTGCACTTGGGGAGCTCCCAGCTGGAGCCAGCCAGTCTTGAAGGATAGAGGCCAACAGACATTCCCAATATCCCATTCTTCCAGGGGCACTGTCTCTGCTTTAGATATTTTAGCAAGATGTGGGAAGTACTCCTTGCTCTGGTGATGCTGAAACCTAAAATAGACAAGGAGAACAGAGACCTTAATGCAGAAATTCCCATTATCTTTATTGTATTATTATATTATTATGATTTTATTCTATTATTCCAATCCCAGATTGTTTGCAGTGGTAGGAGCTGCACCCTCTTTTGTCTATATTTTGTTAATAACGTTTCTATGTTTTGTTTGTAAATGTGGGAAAAAGCATTGATTTAACCCCCTTAACCACTTCTCTCTGTGTTTCTATACAGCTCTTTAAGAATCTGCAATTAAACCCTTCCGTCCCTCCCAGGGCACAACGTTTCTCCCTTTCTACAAATTATTTGGCAAGTCTAAATGTAAACATACAAAGATGCTTTAATTATCTTCTCTGAGGCTTCCTACAGCTTGTCCCCTTCCAGAGAGATGCAGGAGGCCCATTTTGAGAACAGTAATAGAACCAATTAATTTGTGGTTTATTCCTGTTGATCTCTGGGAGCTGCAGGGTCTGGAAAATGCAGTTTTCTCACCCAGCAAACTGGCAAGGAAATTTTTCTTGTTATTTAGAAGAAATTGTCAGCTAGATGGGTATGAAGGCTTGAAAAAAAATCCATTAAAGGATTAAAAATTAGTTGGTTATCTGAGCTCTACCTCTGCACTTTGGCATGAGGCGAAGAGATTTTTGACAGCATTTAAGAGTTGTGGCTTAAATGGAGGAAGACTGAACTTGAAAATGAAATTGTTTATCTACAGACTTAAATTAGATGACGTTGAGGAATTATTCCAGTTGGAAAGGAAAAAAAATGGAAGCAAAAAAAATTCCAATTTTAGAGGCAGAGATGGAGAGCTGGCAGGGATCTCATTGCATCGGAGGAGTTTTTGTGTTCATGGCAAAGCGGCTTCAAGGCATCACAAAAGATAATCCCGGGGGCTATTTTAGCCTCTGATATTTCCAGATCTACGTCCCAGCGCGAGCCATTGAGGGATCTGAGTTGCAAACTGTGCTCCAAGTCCCTCTCCCTGTGTTTCCCTCAAGTGCCTGAGCAGAGGAGCTTTGAGTGAAGGAGATCGAGAGCTGCTGTGGGGGATTGCAGGAGATGAAAGGCTGGACCAGACCTTCACTTGGGGGAGCAGAAGAATCCCACTGAGGAGGGATTTGTGGTACACCCACGTCCTTTCAGTAGGAGGAGGTCTGAGCAAACATAAATGTCCTTTATGGGTCTTTAGTGCTTCCAGTTCCTCCTCATTGTGCAGTGCCCTGAAAGGTTGCACCAGAAAGCTGCTTGGAGAGACTGAGAAGGTTTGAGCAGACAGAAGAAGAAGGCAATGCTTTTTCCCCTTCTCCACCAAACAAGGAGCACTCACCCATCCTGATCTACTTTCCCATTTTGCCCTTAGACTGCAGCGGGTTCCTTCTCTGGCCACCTCCAGCCCCTTTTTAGGGAGGCCTAATTTGCCTTTTTTTGGGGTCTGACCTGAAACATTCCAAACTCGAGAGAGAGCTGCTCCCTCTGGCTTCGGCCTCTGCCACGTGAGGTGCTTCCGACTGAGCCCTGAGCCCAGATCTGCTGGAGCTGCACCGGCGGCAATTCATTGACTGCACTGGAGTTTTGGTAGTGAGGCTGAACTAAATCAAGGCATCGGCGATGAAACCCAAAAAATAAACTTTGGTGTCAGAGTCCACTCCAGCTGGGGGGTTGTGCAAACATTCTCACGGAAAGCAAAGCAGAAAGGGAACAAGGAAAATAAACTATCCAGCACTTGTCCCGGCAGTTTCGGGCCCCGGTCCCTGTGATTCCATGAGCGACAGAGAACCAAAAACATTTACTGATCTCTTTCTGAAGTATTTAATCATAGTCGGCTGTACTCCTGACAGAGAGCACACCGAGATGTCGTTTCTCATGTGGAGGAAATCTCCTCTTTCTATCACCAGCAGGTATCTTATTTGACTTCCCTGAACTCCGTGTCAGCAGCACCAAGGCGTTTGTGGTCCCCAGAAATTCCCAGGAGGAGTTAGTGACACAAACAGCGGCAGTTTGGGCAGCAGCAGGAGCGGAGGGGCACCGTGCTCTTCCCACGTCCTGCTGGTGCTTCTGATGACAAGTCCTTGGCATCCTGGGACACCCTCTGGAGCCAAGAGACCACGGGCAAACTTCACTGCTTCTATTTTGGTGTTTGTAGGGGTTTATTTTTTATTATTTTTTTTTAACGATTTCATGCTCCCTTTTCTGATGAAGCAAAGCTGCCCTTGTAGTCAGACTTGTTGGCTTTCTAGAATTTCCTCAGCCAGACCAAAGTGCTTACAAGGACATGAGCTACTTTATTTACCATAAAACAAGAGGCAAAGTACATTTAACACCCCCTTCCCGTGGCTGTTTTGGAATCAAGGGAACTGTAGATTAATTCTGAGTCCTGCTGACTGTTTGACAGTAAAATCCTCAAGAATCAACTTCTTCAATAAATTACTGAAATGTGAAAATGATTTGCTACCATCTCAGAATGCCTTGGCATTGCAATATAAAATTTAATAGTGATTCCTTGCACTTTCTGTTCCCTGGATCAGAGGTGCTTTATAAATATAAAAGGACATTTACTTCTAAAGAGCTCAACTTGATGAGTGCAAAGCACCTCGAAGGCTGTAGGACCCTGGGTGCACATTTCTTTTCCTTCTGTGGCAAATATTTTCAGGTTCCCTCGTTCCTGGTTCCCGAGTTATTGCCATTTCCATGACACTCCCTCAGTTGTGTTGACCCATCCGGTTGTACGGCCACGATTTAATTGGGATTTTGTGAACAGCTCTGGTTTTAGTGTTCAGATCTACTTCAAAACAGACTGGGACAAGGGGAAATGGCTTTAATAGGAATTCCTTGCACTTCGTGATAGTAATTCCTTGACAGAGGGTAGGGATAGATGGGATAGTGGAAGGCAATTCTTCCCTGTGAGGGTGGGGAGGGGCTCAGATGGAATTCCCAGAGAAGCTGTGGCTGCCCCTGGATCCCTGGAAGTGTCCAAGGCCAGGGTGGAGCAACCTGGGCTAGTGGAAGGTGTCCCTGCCCGTGGCAGGAGGGTAGCACTGGATGATCCTTAAAATCCCTTCCAACCCAACCCATTCTGGGATTTTCTGCTGGAGACCCCAAAAGCTGGAGTGACAGTGCTGTGGGAAGGGCATTTCTCCCCGAGGGGAGGGGGTGACAGGCAGGAGACACAGAGTGGGGATGAGATCTCCATCCCAAGGAGGAGCAAAAGCAGCCGAGGGCAGCAACCAGGTGCCTAAAATCTCTTTTATGTTTAGCCACTTAACTGGCAAGAGAGGTGGAGGCTTTAAAAGATACAGATCAGCATCCCAGCGACTTTGAAGAGCACCTTGGAATACAAGGTGCCACATTCCTGTCCCTCCCAAGGCACCAAACACCTCTGCTGACTCCTCTCTTTTCAAGTACATCCCCCCCCTCAAGTTCCAAATATGTCCCCTCCTCTATTTACCTGATTAGATTTAGGGATTTTTTTTCCCCTGTATGTACCCATCACCTCTGCCTCCAAGTTGCTTTTTGGGAGGGGTTGTAGTGTGGGCAACAGGAATGTGGAGGAAAATGAATACATCAGCAACAGCCAGCAGAGAAAAATGCCAGGGTGCTGGATGGCACCGGGAGCAGCTTTTATCTGCTTTCCAAACACCTCTCACAAAAGTGTTTTGCCGAGAAAGACAGTAAAAGGGAAAAAGAGGGGATGTTAAATACAGAGTGTATTTCTGCATTGTGTGGCAACATCATCCTGAGGACCTGGCTCACCCAGGAGCAGAAAGAGCCCCCCTCTGAGCTGAAGCAGGAGCAGCAATGGCTCGGGAAATGGGTTGGGAACAGCTTGTTGTTGACTTTAGTCAAGGGGTGGACTGTGAATATAGAATTTCAAAGCAAATATATCCCTAAAAATCAGAGCCTGAATACAACCGTTTGAGAAGAGCTGAGGGGGCTGCACAGAGCCACTTGTTCCCCACAGGCAGCTCCCCCAGCGCTCCAAGTGTGCTGCTCAAAAGCTGGAGGGAGGAAGAGCCTGAGGAGTTCATGGTTCATCCATGGTGTGTGTGCAGAGGACCGAGAAAAGCACCCCAGGGACAGGTTAAAGCAACATGTCCACCTCCAAATGCAGATTTTTTTCCCCCTGTGATAGATTTCCCTGTTCAATCCCGGGTAATTTGAGCAATAAGGCACTTGAATCCCCTGGGAATTGTGGATACAAGGCGCCTGACAACCCCTTTATTTCCTTCTGCTGGAAGAGCTCTGCTATTCCTCATGTAACAATTCCCACGGCTCTGTGAGGCAGGTTTGGGGTTTATTTTTTTGGAGCAGGGATTTAACTTTGGATCTCTTAATGCCAAGAACAAAGCTTCGGGTCTGCAATGAAGACTGAGCTGTTGGTTTACCCCATCTCAGAGCTGTCAGTCACTAGAGGATCACGGAATGGGGTCAGGGAAGCCCAGAGCACCTGACAGCACCAGAGCACTCGTGGTTCCAACTCAGCAGGGAAAAGTCTTCACATCCTTATATCAAAAAAACCCAATTTCAGTGCCAGTGATTGAGCCAATCTGCTCAGCCCTGACAGGGAGAAACCTCTCCTGTGCCTGCAAGGGCAGTTTGGGCGATTAGACACGTGTCAATTAAATGACTAGATCAGTGTTAGTCCTCTGAAACCCAACCCCGTTTCTTCCATTATCGTGAAGTATTGTTTTTGTATCGACAGCCTGGACATTTATTGATATCTTTGAGTCCTCACATCTCCTGTTTTGGCCACAGAGGGTTAAAATCCTTGGTTTGGAAAGCAAAACCACCCTGGTTTTCCATGCCAAGCTGTGAGAGCCGACCAGATGCCACTTCATGCCAGAAAACAGCCCAGAAACACAAAACACAGTGTCCTCCCATATTTTCTGGTATCCTCTTAAAACTCTGTCCTAAACTGGGGGGTTAGGGTAAAGAAATCCACAATTTCCTCATCTATCTCTCCTTCTGTTTGTACTGTCTGTAATGTGTGAAGAAGAGCTGTTGGCAGAGTTTTGGGGTTGCAAATGCTCTGCCTGCACATGAGGAGCAGTGTGGGATTCACAAGTCTTAAATAAAACCCTTCAGTAGTGACCCGGTGAGGATTTGAGTCAAGGAATAGCTCAAAGGCCTCCGAGGAGCCAAACACTGGTATTTATACCTCAAGGTCTATCCAGATTCAGGATAGAATTTGGGGAATTGAAGTTTTCTGGATTCTTTTAAAATAAATTAGATTTATCCCAATTTATCAAAAAATTTTTGGATTAAATTTATCCAAATTTCCCAAAATTTATCCCCAAAATTGGATGAATTAAATAATAAAAAATGAAAATAATTTTAAAAGAAACTCTTGTACTGGGTGCTGCCTGAGTGTGTGGCATATTCCACTCTTTATTTCTCCTTATCAAGTTCAAAATGGGTGAAATAAAACTCTTTTCTGGCTGGTACTTTATGGAAACCCCTTAGATCTGAAACACAAAAGTCACCTGGTCCTGGCTTAGTGAGCTTAGCTCAGACTTGAGGCTGAGCTCATGAAACTGGTTAAAATAAATCAGAAATCCTTGGAATTGCTGGGAAGGCAACCTTGCTTAATGAAACAAAAGAAACACAGAGTTTAGCAGTAAAGAACCTGGATTCATTGAAAGGGATTCAATCGATTTCAGGGGGAGCAGCAGTTGGCTCAAAATAGACCTGATTAATTAACAATAATGATATTCTGGCAGCCTCCCCCAGAGCCACAGAGGAGCAGTCTGTGCAATTACCATTGCAAAAGCATCATCAATATTTGGCTGCAGTTGCTCTATTAAATAGAAAGTCTACAGAGAAGTGATGGATGGAGTGAAGCCCTCGTGCGGGAGGGGGCCGGGAATAAGCACCAGAGGGCCATGGAGAGGGAACAGGACTTCACACAAGTCCGGGGCACAATTCCACTGCCTTCAGTAGGATGAGATTTCACAGAATCACAGGATCAGCCAGGTTGGAAAAGACCTCTGGGATCACGGAGTCCAAGCTGTGCCCCAAGCCCACCTTGTCACCAGCCCATGGCACTGATGCCACATCCAGGCTCTGCTCAAACACCTCCAGGGACGGGGACTCCACCCCCTCCCTGGGCAGCCCCTTCCAGGGTCTGATCCCTCTCTCTGGGAAGAACTTCTTCCTGATGGCCAACCCAAACCTCCCCTGGGGCAGCTCAAGGCTGTGCCCTCTTGTCCTACTGCTGGTTCCTGGGAGCAGAGCCCGACCCCCCCCGGCTCCCCCCTCCTGTCAGGGAGCTGCAGAGAGTGAGAAGGTCTCCCCTGAGCCTCCTCCTCTCCAGGCTGAGCCCCCCCAGCTCCCTCAGCTGCTCCTCGCAGCACTTGTGCTCCAGCCCCTTGCCCAGCCTCGGGGCCCTTCTCTGGACACGCTCCAGCCCCTCAACATCCTTCCCAAAGTGAGGGCCCAGAGCTGGGCACAGCACTCGAGGGGTGGCCTCCCCAGTGCCCAGTCCAGGGGCACAATCCCTGCCTTTCTGTGTGTGAAGGTGGGAACATTTGCCCAATCCCTGTGCCAGCACCTTATCAGAGAAAAACTGGCATCTGCTCCGGTGCCCAGACCTTCAGCTGGAAGTACCTATGAACTGAATTCCCAAATCCCTCCTGCCTTGGGTCTGATTGAAATTCTGGGAGTGCAGGACACCGATATTTAACTTGCAGCCTGGGGAAACAAGAAAAGAAAAGGGAAAACAAACCTGAGTGATGGATTTGAAGTGATGGAAGAGGGAAAAACTTCTGGCTACCAGAAGTTTTTGGTTTCCTTTTGGTTCTAAGGAGGTTTTGGGTTCCTTTTTTTCAACAGCCTGCAAAGGGTTGGTCACTGGGACTATGAACCACAGGTGGAAAGGAAATTATCACCAGGTTTCTTTATAATATAAACCACTAGAAATCTATTTAGGACAAGATAATTAAGTGAGTATTTTGTGGTCCCCAGAATGGACATACAGGTAGAGATGGGCACTTCTACCCTGGATAAATCAGTGTCTCACCTTACTGCCTTCAGCCAGCTCCTCCCGAGAGGATGAGCTGCAGAACACCCTGGACACGTGCAGTAGTTACAGGGAATGGCCAGGGATGCCTCTCCCTGCCGTTTCCCAAATTCCAGGGTAGCTCCTGTGCCAGTCTCCTGCCGCAGGCCGTGACCACTCCATGTGTGTGGCTCGTTCCTGCAGCAGTGATTTGGGAGGGATGGATGATGCTGTTCCTCTGCACTGCTCAGATAAAGCCCCATTTATTTCCTATCTCCTTGGCACTGAGGGGTAATTGAAACACAGCCCTGCAGTTTGGCTCTTTGTAAATAACTGTAAGAGTGGAGAATTTCATCTTTTGAATAATGCTTGTGCTCATCTCTGAATTATAGTTTATTAACCACGTTTTATTACCCTCTCAGTGTATTGTAACTGCACTAGCAGGGAAGTGCCAACCGTATTATTTCCTGACTGATTGACATGTGATTTTCTGCTGCGTGATTAAATCAGGGGAAAATGAGAGAGTCCAACATACCCAAGACTGGCACCTTCAAAACGCTCCTGGAATTCCCTTTAGCTCAGGATAACCTGCTGCCCACTGTGCTCCTCACTGTCATTTTAACTGACTTTCAGTGCAATATTAAGTCATATTTTATTTGAATTGTTCGTTTCTAGATCATGGCAAAAAGTAAGGAGGGGAACCCTGTGCCAAGACAAAATTCCTCAACCACTCAAGGGAGAAAAAAACCCCCAAGGGGTTAAGAAATCAAAGAAGTTCAGAGGCTGCTAATGAAGAAAATCATGCAGGGTTTTTTGAAGGCTTTAAAGGGCTTTAAGAGAAGGAAGGATATTGGTGTGGTGGCCATGGATATTATTTTCTGTTTCCTTTGGAGCCAGTAATGCCTTGCTCATGATTATTGCTGCGTACTGGAATAAAAGAACCCTCCCTCTGATGCTTCAGCACAGTTTAGTGTCCAGCACAAATTATAACCAAACATGCAGAGACAGGGGAAGAGACAGGAAAGCAGAGCCGTGCTATAAAAAAGCTATTTGTTAAAACCAGTATTGATCCTCTCCCTCGGATTTTCTACACACAGCTCGCTCAAAACTCCCACGGAAAATGTTTATCCATTCATATATCTTTCTGCAACATTTAGGAGCAGTTTGTGGCAGCTGCAGGCAGTGAAAAGCTTGAGCAATGTAAGGGTGGTCTGAGCCACCACCACCAACTAATTACTGCTGACTGCAATGTAAGTGATGGTCTTAATTATCCCCAGCATTAATTTTTGACCTCTGTTGTGTGACAGTTTGCAATCAACCCCCTTCTGACCCTGCTGCCTTTGATTGAAAAGGCTTTTAGAGACTGGTTCTTCGGCTGCAGGAGCGTCTGTGTGCCTCCTGCCTCAGGACATCCGCACTGCTACCCTCTGGGTTAAAGGATGTTGATTAATTGATTAAACCTTGCTAATAGTGATCTGAGACCTCACCCAAAGAGCAGTTTGAAGAGGAGAACATCAAGTCAGCCTCGGACACCGCGGTTATTCTGTTTACACAGAATATTCTGTGTATTCACACCCAGGAGCGATGAAGACTTCCTGGCAAACCCTGCTGGGATGGGAAGGGTTTGGTACCTGGCTTTTATATACAAGTACAAAGCCATTCTCTGAGCATTTACACCGATGTGTGCGAGCTCCTCACGGTGACAAACCTTGCCTCTGGATTCTAAAATGAGCAAGACCCTATTAGCAGTGGGAACCGAGTGTGATTGGATGGAGAACTGGAGATGTTCCAGCGGTGCTAATAATACTTTTCGCTTGGAGACAATAACAATCCGGTCCTGTTACTTTTTTTCCTTTGCTTGGCACACACAGCGTGTGCCGCACAATGATGTCCATGAGCGTTTTTATGAGAGAGCTTAATGCACACACTTAGATTTCTGCAAAGCAGCTGTCAGAGTTAAATGCCTGACAAATCAGATGGTTAATCAGCATGTGAATGCAGGAGGAGCTGTGTCTGCCGACCAGGCGGTGCTATTTTTAAAACCCTGGGGAGCTCTGCCACCAGATGGCCTTTTTTTTTTTTTCTTTTTTTTTTTTTGAGCTGTTCCTCAAAACACGGTGGTTTTGGCGTGTTGTACGATATCTGGTAATTTTCAAATACCTGTCTGCCACGGCTCCTTCTGGCTCTAAGGATGCAGCTGAGCTGGGAATCCTCTCCTTGCTCTTGTTTCAGCTGGTTTCAGCCTTGTGTTCTATTTTGTCAGTGCCTGCGGGTGGTTACATGGGGATGTTTTGCACATACAACCATGTTCTTGTCATTCCCACTCCCATATTTTATGGGTTGTAGCCAAGCCACTGAATTTTTTAGGTGAGGATTAATCAAGACTGGAAGTTAAGCCTAAATCTCTAAGTTTTGGTGGGTGGTTGGAGCAAGCTGGTCTAGTGCAAGGTGTCCCTGCCCACGGCAGGGAGTGGAACAAGATCAGCTTCAGGGTCTCTTCCAACCCAAACTATAATTCTAAATATTTAAATATGCAAACTCTACTGATTTTGGGAGTTAAACACCTCATGTCTGCATAATTCTGTGGCCCTGAATTTTTAACACGTGTAAATAACCCACCTCACAGCTTTAGGTTATTGGAAAAATACCAAGTGGGGTTTTCTCATAACTAATTTAACCTTGATCAAAACAGGCTCCAGAGCCGGGATTTTAGAAGGAGGTTGAGAGCGACAGCACCTGTTACTCAGTAATTTTTATTCTTTAATGTGGTAATTCTACTTTGTGATCCTGAATAAATCAGGGATCCACTAAAAGGTGGGTGAGCTGGAACACAGAGGGTCTTCTACTCTAAAATGGAAGTTCCTCAGCCTCCAAAATCACTGCTCAGTTGTCTCATGTTCCACCTTCCTGGCACCATTATCTGCTAAAACTCCCATTTGCCATGCCTTTACTATTAATGGGCAGTCACATACAAACTTCCCCAGGGTTTCATCTCCGGTCTGAGCAAGAAAATAATATTTACTTGCACTAAAAAAGCCCTGTCACGAATTTTGAAGCTTCTTATGACCATTAATTAAGCCTGAAAAGTGCACCCCAGCACTGCTGTTACCACTTCATGCCTGGCTAAACCCACACAGCAGTGAAGAGAACAGTTTGATATATTGGGGGAAAAAATGTGCCACGAGGAGAAGAGACAAGACAGAACCATCAATAAAACCAACAGAAAACTTCTTTTCCTGCTCTGATCAAGAACCAGAGGCTTCTGTTTTAATCCTCAAAGTGCATCTTGCGCCTGTTAAATAATGACTCAATGCCCTCATCTAAATCGTCAATAAAGACACTAAAAACAGGGCTGAGCCCTGGGAAGCAGATCCCAATTGGATGCAGCTCCACTCCCCACCACTCTCTTCTGTTTTGTTTGTGGCACAAACTGCTGGCATCGATTCTTCAGAGCCCTGGAACATTCTTCGCCCCCTGACTGTCGGTGTTCACCGGAGCAAAACCAGTTTGCTCTTCCCCAGCAGATGGGGAGAAAAGAGAAGGAAAAGGCAGAAATTCCCAGCAGCACAGAGCAAACGCCTCCCCTTTCCTTTGCAAAACAAAAGGCATTTGCCTGGAAATTTTTCAGCGGGGGGTTCTGAAAGAGAAAAACTAGGCGTCATGCATACGGAAGTCTGCCAAAAGGACAAGAACTCCTGCTGAATTTCTCGTTTCTGCATCTTGCCAGGAAAACGAAAGATCTAAATCGCCTGGCTATTTCGTTTTGAAAAGGAAAACAAATATGTAGGTGGTATTTCTTTCAGGGCTGTATGTGAAGTGCAGTTAAATCCATTTAAAAGGCAAACATAGTGTCATTTGTCTGCGTTATGTTTCCCTATTTCCTTGTATTTCCCTGTTCACATCCCATTTTCTTCTTCTGATTTTGACCTGGGTTCTTTTCTTAATGCTCAGTGGTTTTAAAGGGAAAAGACACCCTCCTTCCCATCCAGCAAATCAAAGCCCCTTCCAATTAACAATTTGTTAATTCCTTTAGAGCACTGTGTAGCGAGAGGAGAATTACAAGGATAGGAATAATTGAGCTGAGAACTGTTCCTTCCTGATGAACCTGATGATCATCACAGCCCTATTCCTCTGAGCTGTAGTTCTGGCAAATATTTGGGTGTGGAGTAGACTTGGGAGTATTTGGAAGTCACAGACAAACACAAGTGTAAGTGGTTCCCACAAAGCCAGTTTAGGTACATTCAGAAAGCACATTTTAGCCAAGACTGGGGGTGACTTCACATTAGTGTATTAAAAATAGAAGCACTTCTCCTTCAAACCTTTATTTACTTTTCACAGTGCAGGAAAAGAGCCGTATTATCAATCAGTCATATGGCTCTCAACCTGCTGGAACAGCACATGGTGTGCACTATATATATATATATTTACCATTTAAACAGTCTGTACATTCATTTCTCGCTCTAACATGACAGATGTTGATGGAAGCACTGAAGGATTCGAGTGTCTCTGGGATTTGCTTGCTAAAGTAAACAGGAGCCAGTGCTGTAACCAGATCCTGTACTTGTGGTGGAGCAAAGCCACCCAGTTCATTCTGAAGCCACACTGAGAAGAAGCAGAAATATTCCCGAATATTTCTGTGCAGGAAATAGGCTGAGCTTTCTTTAGTGTGGGAATGAAAACGTGGGATGAATGGGCCTGGTGGGGACATCTGGCCTCGTTTTACCTGTCTTGGCTTTGGGATACATCAGGAAGAGCAGTTGAGAATGAGATGCCCCATCCCTGGAAGCGTCCAAGGCTCGGACACTTGGGAGCAACCTGGGATAGTGGACGTTGTCCCTTCCCATGGAACAGGATGGGCTTTAAAGTCCCTTTTTCATGAACCATTCCATGATTGTAAGGATCCTGCGGACAAGAAATAAAACGGGTTTCTCTTTCTCCACTAAGACAGAGAAGAAGAGCAGCAAGAAGAGCAGAGCAAGAAGAAGAGCTGCAAGAGAAGACAGAGAAGAAGAACAGCAAGAAGAGCAGAGTAGAAGAGCTGCAAGAGAAGATCAGAAGAAGAGTAGCAAGAAGAAGAACAGAGCAGAAGAAGAGCTGCAAGAGAAGATAGAGAAGAAGAGCAGCAAGAAGAGCAGAGCAGAAGAAGAGCAGCACGATCCTGCTCGAGCCATCTCTGCAACTCCCTTCCCCACGTGGGAGCTGTGGCCCTTCCAGGCAGGACTGGGGCTCCAGCACTGTGAAAACTCATGGGAAGAGACCCTTCCACTCCAAAAAAACATCAGTAGGTCAAGTGCAGGGAGGGAAGGGAACAGTCCTGGCGGTTCTTTGCACGGCATGAAGAGGGCAGAGCAGAAATGTCCCAGACCTTGGCTCAGGTCACGCAGGCAGCTTTCAGCAGGCACGTCCCTTGAGTCCTTCTTGCTTCAAAATCACAAGAGGTCAAGTTGTAACCAGGCTTTTCCCCTCACCAGTAGTCCATTCCTTTCTTTAAGTGTGTTTCTGTGCACGCACCAGGGAGGATTTATCTGCAAAGGGCAGGAAAGTTGGATAACCGTGAGAAATGAGAGCTTGAAATTCCTCTTACTCTGTAAGGACAAGCATAAAACCACAAATGGGGTTAAAAATACAGCCTAAGAACACACAGAGGATTTAAGGCAGATGGAAGAGAAAGTGTTCTTTTTAATATAAATAGTAGCACAATAATGAGCACTTTTCTGCTCCCACTTGGACATTAATTGCTGCCAACTTCACTTTGTTCTCCTGCATCACACAGAGGTCACGTCTTTCCTAAGGAGAACCAACAAGAGAATCCAAACTGAGCACTGCAACCTTTATTAAATGACTCAGACCAACAAATAAACAGCCAGGAAAGTGTGGAACTTGAAAAATCCCCAATTAAAAATGCACACATAGCTCAGGTCTGATTTGCTGGTTCACAGTCGAGACAGGACCTTCCACACCGAGGAAGTTCTGATTTATTTGGGAAGGACTGCGGAGACACCCAAAAACCTTTCCTTGCACCCTCTTTTTTTGTACAAAACTGGTGGCAAAAACAATCAAAGGTATCAAAGTACTCCAAACTCCGGACAAAAATGGGGTGCTGCTGCCTCAGCAGAGCCCCCTCGGTCAGCAAACAATAATCTCCAAAATAAATTAATTGTTCTGCCGCATGACCGTGGTGCAGTGGAAGTGGTAATTAAGTGGTGTAGCGGAAGATGCTCCCACCTGTGAGTCTCCAGGGAATTTTTGAGCATCACTCTGTTTTCAAGGTGCGAAATGCCACGTACACTGAGTGGGAACTCAGTGAATCGCCCAGTATTTGCTGTGATTTTAATACCATGTTATTTTAACGTCGAAGTACAAATTAGAACCGCCTTCAAATCCCACCCACTTCTGGAGCAAAGCTTTACAAAGCACCGAGGTGAACAAACAGCGGCAGTGCTGGGTTATGATGTTTGACAAAGCCGGCACTGCACCCTGCCCAGCCAAGAGAAAAGGGAAGGAACCAAATTAACACACCCTGTAGAATCCTTGGATTTTGGAGGGGAATTTCTCTTCTAATGTGTTGCTTAACAGCAGTGTCTTTTGGGGGGGAAAATGTTCTGCTTTCCAAGCAAACGTGTTTTAACATAAATATAAATACAAATAATATAGAGATGAGTGAAATATAAATCAAATCTCAATCTCAGTCTCAATATGAATATAAATATAAATACAAATAGAATTAGAAATAGAAATAGAAATAGAAATTGAAATTTTAATTGAAATTGAAATTGAAATGGAAATTTTAATTGAAATAATAATGAAAATAAAACTAAGCAGCTTGCATTGATGCCTTATTTTGGTACAAGGCTTCGAGAGAAGCTGAAAAGAGAATATTTAGAAGAGAAACAACATCTGCCCAGCCAAGCAGGTCCCTACCACTGTAAAAAGGTGCAACTCCACCAGCTTCAGCCCGGCTTTGGGACTTACAGACCTGCCCAGAACTGATGCAGTTCCCCTGGTTTATATAAAGAAACAGCACATTCTGTCCCCGAGCTGGGTCCGTGGCCCCTGCTGGGCTGGATTTCCTCCGGATAATTTCTTTATGTCTCAGAATTCAGGCTCCGGGCAGCCCAGGCCTTTATGTGCTGCTTCAGTCCAAGGGAAATCCCAGCTCGGGAGCCGTGGAAATTCCGCGGGCTGCGCTTGTCCACGGGCACAGAAACGTGTCCTCCAAGCTCGCTGCTTTGATGTTGTTTTGGGAAGACAATGCTCCTTGGGTTTGGGGTCCATCTGGAGGGACTGAAGGGGTGACACCCGTATCTTCTGCCCCAGCAGGGGTTTGTTCGAGCATCCTGTGCGTGACGGAAGGCTGGGCTTTGCGCATCTCTTCCCTCTGGCCAAAGAATGGGAATTTAGGGTTTCTCCCTCTCCGTCTGTGGGGAAAAAGTCTTTTCACACCGTATTTTGAACAGGTTTTATCACTACTTTTCTTTTTCTTTGCTGCTAAGACATATCTGGCGCAGGTTTGTAACCTGTGTTTTGCACTAATAGAACTTTATTTCTGGTCTAAGGGAGTTCTTGATTCTCAAAACCTCTCATGTTCTTTTGTCACGTAATTAGAGAAAGTTTGTTTTTTCACTGAGTCACCCCAATAATTCACCTCCTCACAACAGGTAATTTGAATTTATGCTTAAGAAACCGGGACTTATAATGGCAGCTGGAAGGAAAACCAGGCTGCCTGGGAGCTGGAACAATCCAGGGCTAAACTGGGATCTCTGGATAAATCAAAGTTAAAGCTCATCCATTTGGCCATTCCAATGTGTGCGAAGGTTTGGGATCAACCAGTTGGGAAAATGGATTTGGATTTGAGCCGTATTTAAAAGCAGGAGAGACACACTGTAGTTACTTACTGGCTGTAGTGCCCACCACTTTTAATTGAGTTTTAATTGACTTTGGCTCTCTTTTTCGAGGTTCATAGGGGCCCCTAATTTATTTTGAGCACCTGAGCACTGGCCACTTTTGGAAGCATCATAACTTCATTTTTTTGGAGCAACTGGGTCTAGTGGAAAGTGTCCCATGGCAGGGGGTGGATCTGGATGATCTGAAAGGCCCCTTCCCAAACCATCTAATATATTAATCATATATTAATAGTATATTATATAGTAAGTATTATATATTATGTAATACAATAGCTTATAATATAATAAAATAACAATATATAGCAATATAATAATATAAATTATATAGCTTACTAGATCAAAATATTGATATTAATATATTAATGTGATATGTTTTATAATATAGACTATACAATAATATTATATTAACACAATATAATTATATAATATATAATTATATATTAATAATAGATTAATAATTAGATTATTTTATGAGAAATTCTGACTCTGTGTTGCTTTAATACATAAAAAAGCCCTTCATTGGGCACTATTTCAGTGTCAAGTGACAAAGTCTGAGGCACACAAGGAACTTGGTGAAACATTCCTTCCACAGTGGCAAACTGGATGTGTGTCTGCTATTCCCTGTTTATTTTACAAGGAATAAAGCCACCCAGAAGCCCTGATGCCTGTTCTCATGGAAGCACATCGCTCTCTCTGCGCCTTCAGTGACTTCCCAGGGGTGGCATCAGCGTCTTACTCTGATCTCTCAACTCATCTCTGATAGAGTTATCTGCTTTAATTGGCTTTAAATTAAGAAGCAAAGTTTGTTTAGTGCAGTCACGTCAAGCGAAGGCTCCCGAGAAGTTAACCACGGGCCTGGGACACGAAATGAGAGTAAAACTGATATAATTCCCGTGAAATGCCTCAGGTGCAGGTGCCCTGCTGTAAACCCAAGCCGTATTTCGTGTGTGCAGCCAGATGTTGCAGCGGGGATTTGCCTGGGCTGGGTTTCGAGCTGGGCCCGTGAACCTCGGAGGGTGGGAACCCTTCCGTGGCTGCCCAGCTCGGAGCTTGGGTTTCTCCTCAGCCATCCCTGACCCAAATTCCTTCTCTTCGTCCCCCTTCTCCCGAGATCCAGACAGATCTAACTGGGAGATTTAGAGATTCCCTTCGGTTTGAAAGTTTGATTTCTCCTCCGAAAGGTGCCAAGCATCAACGGGGAGCAAACCTGCCCAGGAATTCCTGGTTCTCCCCTTGACTTCCTGAAGCGCTGCTTGTTACAGATGTGAAGTAAAGCTGAGCAGCTCCTCATCTGATTTGACTTGAAAATGTTATTAACTATTCCGAGAGCACCATCAGTTATTCTCCTGAGAGCTGCGGGGGGATAAATCAAAGCCTGGGGATGATGTTGCTGCAACTGCGACAGAATCCAAACAGACATCTGGTGTTTTTTCACTGTTCTAGCCTCAAAACTTCCAAGTGCTTCAGGAATTCCTGAATTCCCCGTTCCCTCAAAACAGGCAAGACTTAGATTTTTTGAGAGAACATCGCCCCACCTGGTATAAATTACGAGTTGCAGAGAATTAAATTAAATTAAATTAATTAACACAGTCAGAAAATCAGCATCATTTGGGTTCTTATCTGAACTGCAAATGTCTGAGGCGTGAATAACACCACTGAAATGAAAGATATTTTGGAGGTAATATTTGTTTTCTATTAGAATCTCAAAAAAAGATTAAAAACCCCCCAAACCAACCCAAAAAGTGAATCCTGATGATGAAAACATTCAGCTGGTCCCAGGATAGGTGAAGTGAAGGAAAGCTGGTCCTATACTGGAAAATAAAGCACCTTCTGACTTTCCACCCCCGCACAGCCCCAGCCCAACCCCCTGAGAAAAGCATCGAGAAGCTCAGTTATTCACTGATTTTATTAATTCCCATTAATGCTATTAATTTGTCAAAGAGAAGGGAAGTCTCTCTCAAGTAGTTCTGTGTTACACAAATTTATTATTACACTTAGGCCCGGTCTTTCTGGCCATCATCCCTTTTTTTTTTTTTTTTTTGGTGGAAAACTAGGCATCTTCAGGAGATGAAATGTAATTTAAAGGGTGGCTGCAGTCGCTGGTGTCTGGGCTCCCTCTCCTGGCTCTTCCTTTGCCGTGGAATGTTTAATTCCCCCACCGGTGTAGAACTGGGTTTAAATATCCCAAATTAGGCAGGCCTGGGGGAAGACCACCAGAGCTTTGCCTCAGGCTGGACGTGACTGCTCCCAGACCCAGGGAATTTCTGCCATCTGCCCACCCACAGGGTTTTCTACCTAATAATTGCGGGGTTTTTTTGGAATTTTTTTTGTTTCAAACCTCTTGCTCTGTCTTACAGAATTAGGAGATACTGGCCCATTGCTGCCCCAGTGCCTTACTCACTCCCTAATTAACACCCCCTGTTAATTTGCACAGCATTTACTCCCAGAATTCCACAACTGGGGTTCCTCCCACCTTTTTCTTAACAATTTATAACATACATCTGATGTTTTCTGCCATTTTTACAAAGACACCCTGATTGCACCAGAAGATGTGTTAAATGCTCAGTGTTCCCTACATTTTAGATACCAAAACTTCCCCAAAAGCTACAAGGCAGTGCCTGAATTGCCCTGTGATTTTTCTCCTCACATTTAAATTAGAGAAGTCTCCATAAACATAAGGCATTTAGTCTAAAAATAAGGCACATTCCTGTTCCTCCTGGTTCCCTCCTCACCCTGAGCTAATTGGCGGATGTTTTAGTGTCCTGAGGTTTTATTAATGAGCAATATTTCATTCGGAGCTAATTAAAACCTCCAGGCAGACTCCACTTAGCAATAGAGATGTCGAGTAGGAAGAGAGCAGGTGAGCAGAAAGCCTAATAACCATCATTATTTTGTTGGGAAGGAGGAATAAGGGGCAATAAAGCCCCCACATTACAGACTCATAAATACAAAACACTCGAGAAAGTTGCCAGATACGTTGAGTCACAAAATAATTCACTGCTGCTGCTTTAAAAACCTTGTTTTAAGGATGTTATTCAGCGAAAGACACCGAGATCCTGCTCTCAGGACGTTGCTGCTCTGCTGGGGCAGGAGGGTCAGAAGATTTGGGTGCTTCAAATTCTATTTAAGGCACATAAAATTATTGACATTTGTGCCAATGCCTCACCAAAATGACGGTATTTTTGACCAGTTTGTGAGGGTTTGTCCTAATTTTACTGCAAGAAAACTCAACAGGTTCAGTAATTAACGCTCTCCCTGTTAATTGGCTCCCAATTAACCTGCCAGAAACAGCACAGGTGTCAGGGTCATGTTTAAAAATATCCACCCTGCTGCTTTAATCCATTGTGTAATCACAGCCTGTAACAAGGTGTAGCTCTGTGCTCGTCACAGCGGGACCTGAATCACCACCCAGAATTATTAATTCCAAAACGTTCCCCCTTTAACAGCAATTAACACTTCACCAACTCGTTAAAACACGCGGACCTTCCAAAAGGTGACCTTGGAAACGCGCCTTCGGGAACGCGCTGCCGGGACGCGGTAAAACAGAGCAGCGTTCCAGCTGTTCCCGTGCTTCCGCGGATCCCAGATATTGTTCCACCACGCTTATTTGAACGCTGACTTAATTTTAATGGGGCTCTTGTGCCTAATTTTTTGCCTGCCAGTAAAAAATGGCGCTCCTCGTAAGGAGCTCGAGCGCCTCATCGCCGCCCCGCGCCGCGTTCCGTGTTCGGGCTCATTAGGCTGATGTTTTTATGTTGTTTCAAATAACGCGGTGCTCTCCTCCAAAGGCTGAGCGGGATGAAGCGCTTGCTTTTAAAGGGAAAATTAAATCACGGAAAATAATAATTTACCACACTCGCTCTGACAGGCAAGGCATCAATTTGCTGTTGCTCGGCTCGTGCTGTGGTGGTGGTGGAAGTTGCCTTCTCCTCCCAAAACGGCAAATGAGTTTTGATTTCTCTTCATTAGAGGCATCATTAATTCCTCCTCCTGGTTTCTGTTTGTTTTCCCTTGCATTCTCTCTTGTTCCTGTAAATTCACCTCAGGCAGCGCATCCATCACATTTGTGTAATTAGCACTTGGAAACAGGAAGTTTTCGGAGGCGTTCCCACTCCTGCGAAGTCCTGGGAGAGGCACAGGGCTGTTTGCTCAGGACTTTTCACCGGTGCTCAAAGAGCCTGAATAATTTGGAGCCTGAATTCAGCCTGAGCAGGGAGCCTGTGGGTTGGGTGGTTTTGCCACGTGCCAAGAAACCAGGCCCTTCCCACTTTTATCTTTGACATTTCCATTGGGATTCCTCTTTTTCCAGCAATGGAAACCACTGCAGCATGGCAGGGCCTTGTTTTAGGAGAGCTACTGCTTGGTTGTGATGGGATTAAATGTGGTCCAGGGCAGAACCATCTCCAGCTCGTTGGAATTGCAGCTTTTAAAGGCATTTTGTGCCTGTCCACCTGCTGTTCACCGAGTCCAAGCTGGTGCTGAATTGGAGAATGGGAGGATTTCCCCTCATAACTTTGCAGCTTCCATTCAAATTTCCATTCAAAATGCAATATTTTACCCCAATTCACTCCGGTGAGTCCAAAAATATGCAACTGTGGAAGCAACCACAGGTGCAGTGCTGGTTGTATTGTGTCCCCTCTCTGTAAAAATGTTACTGTTGAAGACATTTCTTTTTTCTCTTACAAAAAAACCCAAACAAACCAGCACACTTGGCTTTCTCTGGTGTTTTTTGGGCTCGTTGTGTAGCTGGCAGGACTCACGGTTTCTTTTGGAGTAGAAGTATGTTGTGATTGAACTGGGCGTTATTAAAATATTTTGAAATTATTATTAAATTTATATATTACGAAATTATCAATATTATTAAAAGGCGTAATATTTATACATCATTGAAGGAGGAAAGGAAAAAGGTGACGAGGGGCAAACAGGGCACACACTCACAGGCAAAAATCTTACTGCTTTAAATGGGAGTGTGGCAGCTCGTCTGAGCTTGTGCAGGCTTGCATTGCTCTTTCTTCACTCCTTCATTGCTCTTTCATCTCTTTGGCTTTTCCCCCAGCCCTGGAGATTGTTTTCGGTCTCAGGGAGCGAGCACTAAACACTGAACACCCTCCCAGATGCAGCAGTTTCTAAAGGTGAATGAAGAGCAGCAGCACATTGAGAATGACGGCAGAGAGTAACGAGGCCCTTGAGCCTCCACGTACTCCCTGTGTGAATTTAGGTCTGTGTTTCCCAGCAGCTGCAGCCTGTGAGTGTGTCTGGTACTGCTGTACAACCCCCCAGATCCCTGCTCTCCAGCGGACCCCTGCCCAGCTGGGTGATGGTCCTTATCTCCTCACAAGGAGTCTCTGAGGCTTCACATTCGTGAAGTTCTTTGTACCAAGAAGGTTTGATGAATTGCATCACTGTTTCATCCGTGGGACTGAGACTCTCTCCAGCTGCATGGTGAAGGACAAACGGTGTGTTTGGAGGTTGCAGGAGCGTCCTCAGCTGTCACCTCAGCCCTGGGGATTTTTCTTTATGTCCCCCGTGCTCTGACCCTGGCACAAGCCTTTCCTTTTGCTTCCCCCTCAGATTGCTTTAATGGTTGCCCTCATCGTCTTTAATGTCTTTAAATCACTGGGTCTGATGGCTGGTTTATCTTCCCAAAATGCAGCAGCTCTGCCTGCATCAGATTCCCTCCTTAATCCCCTCAGCCTCCCTGATCACTCAAGACTAGAATTAGATAAACTATCTCAGGTAGCCTTTGACGTCTTCCCAGAAGCAGCTGACTGCCATCAAAGATCCATCATGCTTTCCTTGGTGTCAAAAGGGTTTTGCTGTTGAAGACGGGGGAGGCTGGAGGTCACTCCAAACCACAATATCGTTCACTTCATAAGCCCATTTTATCCTGTCAGCTGGTATTACGTGTTCAAGTTGTTGCTGAGGAGCCCACAGCATATATCAACTTCTCGTCCTTCAGCCCCTCTGCAGCCCGGGCTGTAAGCACTGATTGATTCATTAAATGTCTCCAAAGTCAAGCCATTTATCTTTTTCGCTGTATTTTATTGTCTCTATTCCCCCTGACTTCCAAACCTCCAGCACAGCACTGAGTCCTGGTCACTTGAAGAATCTGTGTCAACACAGGATATTTTTACACACAAGAAAGAGGCACCTGCAACCTGCTTTTACTGAGTATCCAAAATTGGGGTGTTTCTTATGGGAATTCTAGTAGGTTTTTGCTCGGCAGTGCTCTATTGCACACCCCATCCCTTGCACACCCACACAGCTTTCAGCCCAAAACACAATTTCAAGATCCAAAGGTTTGTTTTTTTATTATTTTTTTTCAGAGTTTTCCAAGCACAACCCCTTATTCATATAATACAAGCCTCCAAAGTAGGGAGAACAGTGTCACTTTTACACCCCAAAGCCCCCATCTGGGAGACCAAAGAGGTTAAAACCCCCACTTTTGGCCTGCAAACCCCCACTTAAAAATTCCAAGGTTTATGAGTTTTAAAGTTCAAAGCCCAGAGGGCCCAGAGCATTATTTTTGGAAGTCTGACCTGGGAGGTCCATGGCACTGTGACGTCACACGGAGTCTGTGACATGTGGGGACAAAACGGGCTGTGGGGTGGTGGGATCTACACTCTGGAGGAGCCAATCCACAGGGTGAACACCTTAATCACTGAGGACATGGCTGTGGCCACTCAGGATCAAACTGGCAGCGTGAGCCAGACCAAGATGGACTTCTGGGATGGGATGGAGTCCATCTTCATGATGCCCAGCATCACCCCCACAGGTACAGGCGCCGCAGCAGCATCGCCAGGACCCACCGCCACAGCCCTGGGGACACCTGGGGCTGGGGACAGCAGGACACACACACCTGCCTGTTATGATTATTGTTAAAATTAGTAGACATGCTGAATTAAGGTGCAAGCGAGACCAGATGCTGAAGTCAACAATATGGAGTTTATTTAATGGAGTTTATTTATTTGAATGTGGGGCAGAGAAAGAGAGAGAGAAAGAAATAGGACAAAGGAGAGGGGGGACACACAAAGAATGTGACAGAGAGAGATTAAGTAGAAAATATAACACCACTCCATGGTATCCCGTGGTCCTCTTGGTCTTCTGCTCTTCTTGGTAGTGAGGGTCCCACAGGGCTTGGAGTGCAGTGGATTAAGACCATCAGGAGATGCCCAGGCACCTCCCTTGGGGGTGGGCGGAAGCTTTGCAGTCTCTTGTGACAGGCTCTGGATTTGCTGCATCACTTGGATCTCCTGCAGTCCTCTGGTGGTGGGAGGCCTCAGGAATGAGTCAGGGCGGGCACTTTGGGGGTCTTTGATGGTTTATGACCCCTCTCAGCTGCCTCTCACGTGAATGTCCCGTGTGTACGTGGTCTTCCTGGGAGAGGGGTGGTTACTCCTTTGGTTTGGGGTGGAGAGATGTCACCATTTCACCCCCAAACTCTTCTCCACCACCACCTGATGAGCCTTGTTTGCTTCTCCTCAGGCCTGAGATAGCTGGACAACAGTCTTATCTCAAGTTCTCATCACAGTCCAAGTTCCAGTCAGGAGGCACACTGGGGAGGGCTTTGCTTTGGTGGTCCCAGACGGGCAGTGGCTTCCTTGCAGATCGACAAAAAAGGCTTTCCATGACTTTGGCAGTGTTTTAGACATTGCCAACGTTTCAGTCCACCCCAAATCCCCACAGCTGCGGGTGTTGGAGGGCTGAGAACCAGCAGGAGCAGAGCATAACTTGGCTGTCCCTTGCTTTCCAGAGCGAAGGGCTGTCTGGAATGCAGTGTCTGGATACGTCCAAGGGCAGCTCCTGCAGCACAAGGTGGGACAACACCTGCCTCATGAGCACCTTCCTCATCCACCCAGGGAAGGGGGAAGTCCCCATGGCCCTGAAGCATGGCCTGGAGTTCTTCTTGCCCTCCTCAGAAAGCAGGAAACCCACATCAAAAGTCCCCACGGAGGGACAAATGGGGTTTGTGCAGGGGTGGTGTCACCTCTGGGAGGGGGTGTTGTACCACAGGGCTGATCCTGATCTCTGGAGACCCTGGAGCTGCCTCTTCCCTAACCCCAGCACTGCTTTTTGGGGGAGGAAGTGAAAAGAGAGGCCTTGGCGTCCCCTCCCCAGGGCTCTCCCCACTGTCCTGGCTTACACTTCTGAACAGTGGGAGCTGGCAGGGTCTGGTCTGAGGTGCCATCCCTGGATAGAACCATTCCCAGCTCTTCCCTCTGACCAGTCCTCACCCTTTGGCCTTTCCCTTCTGCTCCAGGGTGTCCGAGTTCCCACCCTTGGCTCCTTCGATGTGGTCCACACAGAGACCCATGTGGGGGACAAGACTGTGACTCTCCAGAGGCCAGTGTTCTACCTGGCCAGGAACCTTGGAGGAGTCTCGAATCTGATGGACAATAACATGGACCTGACTGGTGAGACAGGGAGTGAACTCTGGCTGGCTGCAGGGCTGGGCTGAAGCAGGGATCACACTCCTTTCCCCAAATCAAAGGGAGCAGGTCTGACCTCAGGGCCTTTCTGGGTGATGGCTGCAATAAACAGCCCCTGGGAGATGCCTGTGGCCGGATCCTGCGGGAGTTCCTCCACCCCTCTCCTGTGGTTTTCCAGGGGATAAGCAGCTGGAGCCTCTGAAATACGCCGAGGTGGCTGTGCAGGCCTCTGTGTCCCGGAGAAAAGCTGAGAGCTGCATCCTGGGCACCACATCCCTCCTGTACCAGTGCCTGGCCAAGGGGGAGAGCGTCGCCTTCATCCTGAGGGATGTGGGGGTGCTCCTCATTGAAGGCAGGAAGGCACACATGAGATTCTACCCTGACTTCCTGGAGAAGATGACTGGGAAGAAGATCCAGGACAGGTCTACGTTCAAAGTGAGCCTTTTGTTTCCCCCCTGCTTGGGCAGACCCTCAGCACTGCTGGTGGAGGGACCCCCTCGACATGGCCAGCGGCTCTGACCATGGAGAGCTCTTGCTGTCCTGAGCTCCTCCTCTAATCCCGAGTGCCTTGGCCACGCTGAGGATGTTCTGGCATCTCCGTGTTTCTCTGCTGTAGGTTTTCCAGCAGCTGGACCTGGTGGTGTCCCGTGAGGTGCCCATTGCTTCCCTGGCTTTCACGAGCCGCGTCATCATCTTTCCTGAGTGAGTTTGGAACTGTGGCAGCTTCAGGCTCTGGTTGAGACAACTAGCAGTAGGACAAGAGGGCACAGCCTTGAGCTGCCCCAGGGGAGGTTTGGGTTGGCCATCAGGAAGAAGTTCTTCCCAGAGAGAGGGATCAGACCCTGGAAGGGGCTGCCCAGGGAGGGGGTGGAGTCCCCGTCCCTGGAGGTGTTTGAGCAGAGCCTGGATGTGGCATCAGTGCCATGGGCTGGTGACAAGGTGGGCTTGGGGCACAGCTTGGACTCCATGATCCCAGAGGTCTTTTCCAACCTGGTTGACTCTGTGATCCTGCGACTCAGCTGCAGCTGGGGGCAGTTTCTCCCCATGAGCACAGCAGTCCTGCCGTGGGGACACAGCCCCTCTCACTTGGGTCTGGCTGTTGTCATTCCTGTGAGCAGACCTCAGGGGACAGAGCAAGGGTTTTAGGCGATACTTGCTTTCCCATCATGGCCAGGAATCCTTTTCTGGGTGCTCCCATTTCCCAGGACAGTCCTTAGGGATGGGGCACAGCTGACTTGGGAAAACAGCCAGTGCCAAAGTGTCCTGGGAGCGGCTGATGGTGGTACCGTGGCTCAGGCTTGTGCCTTCTCTTTGTCTCCAGGTTTGAACCATCGAGACTGCCCATGTCACTGCTCAGAGATCCTCTCAGGGCCTTGAGAGATGTCCCTGGTGGGGAGAAAGGGAAGCAAAAAGAGAGTTTGCCCCCTGTCAGGCGAGGCACAGAAGGTAAAGCAGCTCCCACCTCGTTTCCATAGCCAGGGCAGCTGGCTTCTGTGAACGGATGGGGCAATCCCCGGAGGATGACTGTCATGAGGATCTGACTTGTGCCAAAGATTGGTGCCAGCTCAGCACAGCCACTTCTCCTCAGGTTGGCTCCACCTCTGGGGAGGGAGGTGCCCAAGAGGCACATCCCTGGGTACAGCAGAAGGGTGGAGATCTGAAGGCTCTGGGAAGTTCCTTCTGCTTTTGAGAGAGGCTCTGTCACCTCAGGGGTGTCACCCAGCTGCCCTGAGTGGAGTGCTGGCACTGGGGAGGGTGCCAGGTCCTGGAGACATCACAGCCAAGCTCTTCTGATGAGGTCTGTCCTTCCTGGTTCCAGGGAGATTTCCTGGACTGGCCGTGCCCACTCGCTCCACCACCAAGGCAGGGAAGCAGCCCTGGGATGAGGGGGAGACGGAGATGAAGGACAGCTCTGGGGTCAGGTGAGACTGCAGGCTCAGGGCTGCAGCCAGAGCCCCTTCCCCAGCACCAAACCTCCTGAGAGAGGCTGCTGGGTCCCCCCGTGGCACAGGGCTGGCTCCTGTCCAGCCCCACGGGGACAGCCTGTGTCAGTCGAGGGTCCCAACTCAGAGGGGTTCCTGTGGTCAGGATGTGGCCCCAGACCCCTCCCAGCCTCCGTCAGCCTCCTCCTGTTGTGTCCCTCCAGGAAGCTGCCAGCGATCCCAGGGGCTGCTGCTGCTGGGAAAAAGCAGTCTGTGACTGACCAAGCCAGGGGCAAACCCGCCCCCAAGGGCCAAGTGTCAAAGCAGAGCCAGGGAGAGGCAACAACCACTCAGAGGGGCAGGGCAGGAAGAGAAGGAGAAGGAAAAGATCCTCTCAGAAGAGAAGGAGAAAAGAAAGTTCATCTTGGAAGAGAAGGAGCATCAAAAGATTCACTTGAAAAAGAAGGAGAAAAGAAAGTTCCTCCTGGAAAAGAAGGAGCATCAAAAGATTCCCTTGGAAGAGAAGGAGAAAAGAAAATTCATCTTGGAAGAGAAGGAGCATCAGAAGATTCCCTTGAAAAAGAAGGAGAAAAGAAAGTTCCTCCTGGAAGAAAAGGAAAAAAGAAAGTTCACCTTGGAAGAGAAGGAGAATCCAAAGATTCCCTTGGAAAAGAAGGAGAAAAGAACGTTCGTCCTGGAAAAGAAGGAGAAAAGAAATTTTCTTCTGGAAGAAAAGGAGAAAAGAATGTTCCTTCTGGAAGAAAAGGAGGAGAAAAGAAAGTTTCTGCTGGAAGAAAAGGAGAAAAGAAAGTTCGTTTCGGAAAAGAAGGAGAAGTGAAAGATCCCCTTGGAAGGGGAGAAAAGAGACTTCTTCCCAGGAGAGAAGAAGAAGAGAAGGTTGCTCTTGGAAGCGCGTCCCTGCCATGGAGTGCCCAGGCCTGGGAGCCTGAGGACTCCACCTCCACGGTCTGTGTCTTGCAGACACCAGGACCTGAGGCACAGGGACTCAGACCAAGGCCTGAGGCCTTCTGGTCAGTGCTGAAAGAGCCCCAGAGGAGCATCTTGGCAGGATACAGGTTTGAGCCCTCCCTTTTCATGCCCCCTGTGCGCCCAGAGGGGTCCACGGCTCTGAAGTGCCCCATGCTGAAGAAGAGAGAGGTGGTTGCCAGGGGGCTGTGGCCGTGGATGGAGTGAGCAGGGCTGGGCTGAGCAGCGCCTGAGGTGGCAAAACTGGGATGTGACTGGAAGCGGTGCCATTGTGGGGGGCTGTTCCCTCCCAGGAATGCAGGGTTAGAGGGGGGATCTTCAGAGATCCCTCGGCTCTGGTGGTCAAGGTGCCCTGCCCTGAAGCCATCCAGGGGGGCTGGAGGGCACACCCAGGACTCTGTCCTGGAGCAGGGAGCCTCACATGGTGTGACATTCCCAAACGAGCCCAAACACCAGCCCAAGTGCTGCTGCTGTCAGGAGTGAGACCATGGAAAGAAGAACAGAGCGGGTTGGGTTTGGTTTGAGACTAGGCAAAAAGCTGAATTGACTGTAATTGGCCAATTGAGACTCATTTGGAGAGTCCAAAGCCTTCTTTGGAGAGTCCAAAGGCTCATTGTTGAGCCCAAACCCAGGTCAGGGACAAATCCTCCTCTTTAGGATTCATATTCTGCTGTTTAGAGAGCTCAAAGCTTCTTCCAAGCCTCCAGCACTGTCTGCCCAGCAGCCTGTGAGGGCTCATTGGACCCAGGGCAGACATTTGAGGAGGCAGGTGATTGATGTGGGACCAACCCATCCAACTTCGAGGCTTTCCGCGTTGGAAACTTTCTATCTGAAAGGATCCCAGGGGGTACTTGATATTTGGCATAAATAATGGAAGTGTGAGGCCGCGGGATGACCTTTCTCTGGATCCCGGTGGCTGTTGTGTCAGACGGAGATGGATCTGAGTGAAAAACCTGGAGCTGATGATCAGACAATTCATAATCCTTGGAACAGACAGAGCTCCAGCTTAAACATTGCTCGTGAGTGAATCAGCGGAGTGGACAGCCCACGGATTGTGGGGAATGAACTGTAACTACCATTTTACTGACTGAAAGCCCCACTGAAACCCACCTCAGGAGGTGTGAAGATGAGCACGTGGCAAGCCCTCGGTAATGAAACAGCGAAGCCCCCAGAAGGGGAAGAGAGAGAAGCCCCCAGACCCCAAAAATTCCGCCCAGGAATTTCTTTATTCTTTATTCTTATGAGGTATCAGCTTGTGCTAATAGATATACTAATTGATTGTGTTAATAAACCTCTGAAAAGGGGATGAGAGCTCAGTGTTGAACATTTTTTTGACAAAACCCGAGTCAGTTTGAAGCAGCAGCTGGACTGTGTTTGGATGTAATTCCGTGTCCTATGGATATCCAGCTGTAGGAACACGGACATTGTCCTGGATGATGAATGTGGTCCAGGGCACCCGTGTCACTGCTCTGCAGAACCCCCATCCTTTCTGAAGTGCTCTATTAGGGAAGACTTGTGATCCTTCAGCTTTTAAATTTCCTTTGGAATTCCCTTCCGCTTTTAAATTCCCTTTGGATCCCTGGAGAGGTGGAAAGTGGGTGCAGCTCTGGAGCTTGTGCTGACTGTCCCCACACACGGAGTCCCAACAGCCCTTGGGACCCCCCCAGTTTGTAAATACCCAATTCAAACCTTCTCCAGCTGTTCTGAGTGAAAATCTGGAATAACTTTCCCAGGATGAGGGGATTTCAAGGATCCCTCTCCCAGCAGGCCAGAACTGAGCCTTGGGACTGCCCTGGGCAGGGAGTTCTGCTTCCCAACCACCACCCTCGGGAGGTTTTTATTAGAAGAAAACCCCATGAGCAACAGATTAAATACCATCCACTGCTCTACTGCACATCCCATCCCTTGCACACCCCATCCCTTGCACACCTCCAATACCCATTTCTTCTCCTTCAGCCCCTTTGCACCCTGGGGTTTAAGCACTGATTGATTCATTAAATGTCTCCAAAGTCAAGTCTCCAAAGTTAAATCACTTTAAGCACTGATTGATTCAATAAATGTCTCCTAAGTCAAGCCATTTGTCTTTTTCACTGTATTTTACTGTCTCTATTCTCCCTGACTTCCAAACCTCCACCACTGCACTGAGTCCTGGTCACTTGAAGAATCTATGTAAATACAGGGTGTATTTTTACACACAAGAAAGGGGCACCTGCTTTTGTGTAGTATTTCAAATTGTAGTGTGTCTTATGGGAATTCCAGTGGAGTTTTTTTTTCCTTTTACAGTAGCATTTATTCGCAGTTCAGATGTTCACCCTGTTCTATTATTCAGCTCTGCTTTTGTGAGGCTTCACATTTTTAACCCAGTTATATATATTTAGGTAGGTAATGTGTCAGAAGGGAGAATATATGAATACACACAATTTAAGCTGGTAAAAAACAACAAAAATGCTCAAAGCTTTGAAAAGTGGCTTTTCCTGTCACT
Organism: Cephalopterus ornatus; assembly: GCA_013396775.1. Taxonomy (NCBI): domain Eukaryota; kingdom Metazoa; phylum Chordata; class Aves; order Passeriformes; family Cotingidae; genus Cephalopterus; species Cephalopterus ornatus. Next base: position 35,748 of record VZRE01006635.1, read on the forward strand.
GCCTCCCCATCATCTTGGAGTCCTGGAATGGTTTGGGCTGGAAGGGACCTCAAAGCTCACTCAATGCCACCCCCTGCCATGGGCAGGGACATCTTCCTCCATCCATGGTTGCTCCAACCTGGCCTTGGACACTTTCAGGGATGGGGCAGCCACAGCTTCTCTGGGCAACCTGTGCCAGGGCATCTCCACCCTCCCCATAAAACATCATTTGAATGCCTCTTCTGGGCCTAGTCTAACAGAGCCCAGTCTTGCCTGTGCTGGGGGCCCCTCAGCTGGACGTGGCTGCAGGCAGGGCATCCAGAGAATGGAGCAGAGGGCGAGGATTCCTTCCCCTCCACACCTTCCAGCCAGACAATTATGCTGCTTCTCTTTATTTAGACTTCCACTGCTAAATATCCACCTCCTCCCGGCTGCCCAGGGGCAGGAAACGGGCTCTCCAAGTTGCCAGGTGCCTGTGGAGAGAGGGAGCTGCTGAACCCCTGCCATGGCCGGGCTGTGGGGCGGGTGTGAGGGTGCAAGAGCAGCTCTGGGCACCCCACAGGACATGGGCCCCCCTCAGGACGTGGGCACCCCGCGGGATGTGGGCACCCAGCTGCACAGGGGAGCTGTGGGCACGGAGAGCTCCGGGCAGAAAACGGGGCCCCAGCTCACAGCACAAACCTCCGCTGAGTTTGGGCACTGACGAACTGGGCACCCGGAGCTCCACAGCTAGAGGCACCCCTTGGCTGACACAGCCACCCAATACTTGTTTGGCAGCCCCTCCTCACCCTTGTATGTCCTTTGCCCCCCACCTCTGACTCACCCCTGTACGTCCTTTGCCCAGGCAGGGACCACCAAGCACAGGAACAGAGCAGTCAGAACCCCGGCCACAGCCACCAGGCAGTTGCTTAGAAGGATCTTCCTGGTGGTATCAGCATCTACTGCTCCTCTGTTGGCCCTGCCCAGTCTCCTCTTGTCCACACCTGGAGGAACAACTGTGCACATCAGTGTGTCCTGCACACCTCTGGCAATCTCATGGCAGGGCTGACATGGCCAGGAAATGTTCTTTCCCACTTTGCTGCCGTCTCTGAAGGAGGGAATATCCCGCGTGGCAGTGTTTCTGTGGCTGCAGTAGAAGCCAAGGGAACTCCCAAAGGCCTTGCAAGTCCCTGCTCTCCAGAGCCTCTCTCCCTCCTCTCAGCTTTGCTTATGCTCTGCAGTGGCCCCAGTCCAGTTCTCCCAGTGTCTGCCTTCGGTTCCAGTTCCTGGGGATCCTTCACATTTGCCCGCAATTTCTCCTGTGCTCTCCGACCTTCCCTTTCCAGGCTTGGCTGGTGCTGCCTGGATGGAGACTCCCCGACCCTGGGGGACACACTGTCCCCCTGGACAGAAGGACTCAGGGGGCCAGACAGAGAGCATGTGGTTTGCTTTTCTGCAGCACAAGCAGTGCTTGCCTGCCCCCAGTTTTCTGAACTTGTGTCCCCAGGCTGTGGTCCCTGGCAGGGCTGCTCGCTGCTTGGATAGTTCTGGAAACATTCCTCTAGCCCAGCACTGCCAAGGGCCAGGGAAAGGTAAAGCCTCCGTGTGGCTCAGGCACAGAGGCTGCAGGAGGACGGTGCAGGGTCCCCCTGCACTCCCTTAGATCCCAGGAGGGATCCTCTCTGTTGTGCCAGGGCCTCCAGGGTCTCCTGGCAAGCTCTGGGACGCAAGAGCTGCGTGAGGGATATTTCAGGATCCAGAGTCACATTTCCCATCATCTGCTGAGAGGGGTCCCAAAAGGGCAAAGCTGTGAGATGCCTGAGAACAGGGTGTGGGGGGCAGTGAGCATCTCCCCACGTCCCCCGAGGGTCCAGGAGCATGTTCCTGGCACAGCCACCCCCTCGCCCCTCAGGTGGCCGAAGGACAGCGATTACCTGACACTCCTGTGGGCTGAGCGGCCCCCGGGTTTTCCCCAGGGAACGGCATCTCCTCATGGCCTCCCTGAGGTGCCTCCTCATGCACAGGCTCGAGCTCCACAACTTTAGAGAGAAAGGGCATCGGTTCAACTCCAAGACACCGTTCCTCAGCGGGATCCAAGAGCCCAGCTTCCCAACTGCACCCGTACCCACCATCAGGCATCTCCTTCAGCGCACCCAGGACTTCAGTCAGCGTTTCCTCTAACTGCCAGTAAATGTCTCCAGGTTCAGTTCCATTCTTTGGACCTTAATGGAAAGAATAAAAGATTTCTGCCACAGCAAACTCTGGAAGCAGTGCCTGGGCTAAGATGCTGGGAAAAACCTCCCTGCGCCCACAGCTGACACCAGACCCCCTGTGCTGACTGAACCCCAGAACAGGGAGGGGATCATGGAGCAGGACAGGCAGGGCTGGATTCTCACACCTGCAGGAGATGCCTCGCTCACAGTTGGGCTCTGAGCTGGCAGGTCCCAAAGGGAGGACGTATCCATGTGACGTCCAGGAGAGCCAGATCCAGAACCTGCATCTCCATTGCCTCCAGACATGTCTGTGAACAGAACAGAGATGGAACAGAGCAGAACTGGAATATTTCCTTGTACTTCTCTGGATCTGATGGCAGTGACTGTTGTTTAGACATGGAATGGCTCAATGGCACGGTCTGTCCCTCCCTCTCTGGAGCACTGTGCAGGCAGGTGCCTGAACCATCATGACCCAAATTAAACAGTGCAGGAGCTGTCAGGAGAAAGGAGTTCCTGCAGCTCACACCAGCCCTAAACTCAAGCCTAGTCCCACTGGTGTTGCAGTGACACTTGGAAGCAGCTCAGGGTCAGGGAACCCAGGAGAGTGTGCTCCCTATATCCCAGTGCCCTGGGGCCATCCCTGAGCTCAGCCCATTCCCTCTCTGCTCTGCTGCATGGCTGCCCCAAAAATGATGGCTAAATTTCATGTCAACAGAAGATTGGGACCGAAATGCTCGTTCGAGGGACGACCTGTGGGACCTGGCAGGACCTGTGGGGGCTGTGGAGGGTATGGGCCCTTCCCTGCCCACCTACCTGCTCCCAGCAGCCCTGGCTTATCCACCTGGACCCTCGTGGTGATGTGGGCGTACAGGGCCATCAGCACTGCCAGGGCTGCAGATGCTGCCAGGGCTTTCAGCACCACCAGGAGAACGCGGCTGAGCGGGGCCCGCCGCCCCTGCATCGCCGATGCTGCCACTGCAGATGCCACCAAGGCCTCCAGTGCCACTGCTGGAGTGGTGCCACTGCTGGAGTGGTGCCCACAGCACCTTCCCCACGCTGGAAACAGCGGCCTGGCTTTGTGACCTCGTGGCGGGGCTTTCCATGGCCGACATTCCGCCGCCTCCGGGGGAGCCTCAAACGTTCCACAGGCGCAGCCCTTCCCGGCACACACCGGGATCTCTGGGGAGCTGCTCCAGGAAACTCTGCATAGACTTCCCGGGATTCCACCTCTCTCCAGGGCAAACCCTGGTGCTGCTGGAGCTGCCTGGAGGTGTTGGGTGGCTGCCAGCACGGCCCCAGCCCTGAGAGATGGAGCAGGGCCTTGATTTGAAGCCGTGTGAGGACACTGAGGGCACTTGGGGTGTTCAGCTGGAGCAGAGGAGACTGAGGGGAGACCTCACTGGGGTCTTCAAATCCTCCTGAGGGGCAGAGGAGGGGCAGGACTGAGCTCTGCTCTGGGGGGACAGGGACAGCCCCCAGGGAATGGCCTGGAGCTGTGTCAGGGCAGGGTCAGGTTGGATCTCAGGACAAGGTCCTTCCCCCAGAGGGTGGTTGGGCACTGACCAGGCTCCCCAGGGCAGTGGGCACAGCCCCAAGGCTGCCAGAGCTCCAGGAGGGTTTGGATGATCCTCTTGGGGATGTTCCTGTGCAGGGCTGAGGGTTGGACTGGATGGACCTTGTGGGTCCCTCCCAGCTCAGAACATTCAGAACATGGACCAAACACCTCCTGGAGCTCCCTCAGAGGAGTCCTGGGCTGGCACTTGGAACTCCTCTGTCTCCAGAGGAGGTCAAGCTGCAGATGCTTGGGAGGAGTCCTTGGCAGCTTCCAGGCCCAGAGTTTGTTTCCACTGCTGTGGAAATGCTGGTTCTCCTGGCTGAAAAGGCTCTTGGAAAACTTCCCTGTCAGATTTAACACACTGGCTCACTGTAACAGAGACCAGAGAAGGTGATTTTGCATTTAATGTTATTAAAATATTAACATGTTATTAAATATTAACGTGTTTACACAGCAGTACCAGCCTGCAGTTGTGCACAACCCTGGAGTATTCCTTAAATGCTGCCTGGTTTTCCTAAGCAGGATTCCAGCCTGGGTTAATGGCCTTTCTTATGGCACCTCCCAGCACAGATGCCGTTGGTGACTGGAATGCTCCCAGTCTGTTTTAGGGCTCTGTCAAACAAGTTCCTTCAAGCAACACCGCAGATGTTTTGAGCAATTTGGTGCCAAAACAAAGCCACAGCCCTTTGCTAGGCACTGCTCCTGGCTCAGCTGGGCAGAGAGGATCCAGGGGAGATGCTGCCAGCCCTGGCACAGCTCAGCTGCCAAGATGGGCCTGGCTTTTAGAAAAAATCTCTGAGTAGGTACCTAATCCTCTCTGGGATCTACTTTGGGGAAGGTTTTGGCAAAAAAAGCTACATAGAATTAGCTGGTTTCATGGTAATCCTCAAATCTATTCAGTGGTGAACCTAAAGTCCTGTTTTGGAGTGACACAGGTTGGGCATGAGGCTTGACCAAACATGTTGTGATTACACCCTGAAACCTGTGGCAAATATCAGCTGGAAGGCACCAAAAAATGAAGATTTTGCAGGAAACCCCTGGTCCTCCTGCAGGGCAGTTCTCAAAGCGAAGCTCACATCTGATTTTCTGCGAGCAGAGTTCCAAAGGACAACTGGAGGTCTAAACTCCTGGAGAATTGGCACTACAGTGAAACTCCAAACTCCTCTGGGGCAGAATCACCCAATGTAGGCTAAAGAGTTATCAAATTAAATCAAATGAATCTCACTCTGCCTGGAGGAGGCGAGGAGCAATCTCATCAATCTTTCTGCTGGTGGATGTGATGGGTGGTGCCTTTTAAATTGAGGGTGTGGAGAGGCAGCTCCATCTCTTGGCAGCAGGGCCTGGTGAGAGCCAAAGCTTGTGCTCCAGTAGAAAGGTAGGGCTTTGATCCCGAGAAAATACTCATTATGCAGTTTATATTTGCTCTAATCTGACTTGCCAGTGGTGCTGCCCTTGACCATCATCTCTGAACCTTTCTCTCGGAGTTCAGGATTATATTAAGGACAGCTGAGGGCAGCACAGTACCAAAGATCTGTCCTTCCTGCTCACATTCATCTGCCTTTGGTCAGTGTGGAAGGATTCAGTCATCCAGTGAGAAAAAGAATTAATTACTTTGATAAAATCCAAGTTGGTTTGCACGGACTTGCTCTCTGGGCAGTGTTGTCCTTTCTCTTGTCTTAAATAAGGCACAATATTGCATCAATATCCTGGTCCTAAGTGAGTGTGTGGTGAGGGGCCTGTTCTTGGGGAATGCTCCTTGCACTGGGTAAATATTTAAGAATCGTGATAAAAATCCATTTTGTTTAATTAGTGCTTAAATTATGCTGGGAATTATCCAGAGCCCAGTACATTTGTTTCCACAGTGAGTAATTGCAAGTCAGGGTGAGTATGAAAGTCTGATGTGATAACAGAGTAAGTCACAGCCCAGAGGGCTGCAGGACTCCAAATACAGTTTATTTAGAGTGGAAATGCCAGGTAAGGACCCCCCCAACCCTCCCAGATGAAAAGCCCAAATTCATGGGTTGGGAATGTAAACCACAGAAGACTTCTTCCCAAATTATCAGCTTTGCTGCAGTGGGTATTTGCTGTGGAACACTTGACAAATTTGTGTAGCCTCAGAGGTTGATAATGGATGATCTAATCTCATGTTCATGGCAGGAAAATAAAAATCAGGGCTGCTGTAAGGTCGACAGCAAACCTTTCTGTTCTTGTGCTTGTCATTGCTCTGTGATGCTTTAGCAAATGTTAGAAAATAAATTCAGGTTTTGATCCCAGTTTAATACAATTTAAATGTAATGTATCCGTGCTCTTGATCTTTGTTTGCATTTAAGGCAAGGTGATGGGAAGGAGAACAGAAGCCCTGGCTTGTAAAAATCACTGGTTTTTAGATTTTCCATTTCTAAACAACATTTCTACCAAAAGACACTTCTCCTT
>VZRE01006635.1:41918-59006 GCA_013396775.1 Cephalopterus ornatus
TGGGGAGAGAAAAGGTTTTCCTCCACCATAATTAGCACTAGAGCACTGAAAAATGCAGTATTTCCAAGTGATTTGTGTTTAAGCGTTCATGAACATTTTAAATGTCCTAAGTTTTGGAGAAGGCAGGATGGAGAACATGTTTATGTAGGGTTGCCAGGCAGTGTTTACTAAACCAGAGGATGACGGTGTTTTGCCTCTACATTTCTCCAAGCACAGGCTGAAAACCCCTTTTGTCCGGGGCATCATTTTCACCAAAACCCCTCTGCAGAGGCCCAGGAGTTGCAGAATTCCCTGCAAAGCAAAGGAGCTGTGCTTTGGTTTGGACTTTAGGGACCAGTTTTAGGCTGGTGAAAGAATCCCATCATGGTTTGGGATGGAAGGCACCTTCAAACCATCCCATTCCACCCCCTGCCGTGGGCAGGGACACCTTCCACTAGCCCAGGTTGCTCCAACCCGGCCTTGGACACTTCCAGGGATGGGGGAAAAAGGCTTTTTATTTGACTTAACTAAAGAACAAGGATTTTTCTTTGGCTTTAGCACTAGGTGGGGCTAAAGGACTAAAGAAAGAGTGAAAAAACAACGGCTGAGCCCCGGGATGTGGGGGAAAAAAACCGGAAAAAGAGGAAGCAATGGATGCTGTTGGAGCCCCTGCAGTGACAGCGTGGGGACAGGAACCAGAGTGTGACTCTGTGGGTTGTCTGGAAGGCCAGGGACGTGCTGGGAGATGGTTGACGCCTGGAACCCACGAGCAGGACACGTTGGGCAGCAGCACTCGGGTGTATTTTGGTGTCTGCCAACTCTTTCACCAGAGCCTTGCCCTGTGGGTTATGAAGGAGCCTTCAAAAAGCAGCATCTCCTCAGCTTCCAAACCTTCAGCGCCCAGGAACGGCCCCAGGAGACAGCTCAGGGCAAATTCCTGATTTCTGTGTGTAGGAGCTCATTTTTAAGTGACTGATTCCCGTGTTTTCCTGTGTGATTTTTTATTTATTGTTTCTGCTTATAGATGTAAGAGAAAAACGGCTTTTAAAATCCACAAGAAATCCTCTTTTTAGGTTGTTCCTCCCTGGACTTTCCCCTAATGTCTCATCCAGGTAACAGATTTATTGGTTATCAGATAAAACAGGTAAACAACATACTTTGTTCTCAAACACAATATCCCTTGACTGTCACAGTTAAGGATCTTAACCGTTCTTATCAATCCTCTGGCAAATTATCCTTATCAATCCTATGGCAAAGAGCAGCTTTTGCCTCTATTAATGTGAGTGTTTCTGTGGGCAAAGATTTCAGCAGAACTCAACAACCAGCTGTTTTCTCATTTGCCCTACAGAGTGTAGAAACATTTAATGAAATTGCTTATAGTTTAATGATTTGTATGACATAAACAATATTTTCCTTCTGTCAGTCCCGGGCCAATCTCAAATTGCTTGAGGATGTAAACATGAGAAAATACACCCAGACAATTTAAATTAAATGCCTAATGTACCTGGGGAGAGATTATCTGCTCTGCTCCTATCATTCCTTCTCTAAATCTACCAGCAGGGGTTCCTGTTTGTTGCTCGGTGCTTTATTGCACAAATAATTTAGTGTCAAGTACCAGCACAGGGGTGAGGGAATGGCGATTTTTTGAGGGAGGCACCAAAGAAATCCAGAACCCCATCTAAAACCCACAGTCTCGTCATAGAAGTAGAGAATATCCTGAGTTGGAAGGACCCTGGAGGATCATGGAAATGTTGGAATGAGCTCTGTGAGAAAAGGAACACGGACAAGAACCGGAGCTTGGGCGGCAAAGAGGGACTCGCTCCTTGGGGCAAGAAAGAGTTTTTTAGGGCAGAGTCCTCATTTCCCTCAGGGTGGTGCTGAGCCAGCTCCAGCTGCTGGACTTTGGGACTGATCCAGGGGGCGTTTTTGGCGTGTGGATTTTTCCTTCCCTCTTTTTTCCATCCTGACTGTCGGGGGATGGAAGGTGTTTGTGTGGATCAGGGAGTGCCTCCCACTTGTGGCTGTGCAAAGAACTCTGGTCTTTACCTCTTTACCCTCCCAGAGAATCCCCTGTGAGTCTTCCCTGTGAGGGGCTGGGATGGAATTCCTGGAGAAGCTGTGGCTGCCCCTGGATCCTTGGAAGTGTCCAAGGCCGGGTTGGAGCAACCTGGGACAGTGGAAGGTGTCCCTGCCCATGGCTGGGGGTGGAATGGGATGATCTTTAAGGTCCTTCCAACCCAACCATTGTGTGATTCTATGATTCATCCTTTTACTTGCTAATATTTAAGGGCTTGAAACCTTTATAAAAGGGGAACCAAGGCGATTCTTTGCATCCAGCAAAGAAGAGAGGAAACTCAGGATGTAGTTACAAAAGCTGGCAAGCTTAAATCCTAAACTTTCAGCTTCCCTGCAAATGAAGCACGTGGTCCTAAGGCCTCCAACCATTCCCTCTGGCTGTGCCAAAGGGACCTGTCAGCATTTTTAGGATCATTAGGGGCAGCAATCAGGTTGCTTTTTGGTGTATCCGGCTCTGAGGAAGGTGGTTAATCACCAATTAGGGTGACCATTCCTTTTAAAAGGGCCAATTAGGGGCCATTCCTTCTGAACGAGAGGGGTGGGAAGGAAAGGAGCTGCTCCAATATCCCACTGGCTTCGGCATTAGACAGGCAGGAGCGATCCATTAAAGAGAGCAGCAGAAAGCCTGATGCCACCTACACTCCTCCCATGCAAGTCTTAATTATAGCCCTGGACTTGGCTGGGAGTGTCCCCGGGCCCTGTGTTCACACAGCTCCTCAGGACTAAAATTGGCTCCCAAGGACGAGGGGTGTAGCAAGATGCTGAAACTCAAAAGCGTTTTGTAGAAGTCATTCTGGGTAGAGCTTCAGAATGAAGCCAGACCTCAGAGCAGGGCACAGAAATTAATCTCCTTTTATATATATATCTCATATATATATTTCCCTAGTTTTTCCTGTTTTCTGAGGGAAACCTGGGAGGCAGCTCAGTTCAAGCAACGAGCTTGTGGCTGTGGGAGCTTTATGGTTTTCACCAAGAGAGGCTGTAATTGATTTCCTTGCACTGGGAAAAGCCGTGTTTGGGAGCCCAGTGTATTCCTTGCCACCGATCTAAAGGGACTTTTCCACTGGAAAATTTTTTCTTTTCAGCTGGAAAATTCACCTCTGGCGGAGGTGGGAAGTCAAAATTTGAACAAGCAAGGGCGAGACTTTGCAATGCTTCACCTGGAGATGGCTGTGCAAAAGCTTTCCTGAGGTGTTTGTGCAGGAGGGAACGTTCGGTCTTTTTTGGATGGGAAACTTTTCTGAGCCCTTTAGTTGTCTCCTGTCAAGGAGCCCTCTGGGTGACAAGAGACAACGTGGGCAGTGTCAGAGCTGAAAATAGTCTGGCAGCCCCTTTTAGCTTATTCCCCTTTTTCCCTAAGCCTTAAGAGAACCTTTCCCAGCTGAAATCCAGCCCTGTGGTAGGACAGAAATGCCGTCAGTTGATCCCCCTCAACCCAAGAGTAGATGAATGCTGTATTTTGAGTGTTTCCTTTGATAATCCCCCATTAATGGAGCCTTAATTTTGGTTTGAAATTTGAGCTTTTGTTTGAAATTGGTCATTTTTTGGCTTTGAAATGGCACTGTTGACTCAGAGCTGCAGTGACTTGCTCAAGGTGACCCCAGAGCTGGGGCAAAGAGGAGAATTAAATACTGCCAGAGAAGTTAATGAAGGTCTTGTCCATGGAATCATGGAATGGTTTGGGTTGAAGGGGACCTCCTGTGATCTTCCTCCAACTTTTTCCATGTCACCTGGAGCTCAACATGTGTGGGGAGAGAACTACAGGAGGAACATCCGTGTTCCTTACTCCACCAGCCACCAAAAACTCCTCTTAACCCCAATTTGCTGAAGTCGTTCCCCCACTCGGCCCGTGGGCCTGATTTTTCTGTTCCCTGATTTTTCTGTTTCCTTGGAAAGACCCAACATGAATAAAAACTGAAAAATCAGGCTGTCACTCTGCCACGCTCCTTTTTTGGGGAGGAATTGCTGAAAGCAGCAGGAACGATGCCTGATCCTGGGATTCTGGGAGCGGGGAGGGTCACTGCAGTTTATGCTCATGAATAATGAATCTGACATTGTCGTTATGCAAATGTAACGTAATGAGCCCCAAACTAAATAAAAATCTTGTTTGGTGTGTTACTTCTTCACCAGGCTCCTTCCCCTGTGCTTGGATTTTCAGGATGGAGCTGATTTGTTAGAGGTGGAAGTGATGGGGTGGAGAGTGAAGGAGGGGGAGGAGAGTCCTGGGGCTCTGATAAATAGGAGAGGGGATTCATGGACTGAGCACCCCTGGGAATCAGGTCCTAGCTGATATTCCTTGGCTTCAATGGGAATGACTGAGAAATAATCAGCACTGGGAATGTTCCCGGTTATCAGGTTGTTGTAGAGCAAAGTAACATGGAATCATGGAATGGTTTGGGCTGGAAAAGCCCTCTGAGATCATCACGTCCACCCGCACTCCCAGCACTTCCCAGGTCACCCCTGTGCCACATCCACAGGGCTGTTCAATCCCTCCAGGGATGGGGACTCCACCACTACCCTGGGCTGGACAGCCCTTTCCAGGAGGGAATTTTCCCACTATCCAACCTGAACCTCCCCTGGTGCAGCCTGAGGCTGTTTCCTCAAAGCCAATGAAACACAACAACGCTCCATCCAAGACTGAGGGTGGAGTCATTCCCTTGCCCATTCCAGACCTTTCTCCTTGACTTCCCACAACTTTTCCCAAAGGAACTCTGAGCCAAACGCTGCAGCCATTATTTCCCTACTGAGATAACCTTTATAGCTCTGATGAGCAATATTTTCCCCAGCCACCGCTTGCACAGAAGTCACTGGATTGGTTTTTATCCCTCTATCTCTTGTCAGGAAGAAGTTGGAGTAAATTCCCCCTGGACAGCTCAGCATGGTCCTGACCCATGTGCTGATCTTCTCTTGGCTCTATGATTCCATGATTTATGAATCCCAGAATGGTTTGGATTGGAAGGGACCTTCAAGACCATCCAGTTCCAACCCCCTGCTGTGGGCAGGGACAACTTCCACTAGCCCAGGTTGCTCAATCCATCCAACAGAAAACCAGGAACAAATGAGGAGCAAAGCCCATAAACCAGACATAATTCCCGAGTTTAAAACCTTTCCATCCTTTTCCCTTTGTCTTAAGCCCGGCTCCTTCATCCCAGGAAACACAGTTCATGGAAAAACACACACAAAGTGAGTCAGACCCCAAATATTTAGACATTTATGCCTTTCTCTTGCACAGGAATAAAAACAAAAGGAGGAGAAGCTGGTGCCTGGTGAACATTCCTCCTGCCTGCTTTGGTGAGGCAATCCCAGGTCCTCCACCACAGCCCTGGGACCCGCTGGTTTGGGGGCTGGATGTGGATATGGATCTTAAATGAAGGTTCTGGGGGCTTCTGCCGTGTGCCAGGAGTGACAGCACAGGGATCTGCACGCAGATGGGAGCAGGACCCCTCCAAAAAAGCCCCAGAAATGTGTTTACCCATATTAGGGAAGTGGTATCCTCATGGCTGCTCTGATCCCGTCCTCTAAATCCAGCACCAGGCTCCCTCCCCACCACAGTCTCTCCATCTCTGCTGTCTCTGCCCTCCTCATTTGCACTGTGGATCCCAGAGGAACCCTGGAAATGAGAAGGGATGGGATGAGAGCAGCTCGGAGTCGCACGTGGCTCCCCTCGGTGCTGGTGCTCTGATGAGCAGCTCAGTGTATCCAGAGACCACGAGACAGCCTTGCCTGGAAATACTTCAAATAATGAGGAAAAATACTGCTTTTAACCCAAAAAATACCTTGCTTTAAGTGCCAGAAGTATCTGCGACACCACAGCCATACAAAGAACCCACTACATGTGGGGTTTGGCAGCAGCTCTCCCTCTTCCTGCCCTCCCTCCACCCTCTATTTACCCTTTTTTTTCCATTCTGAGCATTTAAAAGTCAGGAGAGGACACTGGGCCAGCCAGGCTTGGGCTGAGGAAAAATAAAAAAGGGGTCTTTTCCCAATGGGAAGTCTGGAAATAGTTACAACCCCCCACGGGCTGGTGGGGGTGCTAATGAACTGCACAGCGAGCTAACGAGCACCTGGCATGAGTGGGAGGACGGGAGGGAGATACCCAAACATCTCGGGGTTGGACAGTGGGTTCTGCTGGCTCTCCAGAAGTTTAGGTCCCCCAAAACTGGGAATCATGATCCCCTAATGGTTTGAGCCGGGAGAGACGCTAAAGCCCATCCAGTCCCATCCCACTCCATGGGCAGCGACAACTTCCACCAGACCAGGTTGCTCCAGGCAACATCCAAGCTGACCTGGGACACTTCCAGGGATGGGGCAGCCACAGCTTCTCTGGGCAATTCCATCCCAGAAGATGGAAGAATTTCCTCCCAATATGCCATCTAAACCAGGATGGAATGGTTTGGGTTGGAAGGCACCTTCAAGATGATCCAGTCCCACCCCCTGACATGGGCAGGGACACCTTCCACTAGCCCAGGTTGCTCCAAGCCCCATCCAACTTGGCCTTGGGCACTTCCAGGGATGGGGCAGCCACAGCTTCTCTGGGCAACCTGTGCCCGTGACCACCCAGCCCAACCATTACCCCAACACTGCCAACGTCACATGAAGACAAGAGCGTGAAAGATCCCAGCAAATTCCCTCACACCCCAAAAATGCCGAATGGAAAAGCTGCCATGACAGGGAAAGAGTGAAACTGGGCAGAGCAGGGGAACCCCACGGACATAAACGTCATCAACATCAACTTCAACATTCTGCTGCTGAAAACCCCGAGCAATCACAGGGTCAGCGAAACAACTTGGGCTTCAGAGGACACCAACTAAAAAGGGCCTGAACTGAATAAAAAGATGGGAAAGGCACAGAGATTTATCAGCATTGTAAAGCTCCTGAATACTAATTCCTGACTGGAGGAAAAATCCCCTTCCATATGTTTATTAAAAACATATGACTTTGCCCATTAGGCCGAGGAGAAAACGATTCTTTATTCTCCCACTAGAAAGAAATGATCTTCTCATTGCAAGTAAATATTTCTGCAGCAGAAGGAAACCTCCAAGGAAACAGCCTCCTGCAGGAAAGGCTTTGGGATTCTCCTCTGCTCCAAAGGCAGCATTTCTTAGTTTTAATCAGTGCATTAATTATTATCAGCCTTACAATAATTGCCTGATTCTCTCGTAGCGAGGGCGGTGAAGGGCTGTGGGAAGGGCAGGTTGGAACCTCAGACTGGAGGGTTTGACATCAAAGGAAAGGGAAATTTGATTAGATGTCTTAAAGACTTGGGTCCTGGTTGATCATGAGGGAAGAGAAGGCTCCAGGGAGACCTGAGAGCCCCTTCCAGGGCCTAAAGAAGCTCCAGGAGAGCTGGAGAGGGACTGGGGACAAGGGGTGGAGGGATAGGACACAGGGAATGGCTTCCCACTGCCAAAGGGCAGGGTTAGATGGGATATTGGGAAGGAATTTTTCCCTGGGAGGGTGGGGACAATCTGGGATGGAATTGCCAGAGGAGCTGTGGCTGCCCCTGGATCCCTGGAAGTGCCCAAGGCCGGGTTGGAACAACCTGGGCTAGTGGAAGGTGTCCCTGCCCATGGCAGGGGTGGCACTGGATGGGCTTTCAACCCTTCCAACCCAAACAATCCTCGGATTCTGTGATAAGTTGCATTTGTCCATCTGCTACCTCTGCTCTTATTTTCGTGGTGCCAGAGGATTTTGGATCCATGTCCATGCCAGCTGCACACTTGGAAAAGCCCAGGTACATCCTGACTGTTCCTCCTGCTAAACCCCTTTCCTTTCCATCCTCTTTATAAATAACTCATTTATGAACACAGTCACTTGATGTGTGTTTTAGTTGACTCAGATCCGGGAACTCTTGTGCTAATCCAGCTAATCCAAGATCCCCGCGAGGAACCTCAATGCCTCAGACCATCCCAGGGAAAGGACAGAGGCAGGTGGTGTTTTACCAGCCCTTTCTGTGCCTCAAACACAGCTACAAATGCATCAGTTTACAAGAAAACTGAAAATACAGGTGTTTTTCTGCCCTGCCTGAGGTTCAGCACTGTTGGACCTCTCTGACCGTGGCAGGGAGCTGGAATGTGATCCAGGCAAAATTTGCTGATGGGGATAAAATGTGGCGTTGCCTTGGAACCGACACACACTGAGCTCCCCTGGGCTGGTGGGTTTTATCTTCACGGAGCTTTGTCAGTGAAAAAAAAAGACCTAAATCTTAGCCCAACTGTTCCTGCAGTGTGGACAAAGGGGAAGGATTGGACACAGCTGGAACTGCCGGGATTCAGAGTCCCTTTGCCTCTGATAATGCAACAACTGACATCAATAAACGCATTCATTGTCCCACCTGCTCCAAAAAGCACAAGAGCCATGGAATCATTTGGATTGGAAAAGCCCCCTGAGATCCTTGAGTCCAACCATCCCCCAGCACTGACTTACGTCCCCAAGTCTGGGGGACACCCACAGATCTGTTAAATCCCCCCAGGAATGGGGACTCCCAGCCCTTCCCGGAAGAAATCTTCCCCAATATCCAACCTGAACCTCTCCTGCTGCAACTTGAAGCCGTTTCCTCTTGTCCTGTCCATATGATCTCATGGAGTCAATTTATCCCATGGAGTTACCCTGATTTAGCCTCCCTCTGTCTCTCTCCCAGGTGCAGCTAAAAAATGCGAAGTTCACTATAAAAGTCTCTCTCACACTTTGTGCTAAAGGTGATAAACTTCACCCCCTCATGTTCACCCCATAAAACAATCTCATGTTGTTTTATTCCGTAATTTGCATTGTGGGAAGGAAAAAGAAGCCTTTCCATAAGGCTCCAGTGTATAAATCTCAGTTTACTGTTTTCTATCAGGGCAAAACGCTCTCTCCACGCCAGGTGTCTTAAATTAATAGGCTACAGGTTGAAAAGAAGGAGAAAATTGCCAAAAATGTTCCCGCATTTGTTCTAGTCCTGAAAAAGAGCTGATTTAATTAATCTCCCTTCATCAGGGGCAGAAAGCCTGGGTCTAATTGCGAGCTCAGAAGCATCAGTTGTCCAAGTGATTGGAGAGTAGTTAGAGATGAAAGGGAGGCAAACGAGGCAGTGATGAATGTGGCTTTGCTGGGAGCTCTGTCTCATTGCCTCGCCTGGTGAAGCAGTTGGAAAGCGGCTGCAAAGTAATAAAAGAAAATTAAAACACATAAAACTTTGTTAAAGTAACGGGGAAAGGCCTTTGTTAAACCAGAAAGCAGCGAGGAGCTGGGAGGTGAGGAGGGAAACACCTGGGAAAGGGTTATGGCCATAGCCAAAGCTTGTTGGGGTCAACGGGATGGGCGGAGCTGGAGGGTGTTACATGGTCACGAGGGGTTGAGTTGGGCCTTGAGAAATTGAGTTGGGCCTTGAGAGGTTGAGCTGGACCTTGAGAGGTTCAGTTGGGCCGTGACAGGTTCAGTTGGGCCATGAGAGGTTCAGTTGGGCCATGAGAGGTTCAGTTGGGCCATGAGAGGTTCAGTTGGGCCGTGAGAGGTTCAGTTGGGCCTTGAGAGGTTGAGCTGGGCCGTCAGAGGTTCAGTGGGGCCATGAGAGGTTCAGTTGGACCATACGGTTCTGTGGAGGACGTGTCTGTGCCACTGCACTCTGGGAAAGCACGTCATGGAGTCATGGAATGATTTGGGTTAGAAAGGACCTTAAAGCCCAGCCCATCCCACCCCCTGCCATGGGCAGGGACACCTTCCACTAGCCCAGGTTGCTCCAGCCTGGCTTTGGATACTTCCAGGGATCCAAGGGCAGCCACAGCTTCTCTGGCAATTCCATTCCAGTCTGTCCCCACCCTCCCAGGGAAAAATTCCTTCCCAATATCCCATCTATCCCCGCCCTCTGGCAGTGGGAAGACATTTCCTGTGTCCTGTCCCTCCAGCCCTTGTCCCCAGTCCCTCTCCAGCTCTCCTGGAGCCCCTTTAGGCCCTGGAAGGGGCTTTCAGGTCTCCTTGGATCCTTCTCTTCTCCAGGATAACACCCCCAGCTCTCCCAGCCCAGCTCCAGAGGATCCTGGGTTAGTTTTGGTTCTCACCCTTCCCCACCTGGCTGCCCATTTGTCCCTCCTGGGCACACCCAGACTTCGTCCTGCTCTGTGCTGTTCATCTGAGCACAAATCTACCCTTTTCCAGGGCTCCTGGAAATCAAACCTCCAGCTTTGGTAATTATGCAGCTGAGATAATAAACGGAGAAAACGCCGTGGGAGGGGTGAAACTGTGGGGTCTCCTGGGGGGGCCCCTGTCCTGCCTTCCAAATTTAACAGATTAGATGGAAAAGAATGCCTCCCCCAGCACTGCCCTGAGGGGATCGGTGTCGCTCAGGAAACCATTCCCCAGGGATCAGCAGCACCTGTGCCTGAGAGAAACCATCAACTTGGGAAGGGCAGGGGGATGTTCTGCTGCGTTCCCATTTTTCCTGCTGTCAAAAATATGTTCCAGATGTTGGTGCTGGCTGGTGTTCCCAGGATGAGCTTCCAGTGGCTCAGCCCCACGGCCGTATGGCTTTTGGGGAGGCAACTGCATCCAAGTATCAGTTTAATGGCACTTAAAGGATGTTTGGGATTATTCCAGATTAGCCCTGGGAATGCAGGTAAACAGCAGATTATGTCTTTAGCTCTGTGGGATTTTCCAGGTTCTGCTGATTGACAATGGAAAGGGAAATTTGAGGCTGTTTAGAAGGGCCTGGAATAACAGGACAAGGGGGAATGGCTCCAAACGGATGGAGAGGAGGTTTAGATGGGACATCAGGAAAAAGTCTTCCCTGGGAGGGTGGGGAGGGCTGGCACAGGGTGCCCAGAGAAGACCTGAGAGTCCCTTCCAGGGCCTAAAGGGGCTCCAGGAGAGCTGGAGAGGGACTGGGGACAAGGGATGGAGAGACAGGACACAGGGAATGGCTTCCCACTGCCAGAGGGCAGGGATAGATGGGATATTAGGAAGGAATTCTTCCCTGTGAGGGTGGGGAGGGGCTGGGATGGAATTCCCAGAGGAGCTGTGGCTGCCCCTGGATCCCTGGGAGTGCCCAAGGCCAGGTTGGAGCAACCTGGGCTAGTGGAAGGTGTCCCTGCCCATGGCAGGGGGTGAGATGGGATGGTCTGTAAGGTCCCTGCCATCCCTGTGCTTGTGCTTCCCAAGGCACAGGAGCCTCATCCTCATGATGGCACGTCAGGGAACGGGGCCCACAGCTCCTTATTATCCAAGGAAAAGGGGGAGAAACACCCAGCAAGCAGCACCACGCACTAACGAGGCAGAGAGTTGTTATATCACTGCTCCTTCGGCTTCGGTCGGTTGTGACCCCAGACAGGAGTTATTTGGTTTTAAATTCCCACGTTTCTATAAATGAAGCCCTTTAAAAAGAAAACCTTGGCAGAAAAAAAAAAATCTGCATTAAAGATCTAATCCAGGCCCATTGTGGCTCCTTATCCCAGAAAGTTGTGATTGAAAAAGGGGGAAGATAATGTAAGCTTTTGTCATTGATATCTGAGAAGACTTTGGGAAGCCAAGACTTTCATGTGAATTCATGTAAAAGGATTTTCTGCAAAACTCGGTGTCTGAGGGAGAAGAAAAAAAAACCCTCTCAACTCCAGAAAGGGCATCGTGTTAAACAGATGTACAACGCTGCCTGCCAGGGCTGAAACCCTCAGGAGCTCCAGTTTTAAGTTTGCTAAACCTTAAAAAGTTTTACCTTTATTTATCTCAGGGCTGGTTTTGTGTTTTTTTTTTTTTTTTTTTTTCCCCCTCCTCCCTTTTGAATCCGATCGCCGTCGGAAAATCCTGCTTGGCGAGATTGCAAAGGCAATGATTTATAAAAACCTACAGAGGAGGAGCACAGCAGCTCTTCTGCATGAAAATCATCCTCCTGCAAGCGAGATTCAACCCCAGCCATGTGATGAAGTGAAAAAAAGAAAAGAAAAAAAGATGGGATTTTGAGCGATTGGCTGGAAAAGCGAGATCCCTATGGCTGGAAACACGGGAGACGTCAGGGCTAAATTAGCATTGAGCTGTTTGCATAATTTCCTCATGACAAGCCCGGCTCCAGTGACATCTCCAGCACTCCCTGCTCCTGCAGCGAAGCTCTAAAACACCAGATGTAAAGAGTAAATCTTCCTTTTCTCCTCTGGTAGCTGGGGCAAACTCCAAGGATGCTTCACCAAACTCTCTCCTGGAGTTGGGAGCAAACTTTTGCCTCCTGCAGCAAGTGTTAAAGGCTGCTCTGAACTTCCTGATTAGTATTATCCCTGATTAGGCTGCAGATAGTCCCCTGATTAAAGTGCTCTTGGCTATTTTGGAGCTTCATATAAATATTCATGAATGGAAGAGATGAGAAAAGAGTAAACAGAAAACAAAGCCGAGGCTGGCAGCTCTCACCTGGAGAGCCAGGGGGACCATCCAGGCCTGGGGTGACGGAGAACATGGAGTGGTTTGGGTTGGAAGGGACCTTAAAGTAATCCCATTCCATCCCCTGCCATGGGCAGGGACACCTTCCATTAGCCCAGGTTGCTCCAACCTGGCCTTGGGCACTTCCAGGGATTCAGGGGCAGCCACAGCTTCCCTGGGAATCCCATCCTCACAGGGAGGAATCTCATCTTCATCTTCACAGGGAGGAATTTCTCCCAGTATCCCATCTATCCCTTCCCTCTGGCAGTGGGGAGCCCTTCCCCTGGTAGGACTGGAACTGGGATGTGCCCTTTGGGAATGAGGCTGCCCTGTGGGAGCAGGGACCTGCCTGAGGCTACCAAGGGTTCCCACCAGCCCTGGTTTGAGCTTCACCTGGTTGAGATGGTCAGAGGTGTCCCCAGGGAGCTTCAGGGGGTTCAGGCTCAGCCCATCGTGGGCACAGGACACAGAAGCACACCCACCACCCAGCCCTGCCCCGAGTGAGGCTCCAGAGTCAGGTTTCCCATTCAGGATCCACGCTTTGACATTCCAAGTTCTTCACCTAGTACATTTAAAGCACAGAAAAAAGCTCCTCCGTTTCCCTACCAAAGCCCATATTGTCACCCCCAAACCCAGCCCTGCTTCCAGTTCTTGGGTATGTTTGGAAGGGATGCAGGTGGCACCCAAAACCATTCTTAATCCAGCTCACAGAACCTTGTGATTTAGGCCCTAAAATCCTCCTGCCAGGAAGAAGATGAAGCTTTCCCAGGGGAGTTGCTTTGTCCCATTCTGGCCAAGCTTCTCCCACCCCACCTTCCTCTTCCACACCAGACTCCAAACCAAGACCCCTGATATGATCTGAGCTGGTAATTCTGACTCCTCCCATCCTTCAAAGACTTTTCAGTATTATCTAAACCACCTAAAAAAGGAAATGAAAAGCCAAACCATCTGTCAGTTCCCGCTACAATGGGAAAGAAAGAACGGCATCAGCAAATTCAATCAAGAACATCCCACTTCTCTACCCCTTTCCTGCATTTTATTACATTTCCAGATGTTTCCATCTCGCCTCCTCCGCAATTCTGTCCCGTAAACAGCAGCACATTCTCACCTTTCGATCTAAAAGCAAAACAAAACACCCTCAGCAGTGCTGATTTTTGTGTTGGTTCAGCTCAGAGGAGGCTCTGGGCACAAATATCCTCCTCTCCAACACCCAGAGAGCTCCTACCAAGTGTTTTCTCCTGAGGCTTTTCATCCCCAATCCCTTTCTCTCAAAGAGACCTTTGTTCTCCCTGGGTTTTTATTTTGATCTCTGCTTTCCCTCAGAGGTTTTGCTGAAGATGAAGGAGAACTTGTTCAGCTGGAATAGTGAAAAAACAGGTTTTCCACCCAACAGACAAAAATAAGGGAGGTGCCTCCACGTTCCTGCAAATTTTATGTGGAGAGCAACATCTGTCCATGTGCAAGGAGATGTTGAGTCCTCTTTGGCTGCTCAGGAGTAGAGTTTCCTCTTTAGTTTCAAGGTCACACCATGATGGTGGGAGATGGTCACAGCTGGTGTCATGGTCACCACTGGGGCTTCACTGCCTCCTGAAGAGGGGTTTGATGTCCCCAAATGTCACATTGTCACCCTGACAGTGCCCAGCCACACACAACTGAGGCTCCTGGGGAACCTCCTCCGTAGAGTTTCCTCTCCACCTCACTTCTTGGTGCTCGTCTGCACTTGATAAGTCCTGAAAATTCCTAATTTAGGAAAAATAATGCAAATATCCACCTTTTTCTGCCCAGCTCCTGGACTGCCAAGCATGGAGAGACAGCAAGGAAGTAGCTGATGCCTTTCAGGGAAGATGTTCCTTGGGGTTTTTACAGCAGGATGAGACTGCAGGTGTTAGCAGGACCACCTGGCCAGAGATGTGGATGTGCCCATCTAGTGACCAAAATGCTAATTATTATCATGGTAATGAGAAATAAGGAATTGACTCCTTTCATGGCTTCCTCTGGGATCAGCACAATCACAGCCTCTAGGTGATGGACAGGGCTTGGAGCAACCTGGGATAGTGGAAGGTGTCCCTGCCCGTGGCAGGGGGTGGAATGAGATGAGCTTTAAGGTTCCTTCCAACCCAAACCATTCCATGGTTCTCAGAATTCCCAGAATGGCAGCAATCTGCATTTTTATGGATAGGGAATCCAGCCAGAGGCCCAGTCAAGGTCAAGAATGGATCCCCACAGCACCTTCTGAGGGAAGCTGCACCCCAGGGCATCCAGCTCTGGGTTAAGGACCTTGTTCTGACTCCACCAATTCAACGGTCACTTAAGAACATCCTATTTTTGTGATCTTATTTGTGATCCTCTTTGTGAGCCTATTTTGGACCCATGAGAACTGGATTTGCACATCCGTCACTTGCTTTTCAGCCTCTAGTCCTGTCTGGCCAGGGAGTGACTCCCTCTGACTGTCTACAAACCAAAGAAGAATTCTACAATTAAGAATAATTGCAATTAAGATGAGTCATGACAATATTGAAACCTTCCCACTTGAAGGGTGGTTGAAAGGTTCATGTGGAGGTGTTTTTTTTTTTCCTTAAAGAAAACATTTTCCTATGGGCACTGTGAAACCAACTGGAGCTTGTTTGAAGGAATTATTTGAGGTGCATCTGATGAAGAGAACAGGTCACTTGGTCTATCAGCTGCAGGACCTTGGGGAAAAACATGTGGAGAGCTGGTGTGTGCAGGGAGGAGCTGAGGGAACAGCCAGAGAGGCAGCAGTGACACTAATTACTGCTCTCTGACTGTACGTGTTGGATGAGGTTGTCACACTGCACAGGCCAGCTCAGGACTCCAGGATTAATGAGGAACAGGGACAGGTTCCCATTCCCAACGTGTTCTGCTCTAGATCAATGTCCAGCCCCACAACGTCCCCACACTGTCAGGCCACACACACAGTGCCTCCTCTTCAAGGTATTTGCATCTTGGAAAGCAAATAGATGTGCAGAGAAGGGGGGAAATCAAGTTTTCTGGCAAGACGCACCCGGTTCATTCCATCAGTGGAGGCAATTTAATCATCCACTGGCTGTTTCCTGCAGCAGGCACCTTCTCTGGGGCACTTGTGGAGTGCAATCCCATTAACCAGCTCCGTGAGTCCCTGCTCCTCTAAACGGTGTCAGTGGCTGTTCCCTCTCCTCTTGAGACCAGGGCTTAGAGCAGAGAGAAAACAGAGCTCTGTGGCTGGAGAGATCTAAGAGAAAACCAGTAAATCTGGAGAATATGAGGGCAAATGTGCAGCAAGAAAGGAGGAGTGAAGAGATCTGTTTGTAATAAAAATCTGCCAGGGTGCACTCGGGTCAGGTAGTGCCAAGTGAGACACAGGTTCCACGTGGCTCAGTCTAACACGGACTTTACAGCTCCAGGATTTCATGGAATTCTGGAATGGGTTGGGTTGGAAGGGACCTTGAGGATCATCCAGTCCCACCCCTGCCATGGGCAGGGACACCTTCCACCAGCCCAGGTTGCTCCAACCTGACCTTGGACACTCCCAGGGATCCAGGAGCAGCCACAGCTTCTCTGGGAATTCCATCCCAGCCCCTCCCCACCCTCATAGGGAAGAATTTCCTTCTTATCTCTCATCTAAACCTATCTTCTTACCACCAGCCCTTTTCTTTCCGTGTTGATGTGACTATTTGCTCCTCAGCCAGGAATAAACCTCCCTTTGGGAGCAGCTCCATCCTCAGCTCCTGCTGCTCTCCTTGACTCCCCTGCAAACACCAGATCTGGGGGGTGGAACAGGGAGCACGAGTGCCACTGAGGAGAACTCAGCAGTGAAGATGCTCAGGGTGGGAACAGAGTCCTTTCCAGGAGACCTGTAGCCTCCTCAGCTCCCCTGAAACCCCCGCAGCTGAAACCTTCCCCCTGCCCTTTCCAACAGCCCTTGCGCTGCGTCACCGACGGCGAGCGGAGCTCAACGGACTCAAACAGATCCTCCACCCCAAAATGAACCCCAACCCCCCACAGACAGAGCCCCACACACCCACACCTGGGAAAATCCAGGGTTATGACGGATTTACCCCCACTTTTAGGCGCTACAGGATGACAACAGACCCCTTTTAATCATCTCCCAACCGCGACGAGGGCACGGTGCGTTTGCCACCATGTCCTAATTGCATCTTTAAGCAAGACCTATAAGTGGTTCTGATGCAGCTAATAATTCAATACATTCATCAGCCCAACAAAAAAATGTATCATCATAATGACTCCCTCCCAGTGATAATTATGTATTTAAATAGTTTCTGTCAACCAAGAAATATTTTTCCCTTCTCAAGGCATTATTTTGTTTCTTCTGGGAAAGAAACCAACTCGTGGGCTGACATTTCTTTGATAAGCTGCACAACACGGGGAATATTTTCCAACTTGTCCGTAGCGGTGAAAAGAATCCTCATTTCTCCATTTCTACAAAAAAACCCCCAAAAACCCACAAACAACACAACAAACCCAGGGAATAGAAAAACAGCAGCACCACCAGATGGACAAGCCAGCGGGAGGATTTGCAAGAGCCACCTGAAATAAACTAAGCTGATAGAATTTGGCATTTCTATCAAAACAGATCTTGAGCAAAAGCTCCTAAATTCGGCATGACACATATTTATGGGGCTTTTTACCTCTTTTTTTTTT
>VZRE01006635.1:59019-189988 GCA_013396775.1 Cephalopterus ornatus
TTTTTTTTTTTTTTTTCTGGCTCTGTTGCTGCACCTGAACAACAAGAGAGAAACAAAACCGAGCCTGTCGCAGTCGCGGGCGTCGCTCAACCCGACGCTGAAAACACCAAGGTTTTGGGGGCCATGTGGTGGTGGTTGCGGTCCTGGCACACTTTTCCATCAAAATAACAGCTGGAACCAGGTGTTTGTGGGATCCTGATGTCTGGCAGAGCCAAGCTGGGAGATCACCAACCGTTTAGCTTCAAAGACGTGCTCGTCCACGGGGAACGACCCAAGCTCAAGGCTCCAATTTTTGTTTGATTAGGCCTTTCAAAGCCTCCCTCCAGAATAAAAAGGGAGGAATATAACATTGTTCTCTGGCAATTCTGACAGAAAAGCAGCAATATCAGACTGTTTAAAACAAAAAAGGGTGGCTTTTTTCTCTATTTTCCCCCCATTCTGCAGTGAAAAGCACCTAATTATAAATATAAGAAAACCCAACCGCCTCCTGATGATAATGACTCAGCCAATTTATCATAACAAAATGTCAGTGTCACCCATTGAATAATCATGGTAAAATACTTCAAAAACAGGGGAAAAAATAGGAAAAGAGATGTACCTAAGCCTGGTCTAACTGTAGGGGTTGCTTACGAAAGGGATGGAAGGCAGAGGCTTAAGTGATTAAGTCAAATATTGAGCTCGTTCATTTGCAATTTGATTTTAACAGCGGACAAGATGAGTGAAAACAAGAGCGGGAGCGTCTGCATCATAATATTAATAAAACATAATTAGCAGGAAGATTAGCATAGGAGAAAGAAAAGCACCTTAATTCACCTTCCCCCCGCCTGCCAAGGGGGCTCTTGCTGCTGATGATTATTTTCAGAGGGCTGGTGTTTACAGAGGTTTGATTAGAGTGGGAGAAGGCAAATTGAGAGGGAACTCACTGGCAGCACAGTGAGTGTGTGCTGGAAGATGCTTGGAAATCCCAGTAAAGCCATGGAATCATGGAATGGTTTGGCTTGGAAGGGAACCTAAAGGTCGTAGGGCAGTGACACCTTCCACTAGCCCAGGTTGCTCCAAATCCAACCCGGGCCTTGGACACTCCCAGGGATCCAGGGGCATCCAGCTGCTCTGGGAATTCCATCCGAGCCCCTCCTCACCCTCACAGCCAAGAATTCCTTCCCAATATCCCATCTAACCCTGTCCTCTGGCAGTGGGAAGCCATTCCCTGTGTCCTGTCCCTCCATCCCTTGTCCCCAGTCTCTCTCCAGCTCTCCTGGAGCCCCTTTAGGCCCTGGAAGGGGCTCTCAGGTCTCCCTGGAGATCTTAGTGCTAAATAAGGGGCCCAGGGACAGCCACAGTTGCTCTGGGAATTCTATCCCAGCCCCTCCCCACCCTCACAGGGAAGAATTCCTTCCCAATATCCCATCTAAACCAGCACATGGAATCCCAGACTGGTTTGGGTTGGAAGGGAATTCAAAGCCCCTCCAGTGCCAACCCCTGCCATGAGCAGGGACACCTTCCATAGCCCAGGTTGCCCCAAGCCCCGTCCAACCCGGCCTTGGACACTTCCAGGAACGGAAAAAGAGGCATGGATATGGGAATGGGAAGAGGCCAGGAATCCAGGTCAGATGTGGCCAAGCTGAACAGCACAACAACAGCAGGGAAAAGAGAATTTGTTTATGACAGAGTGATGGAGCACCAAAGTACAAACGCGGGGAAGCATCTCGTGCTCTCACTGTTTCCTCAAGGGGAAAACACACTTTTCCTGCTGCACTTTACCACCACTGCACACTTTGCCTTTGGAAATAGGATTTAGTTTCCATTTAAAAGACTGTTCCTAGAACAAAATGTTTCCTGGGCTTCCTGTAGCCACGGGAGGGGGCGGGTCAGGGAGACGCTTTCAAGTCCAGCAACAGACAGTGGAAAATGAAAGGGGATTTTTTTTCCCTGGGAATCTGCTGGAGGGGGAGGGCTGAAAATCATCCTGAATTGTGCACAATGGCGAAAAAAAAAACAAACTCTCAACACCTGGCAGAATGAGGGGTTTGGAGGAGGGCAGCTCAGGCGCCTTCAGACACCCAGGTTGCCCCTCTGCTCTGACACCCAATTCTTCATTTCTAACGTTCGAGGGCAGAAAAAGAAGACAAAAGAATTCTTCTTCAGCCTCAACCCGACATCTTTTGTTACACTATAAAGGCACAAAATCTGCAAAAATCATTTACTTGCTCTCCAACTGAGACTGGCAAACTGACAGCTCGGAGAGAAAGTCACTTGCACATTTTATTCATGTAATATTTTTAATTTATATAAGCTCTGTTTGAGGCTCAACATCGACTATACCCCAGCCAAGGGAGAAATCCAGCTTTTTGGGACTGCTACCAATAACTTCAGCACTTGCTGCAGAGATGTAATAAAGAACACAAAATTCTTTGGTTTTAAACTTAATCTAAAGCCCACATTTCGCTACCAAAGGGAAGCTTTAACTCGTTCATACAGCAAAAGTGTTTACAGAGATTAACAGCCATATTTGACCTCAGATTAAAGACCAAACTCAAGCCATTAAAATTAAAAATATGACCTTTTAGATGTGACCTGCAGCAATAAGGGTGAGCAACAATATGAATGATTACTCTGTGATCCATTCCAGCACATTTTCTCTTCTCCAGTCAAACACATGGACAAATTCCATCCATCCCTGAAACAAAACTATGGCTTAATAAATAGTCCACCCCCTCTTCTTCCATGATATTTTAAAATCCCTCTCCCACAGCTCTTATCACCTGCCTTGTACAGCTCTTTCCTATCAGCAGAACTGATTTGTGCTTAACCACCCTGAGTGCCAAGGTGGATTTTCCTGCCTGGTTTGTGCAGTTTCCTCAAATCCACGAGTTTTTATGTCCCATGCAAAGAGTGATTCCCTTCCACATGACACTTAAGAGCAGCGATGTTTTAACTAAAAAGCTCCCCAGCGTGTGACATTTTTCCTCCTGGGATTTATCATCATCATCACCTACAGTTTTCTCCTTCCCAGTGGGCTGCAGCTGATGCTCAAAGATGTGATTTTTCTTTCGTAATTCCCTCTCACCAGGAAGGTGGGAAAACAGCCTTGGGGAAGCGTCAGGGCCATGTGAATGCCCATCCCACCAGGGCCAGCCACGGGGCTCCCACTCCCTTCCCAGCAGCACAACGGCTGAAAACAGGGGGGAAAGTACCAGGAATTAGTTAATCCTGAGATAACTGTTGCCCTGGATGTTAGAAAAGGGTTGGAACTGAGAGAGGAAACAGCAAGTGGAGCTCTGGTGGGTGCAGCATCATGGAATGGGTTGGGTTGGGAGGGACCTTAAAGCCCATCCCGTGCCACCCCCTGCCATGGGCAGGGACACCTTCCACCAGCCCAGGTTGCTCCCACCTGGCCTTGGACACTTCCAGGGATCCAGGGGCAGCCAGTATTTCTTCCAGTATCCCATTTAAACCAGCACGTGGAGCGGTTTGGGTGGGAAGCGATCTTAAAGCCCACCCAGTTCCACCCCACCTCTACCCCTCTCCCAGGTTGCTCCCAGCCCCACCCAACCCGGCTTCGGGGACTTGAGGGATGGGGCAGGCACACTTGAGAACGTTTGTGCCAGTCCACACGATGCAGAGGGGCCAACAGAAAAGCTTGTTGCCATCCCAGGAGGGCAGAAGGTGCCTCTCTGCGTGTCAGTGCCCACAGGGGCATTGATTTGATTGACATGTTTTCTAACCTCCCGTGTCCATCAATCTGCCCTGGTTTGAGCGTCAGGGGCTCATCTGGGATTTGTGCTGAGCTCCCTCCAGACATCTCACAGGGCTGGTACATCCTGGAGCACCCGATTCCTTCCTCCCCCTTGTGCAGCAGGTTGAGGGAGGGGACTCTGCCCCTCTGCTCCGCTTTGGTGAGACCCCCACCTGCAGAAAATCGCCCTTCCCTGCTCTGGTGGAAGGTCCCATGGAAATGGGGTGGAATAAGACGGGCTTTAAGACCCCTTCCAACCCAAACCACTCCATGACTCCACGATCCAAATGTTAAGCCAGTGTTGGTGCTGGAGGTCTCTGCACCTGGAGAGCTCCTCCTTGGCTGATGTTACCTACAACCCCACCCCACAATTAATCAGCCGCAACAGAGCAGACGGGAAATATTAAGGCCGGAGCTGAACCCCTGGCAGCTCCCAGGCTGCAATTCCTCGTGTTCCCAGCTCAGGCAGGAGTTTACCTCCAGCCCCAGAGGTGACAGACCACAGTGTCACCCATGAGGGATGATAAATGAGCTCCCAGCTCCGTAGCTGTGCCTCCAGTGGCTGTGTTCAATGAGAAACACGCCTCACTACACTCATCTGCTTTGTTTCCCTGCATGTCTGAGGGCCTGGCACGAGTGGGTTTGGTGACCCCCCTCCTCCTCCTGTGCTCTCACAGCCCTGCTCCTGCTTCCACTCAGCCCTGGCACATGGAGCTGGGTGACCCCTGCTCGAAACACAGGGGTCACGTGGGATTTGGGGTGTGGGGACACCTCTCTGTAGGGAAAGGTGTGTCCTTCCTGAACCCCAGGGCAGGATTGGGCCTTCCAGCCAGCAGGAGGAGAAATGACTGGATGTGTTCCAGTGCCGTGGTCGAGTTGACAACGTGGTGATGGGTCAAAGGTTGGAGTTGATGATCTTGCAGGTCTTTTCCAACCTAAATGATTCTGGGATTTGTCAGCACCTGGTCACGCTCTCCTTAACCTTAGGAAAGCATCCATTTTTTATTTATATGAATTTATATAAGTTTATCTGCCTGTGAACCCTGTGATAACACTGTCCCCCCACCACCAGTAGGGCACTAACAGAGGTGACATCATTAACTCAGGGAATTGTTTCCCATTTAATTAGCCCCACTAGATGCTTAATTGATTAGAGATGCACCATTTGAGGTCTGATGGATGATTCTGTTTGGAGTGGGCTGTGCAAGGCCAGGTTGGACAGACCTTGGAGCAGCCTGGGCTAGTGGAAGGTGTCCCTGCCCATGGCAGGGGGTGGCACTGGATGGGTTTAAGGTCCCTTCCAACTCAAACCATTCCATGATTCTGTGATTCCCTGGCAGTGCTGGCACAGCCTCTCCCTCCCACCACGGCAGCAGAGCCTTCCCCTGAGTGATGAGGCAGCAGGAATGATGGATGGATGTCTGCAGCTCCACAAAGAGCCAGGAATGACTGATGGGCCTGAAGAAGAAGACACGATTCCTTGATTAAACCAGAAATTAATTGATGGGCTTGGAGATGCAGATGATGCCTCTGAGCTTGGGCTGGGTGGATGGAGAGCTGGGAATTGCTGGCTCAGCAGAAAGAGGGAAAAGGAAATGAAAAACTTGGATGTCACCAGTTTCAGATGGCGGGAGAGGGCTGGAGTCAGCAGCACTTTTTCCCAACACCCTGAGGGACCTGTTCTGCTCACCCAGAAAGACTGAA
Source organism: Cephalopterus ornatus (assembly GCA_013396775.1). NCBI lineage: Eukaryota > Metazoa > Chordata > Aves > Passeriformes > Cotingidae > Cephalopterus > Cephalopterus ornatus. Next base: position 64,460 of record VZRE01006635.1, read on the forward strand.
CAAGGGCTCTTCAAGGATGCTCAGCTCCAGGTTCCTGGAATTTACGGACTGTGAGGGGTCAGGGAGGGAGGGCAGGGAGGGGAAGACCAGCAGGAGAGCCCAGGGTGTCAGAGCAGGGGACAGGTTCCCTAAGCCTGAAAAGGCTTCTCTGTATTCACACATAAATAGATTTAAAAAGAAATTCTGCACATTTACAGAATCACAGAATGTTCTGAGCTGGGAGGGACCCACAAGGACCATCAGTCCAACCCTCAGCCCTGCACAGGCCCAGCCCCAAGAGGATCATCCAAACCCTCCTGGAGCTCTGGCAGCCTTGGGGCTGTGCCCACTGCCCTGGGGAGCCTGGTCAGTGCCCAACCACCCTCTGGGGGAAGAACCTTGTCCTGAGATCCAACCTGACCCTGCCCTGACACAACTCCAGGCTGTCCCTGGTCCCCCCACAGCACAGATTTATTTGCAGTCAGTTAATCACTCCACTCTAACGAGCCAGGGAATCAATCAGCACACAGGACCTACATCCTGCCACCTTTCACCCTTCCCTCCGTAACTTACCCAAAACCATCAGCTGGGACACTTTTTTCCTAGTCCTTTCCACGTCAGGTCAGAACAACCCAGGGCCACCAAGCCCTTTTTGCCCATTTGCAGGTAAAAGCCGGAGGTCAGACCTGAGGTCTGAACCTTAGAGCTCAGAATCATTGTGAGGTGGGAAAAGATCTCCAGCACCACCCTGTGCCCCATGCCCACCCTGTCCCCAGCCCAGAGCACTGAGTGCCAGGGCCAGGCCTTCCTTGGACACCTCCAGGGCTGGGGACTCCAAACCTCCTTGAGCAGTTCCAGTGTTTAACAACCCCTTCCATGGAGAAATTCCTCCTGATGTCCAACCTGACCCTCCTCTGGCACAGCTGGAGGCTGTTCCCTCTCCTCCTGTCCCTTGTTCCCTGGGAGCAGAGCCCGACCCCCCCCGGCTCCCCCCTCCTGTCAGGGAGCTGCAGAGAGCCAGAAGGTCCCCCCTGAGCCTCCTTTTCTCCAGGCTGAGCCCCCCCAGCTCCCTCAGCTGCTCCTGCTGCTCCAGCCCCTTCCCCAGCTCCGTTCCCTTCCCTGGACACGCTCCAGCCCTGAGCCTCCTTTTCTCCAGGCTATCCAACCCCAGTTGCCCGTTCCAAAGAAGCCCAGTCATCCTGCCCCCTCAGCTCCCAGCACTTGGCTGGGATGCTGGAGGCTCCACTTTTTAATCTGCCACGACACCCCCTTGGCCAAACACTTGGGCTCCTCACGCCCAGTTAGAAACCGAGGGGAATATTCTCTTTTTTCTCCTCTGTTTAGATGAAATCTCTCTGGCTGAATGAGTCTCCTTGAGCTGGGACAGCAGCCTGACAGCAGCCTCCTGATCTCTGACACACACGAGAACACAAATATTAAACCCAATTACCATTCCTTTCATTAATGTGCTGCATCCGGAAAATTTTCAGCAATTTTCACTACGGAAGGTCCAGGGGGTTTTTATAGCTCTCCTCATTTATCCCCAATGGCTGCAATTTTGGACTTATTAACAAACTCACTGCAAAAATAAGGATTTGCAAAAGTTTTGCTCGAGTTCAGCCACAAATTTAGCTCTGAGAAAGCTTAAATTTAGGTCTAATGTGGAGTCTCCAAAAGTTTTTGGAAACCTCAGTGGGGGGTAAATCCATTATGAACTCTGAGTTAATCTCAACAATCTCACCTATTGATTTTTTGCCTTTTATCAATTGAACTCCTTGTTTCCTGAATAGCTCATTTACAGGTAACAGGCTGAAGGAGCAAAGTCTTGCACAGTCTTGTTATAATTGATGCCGTTTCCTAGAACATGTTCATCAGAAATTATCAGGCTAATAATGATTTGCCAGATACCAGGAAAAGCCAAACAAACTCCAGGCTGCCATAAGGAAGCAGAAAGCTTAATTAAATTTCATTTCACACATCACACTCCAGCACTTTTATTCTCTGCCCTCTTCCAAAGCAGGGCAGGCCCCTCCTGATTCAGGTGTGGGGGACAAATGACCAGTTGTAGGTGATGTTATATCACAGGATTGGAGCTTTTTAACCCAGAATTGGTCCAAAAAGGATTTATGATTTGACTTCAGTGAGGCCCTGGCACAGGTTGCCCCGAGAAGCTGTGGCTGCCCCACCCCTGGAAGTGCCTAAGGCCAGGTTGGAGCAATCTGGGCTAGTGGAAGGTGTCCCTGCCCATGGCAGGGGGTGGAACTGGGTGATTTTAATGCCCCTTCCAACTCACTGAATGGACTCTCAGCATTAGAGGTTTATTTTCTTTCATTTCCCCTTATTTCCATCCCCCCCCCCCCACCGCCCGCTCCAGACCTCATCCTTTAGGCCCTCTTGATGTTTTTCTTTAATCAAATGGATTTCATGTCTCTGCCACAGAGGGGACTGACAGAGTGACAGCAGCAGCAAATAAAGAAAAGGGGTGAATTGCTAACGAGAAAGGATATTTATGCATTTCTCACAGCCAGGGTGAGAGGTGACCACAGAAACACGAGCCATTGTCAGAGACAGGCGGTGTGCAGGGGGAAGGGCCTGGAGCAGCAGCTCCCAACAGCCCTGGCAGGGAATGAAGAGCCGGGAAAGGGCTGGAATTGCCCCCACTCTCACGTGGGGCTCCTGCTGGGGAGGTTTCCACCCCCGGCCCATCAGACCTTTGATCCAGATGAATGTGGAGTTGGCAGTAAGGAAATCAATCTTGGATGTGGCAGGAGGGAGAGGGGAGATGGAGCAGCTGTTCAGCCCTCTGAGGGAGATGGAGACAGGGAGACCTTAGAGGTCATCTCATTCCACCCCCTGCCATGGCCAGGGACACCTTCCATAGACCAGGTTGCTCCAACCTGACCTTGGACTCTTCCAGGGATGCGGCAGCCACGGCTTCTCTGGAAATTCCACCCCCTCATCACCCTCACAGGAAAGAATTCCTTCCCAATATCCCATCTGAACCAGTACATGGAATCGTGGAATGGTTTATGTTGGAAGAGACATTAAAGCCCATCCAGTGCCACCCCCTGCCATGGGCAGGGACAGCTTCCACTATCCCGGGTTTCTCCAACTTGGCCTTGGACACTTCCAGGGATCCAGGGGCAGCCACAGCTTCTCTGGGAATTCCATCCCAACCTCTGACCATCCTCACAGGGAAGAATTCCTTCCTTCCCAATATCCCATCTATGCCTGCCCTCTGGCAGTGGGAAGCCATTCCCTGTGTCCTGTCCCTCCAGCCCTTGTCCCCAGTCCCTCTCCAGCTCTCCTGAAGCCCCTTTAGGCTCTGGAAGGGGCTCTCAGGTGTCCCTGGAGCCTTCCCTTCTCCAGGTGAACCCCCCCAGCTCTCCCAGCCTGGCTCCAGAGCAGAGGTGCTCCAGCCCTTGGAATATCTCCTTGGCCTCCTCTGGACTGGCTCTGGCAGCTCCACATCCTGATCCACCAGCGGATGGACAAACCCAGAATTAAAGCCCTGACCCCCAGCCCACGTTTGGCTCCTCCCAAATTCCCTGTTTTCAGTGTTCCTGCCACAGCTGCTCCTTGAAACGATCTCCAGCTCCCTAACAAAGCAAACAAACTCCGCCGTGCATCATCCCAGAGCCCTGTTTCTCATTCTGCTGCTGACACCACCTAATGAAGTGGATAAATGATTAATTAAGAAACAATATTTCTTTCCAGAAGCTCGCTCTTGGGGGGAGAAACACAAATCCCTTGATGCTGCTGTTCACTGGGCTGTTTCCCACTATTTTTAGCAAGTGGAGGAGAAGCTGGAGCAGCACGAGGGGAAGTGGAGCCGTGTTTGCTCAGAGCAGGAACAATAAACAACCCTTCCAACAAACCTCGGGGGGTGTTTAACACATCCCTGCCTGGCTCTGCAAGGAACTCCTCTGCCTCTCCTGAGGAACACAGAGCTCCAGGACGGGAATTCACTGCTAACTCCAGAAAAAATGACACATCTAAAGGGCAATGAAGGGGTCATTTTTGGTTTTTCATTTTTGGTCACAGTGCCCAAAGCGAAAAATAATCTGAATAATACAGTGCTGAGCCTTTCTCTCAAAGAAAATCATTTCACAGCATTCCCATCACTTCATACTCAGGAACACGGAGCAGGATATTAAATCCCTTAAATATTAATTCCTGAAAAAACCCAGCCTGTTATTAAACTCCATCCAATTAAGAGCTTTAAAAGGCACATGAAAATTGTAGTTACAAACTTTTACTCCAGTTCCCACCTGTAGCACTGAGAGATTGCTCCCTCATTTCTTTTAATTAAGATATTCATAATAGTGCCAGGCGAGAATTTTGGGAAGAGGCCTTTTATGCTTCCCATTCCCATTTAGGAAGGAGTGGCGGTGGTCAGGGCCACGTGCAGCTATTAAAAACTCAATTAAAAAGTAACTGTTGCTTTGTGATCTTTGCTTCTTTCTGTATCCCAGCAGAAAGTAAGAAATTATTAAAAGTATAATTCACAAGTCAAGCTGCAATCATAAGAATAATAACAGGTGCAATCCAGGATGTTGTTCCAGGCGGTGGGAAACAAGAACATGTGATTTTAGCTCTGAATTTCCCAGAATCAGGGAAGGTTTGGGTTGGGACATTCCAAAGGCCACAGCCAGGGACATCTTCCTCTAGACCGGGTTGCTCCAAGCCCCATCCAATTTCTTACCCTGGAATGTATTCCTTAAAACCCCCATTTTTCGCAGGCTGCCATCCAAGCAATCCCAATAAATCCTAATAAACCACCTCAACCGAGCACTGACCCCAGGGATGTGAATTTGCCTCTAAAATCCCTGACAAACCTCCGTCCCCTTTCCGTTTCCTTCCCATTCCCGGCACTATTTTTGGAGAGAAGCCCTTCTTCCAAAGCACACGTTCATGTTTCTCCTCCTGCAGCTTCACCCCTGCCACACCCAGGTCCTCCTCCTCAAAAATGAACCACTTTATATTTGGAGAACCTCCAGTAGGGCAGGACAGAGCTCCAGGTCTCTCCCAGCAGCGCCAACAGCCTTCGGAATTCTTCCACCTCCATTTTCTCTGGGAGAAAGCAAAAGGAGAGATCAAAATCCACCTCTTTGCTGCACTCCCTGTCCTCTTTTCTCATTTCTCTTTTCTTTCTCACCTGAGACCCCCCAAAAACTCATCTTTTTGGGAGCTGAGCCTTTGGCAGGATGAGTTTCCACCTGGAATTCCTTCTTTGCCTCTACCTCTCCACACAGATGTCTTCCACCTCCCCTCTGATTATATTTTTCAGCTCTATATCCCTAAATTACTGTAAATTCTTTGCTTTCACATCACTCCTTAACCCCAATGGCCTTTATTGGGTGTTTTTTCCATCAGGACCTCATGGAACAGAATTCCCATTGCATCCTCTTCCTCCAAACCCTCTTTATCCTTCTTTTTTCCAAACTCCATTTTCCAACACATGGTTTGCCTCCGAAGCAGAGCTCCTTGGGGCATTTATTCTCTCCCCAGCCACCAAGTTGGGATGTTTCCCTCTGTTTTTTTTCCTCTTAAAGGGTTCCAAAGCCAATAGCTCTGGGTAAAGATCATTAAGCCTTAAATGACCTATAAACTTCTATTAAAAGAAAGTTGTACTTAATTCATTTCCCACATTTCCACCCCAAATTGCTTCTGACTGTGTCAAATTCCTCGAGGATCCGTAATTCCAACCTGGTTGCAATTCCATTCCTGCCCAGGAGCCGTTAATCTCCCTCCTGGGCTTTTTCACTGCCTCGTTGCCACCGCTTCTGAATGTTTCCTGCACAAAACCAACGCCCTCAGAGGAGACTGGAGAGACGCACCCCAGCTCTGCCCTTCTGGGGAAAAAGCACTTTCGGCCTGAAATGTTTTTTGTTTTGTTCTTTTTCTTCAGGTGGAAGCAGGGAAGAAAAGGGCTGGTAAACGCTTCTCCTGAGCAAAGCCCTCAGCGCTGAGCTGACACGTTTCCCTCAGGCCTGAGGCATCATAACCCTGGCCCAGCTCTTGCCAAGCCCGGGTTTTCTCTCTCCACCACCCTCTGCAAAGTCCTTTCACTCTGTTCCAGAAGTTTCCTTGGCTTTGGGGAGGGCAAAGAATATGTTTGTCGCGGAAAAAAAAACCCCACCCTTGACCCTGTGGGATCAGTCGAGGTTGTGGCTGCAGAGACAGGCCCCGTCCCACGGCCTCAGCTCTCCTTGGAGGAATCCTGTGCTGAGCTGCGGTCCCACCTGGACCAGGGAGGTGTTTGTTCCTGCTCACTCCACACTGTCCCACACAGCCCAGGACACGCAGACAGAGCCTGTGCCGACCTGCCCCTCCTGCAGACGATGAGGACAGGTGGCTGCATGCGCAATTCCAGGGACTGCTGGAATGGTTGGAGTCGGAAGGGACCTTAAAGCCCGTCCCGTTCCACTCCTCTGCCGTGGGCAGGGACACTGTCCTCTATCCAAAATTGCTCCAACCTGTTCTTGGACGCTCCCAGGGATCCAAGGGCAGCCACAGCTTCTCTGGGAATTCCATCCCAGCCCCTCCCCACCCTCACAGGGAAGGATTCCTTCCCAATATCCCATCTAACCCTGTCCTCTGGCAGTGGGAAGCCATTCCCTGTGTCCTGTCCCTCCATCCCTTGTCTCCAGTCCCTCTCCAGCTCTTGGAGCCCCTTTAGGTCCTGGAAGGGGCTCTCAGGTCTCCCTGGATCCTTCTCTTCACCAGGTGAACACCCCCAGCCTGTTCCCACCCCGTCTCCAAACCTTGGATCATCCTTGTGGTCCTTCAGTTAATTCCTGCCGCAAACAAGTGCCAAATTCCAGGCTCAGGGCATTTCCCACAGCTCTGGCCCCAGTGGCTTTTCAAGCCCTACTGCCTAGACCTTGACGTGGTGAGCTGGACAGCTCAGGAGCTCTGATGTGCAGATGTGGACAGATGTGGAGAAGGTGCAGATGTGGACAGATGTGGAGGCGCAGACAGGCTGACAGGAGGCACCTCCAGCTGCCTAAAGCAACCCTGTTTAATTAACAAGAATCGGGAAGGTGCTAAAAGACCCTCCACAAATTTTGCCCCTCACGATGAAATAAATAAACCAAGTCCATGTTAAAAGCTGAGAGTTTTTCCGTTAGAAAAAAAATATTAGAAAAGTCATTGAGTCGTTGAATTTTGCCTGGCAGACACCCAGGGACACCTAGATCCAATCAGCATAATTGGGAATCATCATTTGCTTGGGACAATGTGTCAGGGCTGATCAATAAGGAGCCCTCGTGGGAGGCAGAGCACAAACAAACCTGTAGCAGGAGCCAATTCCCACCTTAAAGAGCTTGTGACCTAAGGCTGAAAATGTCCCAGAATCCCAGAATTGTTGGGAAAAGCCCTCTGAGGTCATCAAGTCCAGCCACCACTGACCCACGTCCCCGAGTGGCACATCCATGGGCTGTTAAATCCCTCCAGGGGTGAGGACTCCACCCCTGTGCCCGGGCTGGGCAGACCTTTCCGTGGAGAAATTTCCCCTGAAAGTCACATATTCCACGAGGAATTGTGTCCTGGGGGTGCTTGTGGGGTGAACCGTGCAGGGGATGGGCTGAGAGTCGGGGGTGGATCGTGTGCTCTCTCACTTCACTGAGCAGCCTCTTGGTCCACAGAAAGCTTTTCTGTGTTTCATTGTTGTTAACCATCTGAGCCAAAGCAGTGTTGACATGGCAGAGCCTCCCTGTGCCTGCTCCCACATTAGCTCATGCTTTATTGCTCAGGATCTTCCCTCCCTCCTCCAGCGTGCCTGGGGAAAACATCAAGAGATTAAAAGAAAAGCTATTGCTTAATATTAGAATGAAAGAGATCCAAACTCTCTGGCTGTTTATGCAATAATAATTGCAGCCAGGAGAGCTGAGCCCAGGAGAGCCCCAAGTCCTCCAGCAGCTTTGTCTCTCTAAATGAGTTTGTCCCATAAACATTTTTAATATCTCATTAGCGGTCATGCATCGTTAATAAAAGTCATTAAATACAACATGATTGAGAGCAGTTTGGGAAGGAGGTTGGAGGCAGGTTAAGTGAAGGTGTGGAGATTAAATTCAGAGGTCGAAGGCATGTTGTCCAGGGAATTTGTGGATAAACCATCCCTGGAAGTGTTGAAGGCCAGGTTGGACAGGGCTTGGAGCAACCTGGTCTAGTGGAAGGTGTCCAGGGTGGAACAGGATGGTCTCTAAGGTCCTTTCCAGCCCAAACCATTCCATGATTCCATGATATTGCCTCACAGAGACCGACAGAGATGCTCTTTGCCTGCTCTGTCCCTGCCCTGTGCATCCTGGGCAGTCAGAACATGGACTCAGGAGCTGGGAGTGGGATTTGCACCCCAGTGGTCTACTTGGGTTGGATGGTCTTGCTCCGAACTCCCCCCACACACCCGCCCTGGGGGTGCCTGGCTCGGTGGTCTGCTCCTGAAAAATGGCTGGAAAAAGTGCTTTTCCATGTCAGTTCCCCAAAAAAATGAAAAGCCAAACGGGCAAGCTGGAAGAAACAGAGGGGGAAGAGAAACCCAAGACAGACATCGTTGATCTGGACTTGCACAAACAAATTTTCCGGGGAAAAGGGGATGTTTCATCCCGTAATCACACATTGAGTGTTTTCAACCATGGCTGCCCAACACATGGCAGCTTTTCACCACCACTTCACCTCCATCTGCCTCTCCTCCCTTCCAACTGGTCCCTGGGACGTTAATGGCACAGAGAGCCCAGAAGGAATGTGTTGTGTCCCCCTCTTTGGGCTGAAGGAGTTCTTGGAGGGGGCTGGAAACTTCCCCAGCCAGGCACATCCATCTGAGCTACTTTGCTCTGGGCTGACTCCGAGACATGTTGAAAATTTAATGTGTTTTGGGGAGGCAGGAGGTGCTGCTTTGAGAGGAAATGTCACGGTTGCACTGGAGACAATGGCGCTGCAAGCACCACCCGAAAGGATGCCTTTGTTTTCCCTCCCACGGGAAGCGGGGGAGGCAGGAAAAGAGGAAGGAAACAGATGATTTGTGTCAGGTGACGGTTTTGATGCCCCATTCCCAGAAAAGGTTTTGGTACAAGGAGAAGTCAATAGATTTGCTCGTTCCCTTGGCATGCTCTGGGTGTTACAAACGTGTCTGGGGGGAAAGCCCTTTGACAAACGATGTGCTGGGAGAGTTCTCCAGGCTTTTGGGATTGATCTGAGATGGGATGAGATGTAGTTGCTGCGGGTGGAAGCAGAGCCTGTGCAAAGGACAAGGCACTGATGTCAGACAAAAGTCTCTGCAGATGTGGAAGAACCATCTTGAGGTGTGGGGAAGGCAAGGGCAGAAGGGATCTGCCTAAACCAAACCATCCCTGCTGGGTGTCACTCAGATCTGTCCCTTGGTCTGGATTTTATGATCATGAAACTGAAGTGGTTTGAGTTGGAAGGGACCTTAAAGTTCATCTCATTCCATGGGCAGGGAGACCTTCCACCAGAGCAGGTTGCTCCAAGCCCTGTCCAGCCTGGCCTTGGGTACCTCAATAAAGCCCCATGACAGGTTGTTTCAGCCAAATATGCTGAGGCTGTTGCCTCCCTCACCTCTCAGGGACAACCTCAACTTTGGGTCTCGGATCCAGAACCACAACCTTCCGTAGGAGGAAAAATGTGTTCACACCCAACACCAGCACCCAGACACCTGCACTGCCCCCAGGGAACAGCCTGGAGCTTCCCTGGGTCCTGCAGCCACTGAGAGAAGCACAGAAACATCCGAGGAAGTAAATTAGTGCTTGGTTTAAGAATGTACAAATTTCTCCAAGCGGAGCACTCATGTTACTGAAGCGTCTGAGAATGTTACAAACATTTCTCATGTCGCTGTTCCCGAGCCACGACCTCTTCTGCACGACTTTGCACAGCTCCAGATCGTGGCAGGAGATAATTCTCCCTCCAAAGGATTCATCCAGCGGGCAGCCAAAGGAGCCAGAGCATATTATTAATTTATAGTTACACACACGACTCAATCCACGAGGAAAGGAAAGGTCTGTTGGCTGTTTCAGAGCAGGGGGGGAGCTCAGGACCGCTGAAGATCTTGGGCAGTTGGCTTTCCCTCTGAACGCCTCATTCCCCCACGCTGAACGCTCTGCCACAAGGATCTGATGGGAATCAAATCTTTGAGCTGCTGCACTGGAGTGTGACCTGGTAAAATTTATTGTATTAATGCTTTTCCTTCTGCCCATTACTGCGATCTTGTCTTGTCGGAGCTCACCCTGCAGGTCTGGGCTGTGTCATGGGTTTGTGGGAGGGTAGGAGCACACACCAGAGCCAGACTGGAGGCCTGTGCTATGGACACGCTGGCTCTGGGACATAAACCCAGAGATTTAGACACAAGGCAGATGTCTTTTGGGCTCCACAATTTCAGATTTTTATGGAGAACTAACGGTGCTCATAATGAGCCGGATATTTGTGCACATCCAAATTATTCTACCGCTTTAGCAGCTGATGTAGCACATTAATTTTTATCTCCAAACCTAAGGTTTCTGCAGCGGGAGGAGGCAGGGAGAGGCTGCAAAACTGCAGAGCAACAGCAAACTTTCAGTCCAAGTGGGTGGGTTGAACCCAGAGGGCAGGGCTAGGTGGGATTTTGGGAAGGAATCCTCCCCTGTGAGGGTGGGGAGTTCTCCTCAGTGGCACTCGTGCTCCCTGTTCCACCCCCCAGATCTGGTGTTTGCAGGGGAGTCAAGGAGAGCAGCAGGAGCTGAGGATGGAGCTGCTCCCAAAGGGAGGTTTATTCCTGGCTGAGGAGCAAATAGTCACATCAACACGGAAAGAAAAGGGCTGGTGGTAAGAAGATAGGTTTAGATGAGAGATAAGGAGGAAATTCTTCCCTGTGAGGGTGGGGAGGGGCTGGGATGGAATTCCCAGAGAAACTGTGGCTGCTCCTGGATCCCTGGAAGTGGATCCAAGGCCAGGTTGGAGCAAGCTGGGCTGGTGGAAGGTGTCCCTGCTATGGCAGGGGGTGGCACTGGATGGACATCAATGTCCCTTCCAACCCAAACCGTTCCAGAGTTCTGAGATTTAAAGCACCTGGAGTTCACCTGCCCCCTCCTGACACAGAAAGGAGGTGACCCACCCGGCTCTACCTGCTGCTCTCTCTGTCTGGCACCACTTCAAGCCTTCAAGTGGCCTAAATTTATCCAAAGAGACATCCCTTGTTCAAAGAAACCCAAAAAAGCCCCAAACCCTTCCCCACCAGTGAGTCACTGCCTTGTGCTGAAGCAGGGGCTCCAAGGAGACACAAACCATATGCTCCACATGGAAACATCCTCAGAGTGTTGGTGACACCAAAACCTTGTCACAGCTTCCCCCAACTCGCTCCTGAGTCTGGAAGTTGGTAATTTTAACATAATTTCAAGGAAAAGGAGCCTCCAGCAGCGACTTCTGGTGTTGTGGGGCTGGATGAATTATTCCAGCCTCATCTTCTCTTTAACTTGGATTGCTCTGGCAGATCCTGATTTTCAAACACGACTTGTCTCAGGTTAAGAACAGGAGAGGGGGGGAAAAGCCAGAGGGAAAAAGCCACATATCCTGTCACAAACATTTCTTTGTGCCACAGTCAACAGCTACTGCAAGTCATCCACAGCCAGAACTAATGAATTTTTTGAAGTTTATACAAAGTTTAATCCCAGCTTTTACTTGACTCAAGTTAGACTGAAGTCAGAGGTCAAGCTCAAGAGCAGAAACCTCGACCTAGACATACCCAGAGGCCTGGGTTTTACTAGACCCCACCACGGGTTTGTGCTGGAGACGAACTGATTGAATGCCCAAACGTAAAGCAAAGTGAAATTTGGCTCCAAAGCCTGTCCCTGTGTCCTGCCCATCTGTCACCTGGCTCCAGGCTGACTGTGTGCTGCACTTCTTGCCAGGGGCTGATGTGGGACTCATCCCCCAGCACATAAATAAATAATCGATAAATTAATAAATTACATTGACTAATCACGGGAAAGTGTCAGATCAGCTGTGCTGGAAACTCGGAAACCTGGGAGAGGCTGGGAAGGGCATGGAGTGATCTCGGAGTCCCCTGAGCTCTCTGTGCATCCCCTTACGCAGCACAAACAGCTCCAAGCCCCAATTTTAAGCTCAGCTGCTTCATTTCCCCCCCTGGTTTCTGCAGCTGGGGCTGCAAAGCCTCACAAATCTCCTCTCAGCTGTTCCACCCCTCCCCTCGCCTTTCACTAAGAAGCAATAAACCCCCTTAAAGCAGTGAGGGCACTGGAATTCCGTCAGGGAAGAGGCTCATCCGGGGCTGACAAATATCCTCAGCCCTCGTGTAGCTCATCCAGAGCATCAATGGATTCCCATCATCCGTCCCCTGCTACTCCAGATGGATAATAAGTGTCTAATCCAAAAGAAATGCTCCTCTGAGGTGCCCCTGACAGCACCAAACCACACTGACTCATAGGAATGATGGAGAAGGGCTCCCAGAGCGGGTTTTCTGTGCTCTGTCAACGAGGGAACGCTCTCCAGAGCATCCTTTATCTCACTGTCTGCTCCCAATCCCACGGGAGGCTATTCAGCCCTCACTTCTCCGAGATCTTCCCGGTAATACAACCTAACTCTCCGGTTGCTGTCATCTCGCCAGTGCTCGGTGTTCTCTCTCACCTGAAAGTTGGCTTTTGTGGTGTTTGGAGCCTCCAAATTTATAGGCTGCCACCAGGTGGTAGGGAACGAGGACCCCAAGGGAAAGCAGGAATGCCACGCTCATTCCAGGATATTTATTTCCCTGCAGTGACTCCAGAGGATCCAGGAGACCTTTAAGGGCTCAAGTTCACCCTTAATTTAACAGGAGGGGTGTCCAGACCCGACTGCTGTCCTTAGACCAGACCTAAATAATTCTGAGTTTTGCATCTGATTAAATTTGATCTGGTTTTGACAGCTGGGGACCAGGACCTTCACTCTCACTGGGTGTTACACCCGTTGCATCACTGTCCATCCATGGAGACCTGTGCTCCTTCTCCAACCCACTGATGGCACCTCGGGGTGGGTTTTCCTTCCTTATCCTATTAATCAGCTTTTAGGAAGGACTATTTCCTTCCTCATCATGTTCATCAGCCCTTAGGAAAGATTAATTCCTTCCTTATCCTGTAAATCAGCCCTTAGGAAAGCTTAATTCCTTTCTTATATTAATCAGGACTATTTCCTTCCTCATCATACTAGCCAGGCCTTAGGAAGGATTATTTCCTTCCTCATCATACTAATTAGGCCTTAGGAAGGACTATTTCCTTCCTCATCATATTAATCAGCCCTTAGGAAGAACTATTTTCCTTCCTTATATTAATCAGCCCTTAGGAAGGACTATTTTCCTTCCTCTTCATCTTAATCAGCCCTTAGGAAGGACTATTTCCTTCCTTATCCTACCAAGCATCCCTTAGGAAAGATTGTTACCCTTCCTCAATGCCTCAAGCAGCCCACAGGAAGGACATCCCAAGCCCAGCTCTTTCAGGAAACTCCGAGTCTGTTTTTTCCCACCTTCACTCCAGAGAGACAAAAGTCCTATTTGGGGGCACGTCAGCCAGAAAGGAGTAACCTAAAATAACCTAAACCCAGCCCCTGCTCCCACGGGAGCTTCGCAGCCACAGCAAAGCTCCCTGTGACGGAGTCTGGGCTGCAGAGATCAGCCCCGAGGATCTTCCAGAGGCTTTTTATTCCCTGGAAGGGTGACACCCACACTCCTGCATATCATTGTTTCTGTGAGGAAGGTCTGGAGAGCTCCTCGCCTGTATTTTTAGGCAGGAGCTCTGGGTGGGTGCGAGCCACCTCGGAGTGTTGGAGATGCTCCTGGCGATGCTGGGATGGTGACAGCCTGGGGGAAGGGGGTGACAGGCTGGGGGAAGGGGTGACAGGGTGCCAGCCAGGGCCAGGGCTGTTCTCAGCTCCCCCTCCGAACCCTGACACCAGCTGGGAGTGTTCCTCCTCCTGCCTCGTGTCTGGGTTTGTCCCGAGCGCTCCAGGACGGGAGCTCTTCCCTGCGGCGGGTGACAGACACAGGGAGGTGACAGCGCTGAGCTGACAGGTGTGACAGGAGACTGACAGTGTCCCTGATCCTCCTGGGGCCCTTCCAGCTCCGGAGAGTGTGCGACCCACTTTGTACCACCCGGCAGCATCTCCTCCTCCTCCTCCTCCTCCGCCTCCTCCTCAGGAAGGGTTGGAGTTGTCATTCCTGCTTGTCACCGTTTGCAGGTCACCTCAGCTCTCCATGGACATGGTCACCCTCAACCATGGTCATGGTCACCTCACCCATGGCCATGGTCACCTCAGCTCCCCCTGACAAAGTATCCCCTGGTTCTTCACACAGAGTTCTGCTCCGTGTCCTCCAAGTGCTTCACCCAGGGGGAGCATCAACATTATGGCTTTTTTTAATCTTTAAATCAGAGAAGAAACAAGAAGGGAACAGCTTCTGAAGCGTTCAAGGGATATTGGGAAGGAATTCTTCTCTGTGAGGGTGGGGAGAGGCTGGGATGGAATTCCCAGAGAAGCTGTGGCTGCCCCTGGATGTCTGGAAGTGTCTGAGGCCAGGTTGGAGCAACCTGGTCTATGGAAGGTGTCCCTGGCCATGGCAGGGGGCTGGAATTAAATAATCTTGAAGGTCCCTTCCAACCCAAACCATTCCATGATTCCATGACTTCCCTGCAAGCAGAGCAGGATTGACAGCACAATCTGTCACCAGGACATATTTAATATTCCCAAATCCTGGCAGAGTCACATCCACAGCCCGTTCCACTCAGATTTTCCTCAAATGACACCAGTTGGAAACCCAACTTTCTTTTGCTCCCAACCCAACAAACGCCAGAGAATAAATAAACACACAGATATATAAAAAAATTGTGAGCCATGTCAGAAAGCCCGGAGTATTCCATCTTAAATCTCCGCCTTTGACAGACAGTGGATTAAACAGAAAATGAGTTACATCTCCCCAAACCACAGAAATGTGAGTCCCACGTTGCAGGGGAGCGTGACAAATAGCTGCTGATATCTGCGAATAAAAATAACCCATGGCTGAGATCAGTGCAGGCATCGCTGCCCGGATCTGCCACGGAAATCAACTCCCAACCTGGGGATAAGAATTTGAAGTGCACGGTTCCACTGGCAGAAAAACTATGAAACCTTAAAGAAAAAAAAAAAAGAGTTCATGGAAAGTATTTTTTTTTTTTACTCTGGTGCATCAGTGAAGAAAGAGAGGAATGTTGCTGTTTGCAAAGGGGGAAAAAATTCCCAGGAAGTTTAAAAAATCAAAATTGAAGATGTTTTCAGAAGCATTTACTCAGAGGACAATAATCCTTAAAGAAGATCTGGGTGTTTTATAAAGCATTTCAACACACCCCGCACCTCCCCAAGCTCCTCAAAGACAGGGATGGAGTTATTTTCTCTTCCTCACTGAAGTTGTACCATGAAAATTCGTGACACCCAGCAAGAGAAGTCACAGAATCAGGGAATTGTTTGGGTTACAAAAGCCCTCTAAGATCAAGTCCAACCATCCCCCAGCACTGCTAAGGCCACCACTGACCCGTGGCCCCAGGTGCCACATCCACAGGGCTCTAAAATCCCCCCAGGGATGGGGACTCCACCCCTGCCCTGGACATCCTGTTCTGGGGCTGGATGACCTTTTCCATGGAAGAATTTTCTCAGTATCCAACCTGAAACTCCCCTGGAACAGCTTGAAGCCATTTCCAGACCCCCATAAATACCATACAAAGCCCCTGAATTGTTTTCCTTCCTATTTAGGGTTCCCTAGATGATGTCACCTCATCCCATTCACAGAGGCCTCTGCCTTTGGTCACCGGAGCACAAAAATCCAGGATAATCCCACTGAGCTACGAGTCTTTCAATGCCTGGAAGTTCTTCCAGCTCCATCCATGGACTTGCACCCAGAGTGATAAAAATGGAATGGTTTGGGATGGAAGGGACCTTCAAATCATCCAGTGCCACCCCCTGCCATGGGCAGGACACCTCCCACTGTCCCAGGTTTCTCCAAGTCCAGCCTGGCCTTGGACACTTCCAGGGATGCAGCCACAGCTTCTCTGGTAACTCTTACTTCCCAAATTGCTCCAAGATTACGGTCTGAAGGACTTCTTGAGAAGAATTCCTTGGAAAGGGCCTGGCAGAGGTGTGTGCACCTGGAATACTCCAACCCTCTCCACGTTCCAGGGCTGCACCAACCCCCCGTGCCTTGGCTGCTGCCGACCTGCAACGTCCAACTCATCAGTGCCAAGGATTTGGCCGAGTTTCCGAGGAATCCTCCCAGATGCTGGGTGCTGACAAGGGGCTGGTGGTGAGGCAACGAGGAGCCTTCACCACCTCCCCACCAGCTTGCCTTAAAGCATCTTAAATTAGGTGCTAAAAAACTGCGCTTTGCTTTACTTGAAATATTCTCATTTTCTCAGCGGAAGGAAATCTCCTCCTCGTTTTCTCTGGCCCCGGCAGCAGAACACAGACCATTTCACTGGTGGGTTTTTTAATTTTATTTACTGACCAGGCAGGTCTCTGGAGCAGAAATCTGACACCCAGGCTGCGGCGCCGTGGGCTTTACCCCCATCTCAGGGCACCAGAATTCTCTTTCTTAATTCCATGTCGTCTTCCCTCTTCTAATCTCCCCTGACAGGTGCCAGCGAAGTGCGGGAGCAGGGAAAAGGCAGTTTGCAGTGTTGGAAAGATCCGTCAGCAGCACTTCAGCCCGCTCGTGGTGTGACTTCTCACACCCTCGGGGAGCTGTGGTGGATCCATCCTGCCCGGGGCTGGGCCAGCACCTCTTCCAGACGCCAGGAAAGGGACTCAGAGCAGCAGCTGAGGCTTTGCAGGATCAGCGTTTCCACTCACACCCTTTGCTTGGGTGTTTTTATCACGTTGGAGCATAAATTTTGTGAGCTCCAACACCTCCCAGAGTAACACGTTGCGTGTCCCAGGCTGGAGCTGTGGTTTTCCAGGTGACCTGACGTTTGCTAGAACCGTGAAAAGTCCAAGTTTCCCCCCTTCCCAAACACTGGGTACTTTTACCCTTTCCCAGTAACTGCTCCCAGAGGTGGGCAGGGGGCCTGGTTACATTGGAAGGTGGAATTCTTCCTGTGGAAGGTGTCCCTGCCCGTGGGAGGTGACGGGACAGAGATGGGGACAGGACAAGGAGGAACAGTGTTAGATCAGAAGAGGGAACATTTAGAAGGGATATTGGGAAGGAATTCCTCCCTGTGGGGGGGGGAGGGGCTGGGATGGAATTGCCAGAGAAGCTGTGGCTGCCCCTGGACCCCTGGAAGTGTCCAAGGCCCGGTTGGAGCAACCTGGTCTATGGAAGGTGTCCCCCATGGCAGGGGGTGGCACTGGATGGGCTTTAAGGTCCCTTCCAACCCAAACCGTTCCTGGGAATATCTATGATTTAGTGGCACGAGGAGACATTTGGGCTCTCAGTGTCCTGATATTCCCCATCTGCAGCCAGAGGTCTCCTGGTTTCCCCTAAAAACCCCTCCCAGACCTGACAGCACTCGACCACCCCAGTCCCAGGAGGACGTCCTTCTCCTCCTGGATAATTAAGACACTTCCCAGTTCTGAGAGTAGGACATGGGATTTGGGGAGAAATTTGGGAGGCAGAAGAGCAAATCCTCTGCTTCTCCTTCTCCTTCCATCTCCTCTTGCCACCCCTCCAGGGATGCTGCTGAATCAGAAGGGCTCTGCCAGCCCTTCAGCGCTCAGTCATCCCAAACACGCTCTGGAAGACATTCCACGAGCTCAAGGAACTGCCAGAACCTTTTTAAAGTCGTGGATTGGGATTTGCACAGAAGGAAGGCGAGTTTACCTGCCTGAATTCCACTGGGTGGCCCTGGTTTATTCTGCGTTTGCCTTTCACGTGGGGAAAGAACCCGGTTTGGGGTCAATAATTTGGGATCAGGGCAGCAAAATAAGGTGAATTTCTGAACGAACAAGGATCTGGAAGTCAGAGAATTCCTCCCAGTTTGCACCAAAGCAGCTGAAAGCAGCACTTGCATCCTATTTTTTTTTGTTTTCCAAATAAAACGAAGTTTCTGTGACAGAAGAATCCAGAGCCTGTTTTTGTCTGAGCAAAAATAACTCTTCTGGACCAAACCCTCCTCCCACAGCAGCTCCTGTGGAGCCTCCAGACCCTTCAATGCCTTTGCTCTGGATTTATCTGGATTTACTGCCCTGATCCTCGGTGATGAATGGAGGGATTTAACATTCCTGGGGAAGAGGTGACCCCGGCACCCCTGGGATCATCCCTGTTCTCTCCAGCCCAAACATCTTGAGTGAAAATTGCCATTCCCTAGGAAATTCCTGCTCCTCAGCCAAGGCTCGGGGCGGGGGAAGCATCTCAGCACAGCTCCTGTTTCCAAGGAACAAGCTGCAGGAGACAGCACCACCAGGATTAAAAAAATCAAAATGCCATCGGGAATTAGAAAAATAAAGATGCCATCAGGAATTAGAAAAATAAAGATGCCATCAGGAATTAAAAAATAAAAACACAGCCACGTTTCTGAACCATTTTAAGCTCCATGTCTTTTGGGGCTGAGTTCTTCTCTCCCATTACATTGCTATAAACCTTGAGGAATTTTTAAAAATCATTATTTAATCCATAGGTGTTTTTCCCCAGGAGGAGGCTCTGATCTCCAGAATACCTAAATCAATGTCAGCTGGCTTGAGGTCCAAGACCTTGAGCTTTAAGTCTACCTGTCCTAGCTCACAGCCTGCATGAGAATCGCCTCATATTCCCTCCAGGAATCAGTGGCTAAGTGGAATATAATGAATTATTGTATTTTTTCTGGCCTGTATTTCGGCTCAGCAGCAGCAGAGCTGTGTCATTAAAAAAGCAGAATGGCTTTTTCCCCCCCTTGTTCTCTGCAGGGTTGGGTTTATTCCCACAGAAAGGGCCATCCAGGGCTGTCCCAGATCCTTCATCCTCCCCTCTTGGTCTGTCACTCCCCTGCCTGCTCTTGGTTCTTCCTTGATGGGGAAGAAATGCTGAATTAATTCCTCATCTTGGAGAGATGATGAAGAACTTGGAAAGGGGGAATATGTCAAGAGTAGAGCCTTGGTCCCCACCATCTCCCATCTATCATTTTACCTTTAAAAAAAACCCCAAAATTACAACCAGCTGCCCTATTAAATTTAAATATTTAGAGTTGTCACCCAGTTTGTGTCGTGTGGCTGCAACTCTGCCCTTACCCAGTGAAGTCCAGCGTCCTTTCCTTGGGCTAAATCTGGTGGGTTTATATATTTATACCGATATCACCGTGAAATAGCCCAGAATTATGTCCTGATGGATTAACACACGAGCCTGGGAATGGAGGCACTTGGGTCACTGCCATGCCAAGGAGTCAGTAAATCATACATAAAGATAAATATATAGGAAATCGTATTTATTTGCCTCCATCAGAGCGTCTCATCTCTAGGAGGGGGATAAAACCTTCTGCCTGTGCCAGATATTTCTAGAGGAATATGATAATATAGATAATATGGATATTATAACACAGATAATATTATCTAATTAGTCACAATCAGTATCAGTTATATAAGAACCAATAGCAACAATTAATTATTAATATTAATAGTGATTGCTATATATGAATGTAGATGACATAGATAATGGGCAGATAATTTGATGTATTAGGTTACTTTTATTTGGCTCTGCTCAGTGATTGGACATGACACTGTCCTACAATGAATCCCTGTATTCCTGATTTAAGAGCCAGGAATCCTTGTATTCCTTATTTAACAGCCAGGAATCCCTGTATTCAACAACCATTAATCCCTGTATTCTTGATTTAACAGCCAGGAATCCCTGTATTCCTGATCAGCAGCTATTAATCCTTGTCTTCCTGATTCAACAGCCATTAATCCTTGTCTTCTTGGTTTAACAACCAGGAATCCCGGTATCTAACAGCCATTAATCCCTGTATTCCTGATTCAGCAGCCAGGAATCTCTGTATTCCTGATTCAACAGCTATTAATCCTTGTCTTCCTGATTAAACAGCCAGGAATCGCTGTATTCCTGATCAACAGCTATTAATCCTTGTCTTCCTGATTAAAGAGCCAGGAATCTCTGTATTCCTGATTTAACATCCAGGAATCCCTGTATTAAACAGCCAGGAATCCCTTTATTCCTGATAAACAGCTAGGAATCCCTGTATTTAACAGCCATTAATCCCTGTATTCCTGATTCAACAGCCATTAATCCTTGTCTTCCTGATTAAACAGCCAGGAATCTCTGTATTCCTGATTTAACAGCTATGAATCCCTGTATACCTGTATTCAACAGCCAGGAATTCCTATATTCCTGATTAAACAGCCATTAATCCTTGTCTTCCTGATTAAACAGCCAAGAATCCCTATGTTCAACAGCCAGGAATGTCTGTTTTCCTGATTCAACATCTAGGAATCCCTGTATTCCTGATTTAACGTCCAGGAATCATTGTATTCCTGATTTAACATCCAGGAATCCCTGTATTCAACAGCCATTAATCCCTGTATTCCTGATTTAACAGCCAGGAATGCCTGTATTCCTGATTCAACATCCAGGAATCCCTGTTTTCCTGATTTAACTTCCAGGAATCCCTGTATTCCTGATTCAACATCCAGGAATCCCCTGTATTCCAGCCTTCCCTCTTTCTGCAGCATCACACGAGGGATTCAAAAGTCCCCTTATCCTGAAAGAAGCCCGGTTGTATTTTCTGCTCCCCATTTCCCTTCCCAGCCCGCAGTGGGATCCTGGGGAGCGTTGGGAGCCGGCACCTGGTGCTGGGAAGCGCCGAGCCAAGCGGGAGGATTTATTGTGTTGACGATTGTCCCTGACTTTTCCCTCCCCGCAGCTGTCTGGGATCCAATTCCCAGCACTGCCCAGGGCCATCCTGTGCGTGGAGGAACAATCCAAGTGCCCGGTGCCAGGGGAAGGGGGCCAGGGCAGCACAGCTGGCAGCTCCATTCCCTGCCATCAGCGTGGATTTCGGGAGCTCAGCGGCTCATTACTTCCAGAAGCTTCCGATGTGCCTTGGATAAAAGGGACGGTGAAGGTTTGGAGGTGGCTCCTGTGATGTTTGGAGAGGGGGGAGAAGATCTGAGACAGCCATGAGCCCGTTCCTGGGTGGTGAGGCAAAGATGGGATCACAGAGCACAGAATCAGGGAATGACTTGGGCTGGAAGGGACATTTAGGATCATCCGGTTCCTCCCCTGCCATGGGCAGGGACACCTTCCACTAGCCCAGGTTGCTCCAAGTCCCATCCAACCTGGTCTTGGACACTTCCAGGGATCCAGGAACAGCCACATCTTCTCTGGGAATTCAAATGCAGCCCCTCCTTACCCTCAGAGATAAGAATTCCTTCCCAATATCCCATCTATCCTCTGGCAATGGGAAGCCATTCCCTGTGTCCTGTCCCTCCATCCCTTGTCCCCAGTCCCTCTCCAGCTCTTGGAGCCCCTTTAGGCCCTGGAAGAGGCTCTCAGGTCTCCCTGGAGATCTTAATGCTAAATAAGGGACCCAGGGACAGACACAACCCCTCTGGGCAACCTGCACCAGTGTCCCCCCACCCTCACAGGGAAGAATTCCTTCCCAACATCCCATCTAAACCGGCATACGGAATCCCAGACTGGTCTGGGTTGGAAAGGACCTTAAAGATCAACTAATTCCACCCCCTGCCACGGGCAGGGACACCTTCCACTACCCCAGGCTGCTCCAAGCCCTGTCCAACCTGGCCTTGGACACTTCCAGGGACAGGGATCTGGTGTGTCCGTGTGTCTCTCCCGCTGGGAGCACAGGACTGGACACAAAGCTCCGGATGAGTCTCCTCACTGCTGAGGGAAAGGGAATAATCAGCTGCCCCCTCTCGTCCCTCCCTAACCAGGCCTCAGGAGCAGCACCTACAGTTGATTTCCCAGCAAACAATCCTGGGACACTTCCTGTGATTCCGAGCCTTTCAGGGATTCATTTTTGATCCCTGAGGACCCCTCACCCACCACCTGCACGAGATGCTGAACCCCCACGAGTGGACTGGGGCTCCCAGAAGCTTCCAGAAGGATTGTTGTCTGCCGGGGCTGTTTTCACTGTGTATTCCCACCAAGCCGTTAGTCACCATCCCAATTCCCAGGCCTTTGGGGATCTCCATATTTTAGTGCATTATCTAATTCCCAGAGGTCCACTGATTCCCAGCTCTGCTCCAGAGGGCACTGACTCATCGTGCAGAGCCCACAATGGAGGAGCTGCTCAGAAAAAAAACCCATTTCACATTTGGAGGCAGAGGATCTGGAGGAGAAAGGCTCCAGCACCTCAAACGTCCCGGGATCGTGAGCTGGATCCACAGTGGGATGGCTTTGCCCCTTGCCCTGATGCTGAACACACCCACAGTCCCCATGGGATCATTTCTGGGGGAGCTGGATCTCTAAGGATAACAGGGAATGGCTTCTCACTACCAGAGGGCAGGGTTAGGTGGGATATTGGGAAGGAATTCTTCCCTGGGAGGGTGGGGAGGGGCTGGGATGGAATTCCCAGAGAAGCTGTGGCTGCCCCTGAATCCCTGGAAGTGTCCAAGGCCAGGTTGGAGCAACCTGGGCTAATGGAAGCTGTCCCTGCCCATGGCAGGGGGTGGCACTGGATGGGCTTTAAGGTGCCTTCCCACCGAACCCATTATGGGATTTGATGATCTTGGAGGTCTTTTCCAACCTAAAGGATTCTGTGATTCCACCTTTTCCCCTCTACTGGTCCTGTAACCTCTGAGCAGTCAATTCCCAGCTTGGGGAGGTGCTGGGATGGGTGGACAGGATCCTGCTGTGCCTTTCCCTCCACATTCCCTTTCCCTCAGAGCACGATCCCGGTGTTATCCATGAAGTTTTTACACTTCACATCGAGTCTGAGTGTCGGAAATCTCGGACAAGTCGAGCTCTGCATCTTGCTGGGTACAGTCTGAGCTTGGCCCCATTAAGATTCCCAGCACGAAGAGCCCACAGTGGATCCAACCTGCAGCTTTCCTAATCTCAGAACGAAAAGGAAGGAAAAAATGAGCAGTTTTAAGGGTTGGAAGCCAGGAAACAATTTCACTGCTGCCCTGCAGGACTGACTCACTCCCAGGACTCACTCCCAGGGTGATGTTCCAGCACCGATGATCCCTCCAGTGCTGAATCCATTAATCCATTAATCCATTAATCCACCAGTCACAGGGCAGATCATTGCAGATCTCCTCATGCAGCTGCTGTGGCACAGGTGGGACCATTTCACCCTCTGCTTTTCTTCTGAGCCCTGGATCCCAAAAAATAGACCCTCCAGCAATTTATCCACCTCTCCACGTGTTTTATCCAGCCTGTTCCCTCCAGACAGGCCCAGGATCCCTCCCACCTTCCCAAAGACCAGAGAGCAGCATCTCTTCAGGCACCAAACCGGGGTCTTTGCTCCCCCAGTTAGAGGGTGGATGCAAAAGCCATTCCATGAAGTTCATTTTCCAGCCGGCAGAGCAACATAAATATCCCAGCATTTTGAGTTTCCCACTTTGCTGTACTTCCCCTGCTGTCAAATGGGAGCCTCTGCCACGAATAAACCAGGAGTTGTTAAAGGAAATGAACCTTGGAAGCGTGAATGTGCTGCCTCAATCCTTCCAATTCTTCTCCTGTTCTCATTTTCCTTCATGGAAAAACTTGCTGCTCCAGTGGACTTTCCATTCTTCTTCATCATAAGGAAGTGATGCTACAAAAATACCAATTCCACTAAGATGGCTGTAATAAAAAAAGCCACTGTAACTCTAACTCTCTTTATTAATTTATTATTAATTTAACTGATTTTATTCCAATACAGGTCCTTAAGTGAAGTTTTTAAGAGTCAAATCAGCAAAATTATGCAAAATTTTCCCAGTAGCACCACATTTTTTAACCCTAAATCCATCCCCATGCAGGCCAGCAATTAAGCGTGGCAGGGATAGAATTAAACGTGGGCTTCACCACAATTTTTAATGAGGATGTTTTCCAGGACTGGGGCCAAATGAGCCCAAATCCATCAGTGCCCAGAGGTAAGTGCACTGCTGCAGAAGGGAAAGGGGAGTCATTAAGTTTCCTATTTGGACTAAACCCTAAGAATTAATTAGGACATTAATTTAATTTCCCTTCCTATGTCAGCTTTCAATTAAGCATTCATTTACCCTCCCGTGCTGGCTTTGGGATTGCATGGAATTGCCGTGGGCTCCGTGGTGTCCTGTGGGGTGTTGCCAGCCCTGAGCCCGGCTGGGGACTGGGCACAGGGGACCGAGGGACGTGGGCATCACCTGCACTGGTGGCCTCGGCAGAGGAGGAGCAGAATTCTTGAGGCCGCTCCTCTGGCTCCAAGTCCCACTGCAGCTGCTCGGCCCCTCCACCCACCTGAACCTTTTGCAGATGCCCAAATTTCCCCCCATGGCAGATCTGGCTCTAAAATTAATGCAGGAGAATTACTTAATGGTGCCTTAGTTAAATCCTGTCCCACTAAACTCAGCTCTTTAAATGGAATATTAACTCAACAATGTCTGCTGGCTCTTCAGTCATTACTCCTCTATTTCAACTTCTTAAGACCTTCTTTTCATTTCAGGATATTGGATTTGATAAGGCAACAATGGCCTTAGGAGAGGAAGAAGCTTTTTCCTAAATAATCTTGTCCTGCTTCAGCAAGATAGTCCTTCCTCTTCATTCCCACTGTGTGCTTGTTCCACTCCTCGTTTCTGGGATGCAGCAGAGTGCAGAGAACTCCCACAGCCACTCAGAAACACAGAGTGACCTCAACTGTCCCCTCACTGAGAGGTTTTGTGGGAATTGGGACCTTCCTGTGGGTAAGGCACAAAACTGGGGTGGATAATTGGGATTGGAGGCGAGTTCTTGCCCCAGTCTCCCCAGATGACACTGGACAGGCCATTTCATGGCTTTCTTGGGAGAGTGGAATAACAGTTTCTATCCCCCCTAGAGGATCCATCCACAACTCTTGGGGAAGGCTGGGAATTATTCTACATCCTGCACAAGGTTGGACAGGGCTTGGAGCAACCTGGGCTATGGAAGGTGTCCCTGCCCATGGCAGGGGGTGGCACTGCGTAAGCCTCAATGTCCATCCAACCCAAAGCATTCCATGATTCCGTGTGCTGGTTTAGATTGGATATTGGGAAGGAATTCTTCCCTGTGAGGGTGGGGAGGGGCTGGGACGGAATTCCCAGAGAAGCTGTGGCTGCCTCTGGATCCCTGGAAGTGTCCAAGGGCAGGTTGGAGCATCCTGGGCTAGTGGAAGGGGGTGGGACTGGATGATTTTAAGGTCCCTCCCAACCCAAACCACTCCATGATCCCGTATTACCACAGGAATCTCCAGCCCAATGCTTCCAGGAGAATCTCACAGGAATAAATCGTTGCTGAAAGACCAACTCTTTCCACCTCAGAAGGAACGAGTTAGTCCCCCCTGGGGCTCTTTGGCAGCCCCTTTTGAAGCAGCAGGAACCCACCAGTGAATTTATTGGAGCAAGAATGTCCCCTGTCACCCCTCTGCAGCTACGGCAAAGGCATCAGTGCACTGCCCCAGCCAAGTCCCTCCCCAGCATCCCCCCTCTTCTTTCCAGGAAATTTGGCCAAGCACAAACCTTGGCAGGGGGGGTTGTGGAGGATATTCAGGTGAATTATATTTTGTCGTATTAAATTAAGAGAGGAATCAGTTAAAAATCATTTTAATCAAGGAAACAAATGGAAAGAGAAATGGAATGATCCCTTGTAGACCGCTTTTGACATCTGTGGATTTGTTTTGTGTTCCCTCTCACTCAATAAACCGAAGGATGACTGAGTTCATTTCACAGGAGATGGATTGTATTTTCTTCTCTCAGCTCTGCCATGTCCACCGAATTCAAGCAGGGGAAAAAAACCCCCTCCCTGTGCTTTAAAAACTCATGATTTCTGCATTATTAGAGTCAAACTGCACAGCTGGGGCAAGGAGGGGAGGACACAGTCCCTGGGCACAACAGTGGGGATCAGCCCATCATCAGATCATCTGCTGCTCCTGGGGAATATTTGGGGAACTCGAATGGCTCCTGGGACGTTGCCATGAAGGCCAAAGTGAAAGGGAATTTATAGATCAGCTGGCATCCAACCCAGATTATTGATTTTTTTTTTATGGTGAGCCACTTGGAGAGCAGGACCCAAAGGAAGAACAAGGGGGAAGGTGAAGTGGACAAGGGGGAATGGCTTCCCACTGCCACAGGGCAGGGTTAGATGGGATAGTGGGGAGGAATTCCTCCCTGGGAGGGCGGGGAGGCCCTGGCACAGGTTGCCCAGAGAAGCTGTGGCTGCCCCATCCCTGGAAGTGTCCCTTCCAACCCAAAACATGCTGTGATCCCATGGGTGCACAGCTCCCTGGAGTGACAGTCATTCCATGTGATGCTCAACATGTGGGAAAGTTCCTGTGGGAAATTTCTTTTGGTGTGTGAATAGTGAAGAGGACACAAAGGGTTTCTGGAGAGGGAAATTTTGGGCTCTTGGGAGAGTGGAATAACAGTTTCTATCCCCCCAAGAGGATCCATCCACAACTCTTGGGGAAGGCTGGGAATTATTCTACATCCTGCACAAGGTTGGACGGGGCTTGGAGCAACCTGGGCTATGGAAGGTGTCCCTGCCCATGGCAGGGGGTGGCACTGGATTACCTTTAAGATCTCTTCCAACCCAAAGCATTCCATGATTCCATGTGCTGGTTTAGATTGGATATTGGGAAGAAATTCCTCCCTGTGAGGGTGATGAGGGGCAGGGATGGAATTCCCAGAGAAGCTGTGGCTGCCCCTGGATCCCTGGATCCAAGGCCAGGTTGGAGCAACCTGGGCTATGGAAGGTGTCCCTGCCCATGGCAGGGGGTGGCACTGGATGGGCTTTAAGATCCCTTCCAACCCAAACCATTCCAGGATTCTGCGATTACAGAATCACAGATTCCATGAAATGTTGAGTGATGTTGAATATGTAGAGTTTGTATTTAATTATTCTGTGATTCTATGAAAGCAAAGGGGCAGCAGATGGAAGGAACCAGCCAAGCCATGAAGGCTCAGCTCCGGCTGAGGGGTTGTCTCTCCCAAACTAATCTCCCACCACTGGGCTCTAAACCTTTGGGGTGCAGAGGCTTTTAAACATCCTGGGAAAACCGGTCTTTCCAATTTTTCTACATCTTTCAACAGCAAGCCAGTCAATGGCAGGGCAAAGTCTGTGCCAGGGTAAGGTCTGTGCCAGGGCAGCTCCATCCAAAGCCGATGCCTCTGCTGCCACTGACAAGGTAAAAAAAAAAGGAACAAAGCAGGAAAAATAAAGAAAACTAAAACTGAAACCCGCCTGTTCCTGGCACAGACTGAGAACAGGCAGAGGGGGAGGCTCTTCTGGCACCCAGGAGGTCCTCCCATGGAGCAGGCACCAGTTTTAGGCACTGGATCAGTCTGCAGCCTGGGTACGAGATCTGCAGGACAGGTTGGGTCAGGCACATTTTCCTTGAGGATCTGGGAATTTTTGGGTAGGTGGAAGATAAACATTAACCCTTTCTCGGTTAGACCTCTGTTTTTTAAGCCTTTGTGCTTGTTTTGTTGTTCTGAAGTGTTTAGGGGAATAGGGAAACAGGATGGCACTGTTGTTGTGGGTGTAGGAGAGAGCATAAAGCTGAAGTAAATCCCAATCCAAAAGTTTTGGCTCTACAATTTCACCATTTCCCAGGTGTGACTCCAACATCAGGCTGGAAAACGTAATGGAGAACACCTTTCCTTGGCTTTTCACTCAAATAAACTGCCCACCCCCACAGCCACTCACCTCCTCCTTCAGCAAAGCCAAAATGTCAATACAAATATTCCCTTTTTTTTTTCCCCCCCACTGGGATTTCTTTATTATCCCACCAGTGACAAGCAAAGATGGAGCAACAAGGAGGCAACCTGCACGTGTCCTCCTCCTCCCCGGAGGGCCTCGCAAATTGGCTCCACCATTTAGCACGAGAAGGTTGCTAAAGATTTAGCGGATCTGGTGCCAAAAAACTACTTTGGGAAATTGTTTTTTTTTCTCCCTGATCCCTCCACCCAGGCTCATTTGGATGCTGTTAACACGCAGCACGGACACCGGTGGCACTGAATTATTTGAGGGACACACCTCGCTGAGCTGGAACCCTGCAGAGCCAAAGGGGGTTGGGTGCACTCCCTTCTCTCACAAGAAACGGGGATGAGACAGGCACTGGGAATGGCACAGCAAATTCCTTTTGGCTGCTCCTCTCTGCCTCTTCCACACCTGATTCCACCTTTTCTGTCTCCAATAACACCGTCAGCCTGTGATGTGCAGGCTCTCCGTTTGCTCCCTCCTCTCCTTAATATGAATTCATGGAATCCCGGGATGCTTTGGGTTGGAAGGGACCTTAAAGGTCATCTCAGTCCACTCACTACCACGAGCAGGGACACCTTCCACCAGACCACGTTGCTCCAGCCTGGCCTTGGACACTTCCAGACATCCAGGGGCAGCCACAGCTTCTCTGGGAATTCCATCCCAGCCCCTCACCCCTCTCACAGGGAAGAATTCCTTCCCAATATCCCATCTAACCCTGCCTTCTGTTAGTTTGAAGCCATTCCCTGTGTCCTGTCCCTCCATCCCTTGTCCCCAGTCCCTCTCCAGCTCTCCTGGAGTTTCTTTAGGCACTGGAAGGGGCTCTCAGGTCTTCTCTGGGCACCTTGTGCCAGGGACTCCCCCCCTCCCAGGGAGGAATTCCTTCCCAATATTTAATGTAATCCCCCTCCCTTTCAGTTTAAAGCCACAACTAAGTACAGGTGGCAAAAAGCCTGAAAACTTCTGTAGATAAGGTGAACCTCAGTGCCACTTGGTCCTGCTCTTTCTCACCCCGGTCAGCCTCACACCCCAAAACCCCGTGACAGCAGGAGGAACAAGGGCATCAGCAGCCCCAAATGCTGCCCTTGCCCCTCTTTGATGCTCTCAGGCCCTCACACTGAGCAGTCTCAGGAGGATTCTGCAGCACAGGACCCTGTAACCTTGAGAAAGGCCATTTTAGAGCCCAGCAAATGCATTTCCTTACGGAAACACAGAGGTGCAAAGACTTCCTCGAACAGTTAATCATTGCAGGAGTATCCCAGGCCATTGCAACCACTTGTATCCCAGACAGGACACACTTTTCCCCGGAATAACAGCCATTTTCAGAAGCATTCCATAGTCAGTGCACTGAGAGAGGCAGAAGCCTGAAGGTCTTTTTTTAGTGCAAAATCATATTGTCATAAAATCATCCAGGTTGGAAAAGCCCTTCAAGGTCACTGAGCCCAGCACTGCCAAGCCCAACACTGACCCATGTCCCCAAGTGCCACATCCAGGCATTTTCTGAGCACTTCCAAGGTGTTCCAATTAGTTTGAAGACCTTGACTCAAATATCTTCATGAAAGGAGATGCAAGACCAACACAGGAATTAGTTTTCAGTGTTCATCCTCTCTGTCTAAAGCTGAAGAGCACCCCCGGAACACACAGGAACACGAGGGCACCTCTTTGATATGGTTTAAAATAACTCTGATATCGAATCTCCTCTCCTCAAATCTGCCTTGTAGCATCAAGGAGAACCCACGTAAAGCCAATTAAAGCCTATTTGTCAAAGGGTAGAACTAACACCAGAATGCTCCTGCTCTGCTCACAGCTCGCTAACTGTTCCTCCAAGTCACAAATCACAATAACTATCCTGTAGAAATGGTAAGAGAGAAGCTGGAAATCCTGCTGGACTCAATGAGCCATTAAATAGTTGACAATATTCTTTATAGGAACCTCGAATAGTTAATTAGCCCCCAATGCAAATGGTGAGCATGAATAATTGCCACCACAGATCCCAATCAGGAGATGTGCAGCCGGCAAAAATTGGCATTGCTTCATGGACAGCAGCTCCCACCAGCTGGGGGACCCTGAAAGGTTGGTCTTGGCCTTAAACCATGGGGGTCCCCGAGGGGGGACATCCGGGGTCTGTTCCCAGCGTGCCACTGACTTTCCATGAAATCCTCATGTTTTTTTCCTGCCACTTCACCTGTTTGTGCCACTTTTGTCAATCCCACCACGTACCAAAGGGTCTGTGTATTCCTTCATCTCCATCACTGTGCAAACTTCCTGTCCTTGTTCCTATTCCTTCACCCTCCTGCTCCTCACACCTCCTAGGCTAACAACTCCATTCCCTTCCCTCCTGGACTAACAATTCCAGGTGCTCCATCCCCATCCTCTCCATTTTGGCATTTCCAGGCTGATGTTTCTCCCTTCAAACCCCTCAGGTCCTGCTTTTTGATGGGCAGAACGTGTCCCCCTCCCAGGTTTTGTGCTGCTGGGATGTGACACTGAGAAGTTCTTGTGTTATCCAAAACCAAACACAGAACCTCCGTCGTGCCGAGCGCAGGGAATTCCTCAACCAACTCATATTTGCACATCCTTGGATGAAAGATATCCGTTGGACAAAGTGTTATCATTAATAAAAGCCCACAGAGAGCCTCCTGCCAGGCAAACACAGCCCCTGACGTGCCTTGGTCTTGGCTTGGACTCCCCCCAGGTTTCACACAGGGTTTTATGAGATACCAGCTTCTGGCTCAGCACACAAACCTGGCGGAGTTTGGAGGGGTTTAGATGATCCAGGTGGGAGACGAAGTTCAGAAAGGAGGAAAGACCCACCCACATCACCACAAATCTCTCAAGGAGAGATGTGACATGGCACTGAGGTGACACAATTGTCCCTTGAGATCCCCACCTTCACTTCCCTTGCACTGCCTTGACCTTGAAGGTGGCTTTTCCAAATCAAGCTGATCATGAAGATAAACTCCACTTGAATATTTCCTGGCTCAGGATCAGGGGGCTCCTGTCTCCTTAGGAAACTCATTCTGAATCCTTTTGAGCCCATCCATCCTTTCCAACCAACCACCCTCTCCAATCCATCCATCCTTTACAACCCAAAAATCCCTTCCAATCCATCCACCCCTTCCAATCCATCCATCCCTTCCAACCTAAGGATCCTCTTCAACACAACCATCAGCTTCAACCCAACCACCCTTTCCAACCCATCCATCCTTTCCAATCCAACCACCCTCTTCAACCCAACCTGCCTTTTCAACCAAAACACCCTTTCCAACTCATCCATACTTTCCAACCCAACCATCCTCTTCAACCCATCCATCCTTTCCAATCCAACCACCCTCTTCAACCCAACCTGCCTTTTCAACCAAAACACCCTTTCCAACTCATCCATACTTTCCAACCCAACCATCCTCTTCAACCCATCCATCCTTTCTCACCCAAAGATCCTTTCCAACCCACGGATCCTTTCCAACCCACGGATCCTCTTCAACCCATCCATCCTTTCCAATCCAACCACCCTTTCCAACCCAATCACCTTTCCAACTCATCCATCCTTTCCAACCCAACAACCCTTTCCAAACTGATCACTTTTCCGATCCAACAACCCTCTCCAACCAACCCAACCACCTTTTTCAACCCAACCACCCTTTCCAACCCAATCACCTTTCCAACTCATCCATCCTTTCCAACCCAACAACCCTTTCCAAACTGATCACTTTTCCGATCCAACAACCCTCTCCAACCAACCCAACCACCTTTTTCAACCCAACCACCCTTTCCAACCCAATCACCTTTCCAACCCCACCACCCTTTCCAACCAAACCCAACAAGCAGCAGAACGCTGGCCCTGATCCTGCAAACACCCCCAAAGAATTAGAGCTGCCCACATCCACCTTCTGCCCGGACTGTCCTCTCCAGCTGCTGCCTTTGACCAATTTTGCTGGGGGAGATTTAAACCCTCTCCTTGATCACCTTGAAAAGTCACCTTCTGCTGAGCTGCAGCAGCTCCGTGACCTGTCAGGCATCTTTTGTCTTTCAAAACACAAACAGGTGCTGCAGGAGGGAATATTTGAGGACTTGTAAATGGTTTCTTCCCCTTCTGCTGCCACGGTGTCCGTGGAGAGCCAGCTGCCAGGATGTGCTTGTACAAATCCATTTGCTGCAGTAAACAGCCCCAGGCAGTCTCCTGCACTCCAGGACCTCATGTGGGTTCCTTGGAGGCTCTGCTCCTCCTTGCAAATTTAAAGATATGAACCCAGGAGGGACCTGAAGCTTCTTCCTGTACATTTGCTGGCCTGAGGCCTGTCATGCACAGGGTACCAACAGACAGTGACAGGTTTATGTGCTACACCGAAAAAAAAAGGGCAATAAATCAGCTAAAACAAGTCATAATTGAAGAAAAATGGACAGAGAACCAACCATCATTTGATAGAATATAATCATGGAACAGTTTGGGCTGGAAGAGACTTTAAAGCTCACCCAGTGCCACCCCCTGCCATGGGCAGGGACACCTTCCACTAGCCCAGGTTGCTCCAAGCCCCATCCAACCTGGCCTTGGACACTTCCAGGGATGTGGATCTCAGAGGTCTTTTGCAGCCTTAATGATTCTATGATTCATCACTTCAGAGGCAGCTCCCACCCTTGGGGAGAGTCCATTTGGAAGACTCCTCTGACCTGCTGCTGGGAGCAAGGCCAGGACCAACCTCTGTATGAGTTTTATTTGAACTCTGCCCACCAGATTCCCACCTCTGTGCTGAGGTTGGAGCTGGCAGGGAACTGCAGCAGAAGTTTCCTTGTGGGGACCTGACTTCAGTTGCTCCTCCAAAGTGTTCCCCCCCACCCTCCCCATTGAGGTAACCTCAGATAAGCTCTATTTAAGGCTTTGGTGGCTGTGAAAATAAAACCAAATAAACTAAATCTCAATGCTGGGACAGGCTGAACCAGCCTCTATTATTACTCTGACATGAATTCAATTAAAATCTTGAGTAGCAAAGAGATAAGTCCCATTGAAGAGCAGGAGGGTGTCAGTGAAATTCCAGCAAAGAGTCTCAAGTCAAAGGCAAGTTCAGCCCCCCTTGTCCTTGAAATAACTGATCTGGCCACGGTGGCTGCAGGTTCTGAGCATCAGCACCGAGCAGCAGAATGTGACTCCTCAGAACAGATGTCCCTGGAGAAAGGCTGCAGGCAGAGGGAAGAAATTGGGCTGACATGACACGCAGAGAGCAACGAGCACCGTTGGGTTTGTGCTGCTACAGCACCGGAGGGGTCTCAACAAAGTTTAGATGCTTTTTAGGGCAGCAAAAAGCCCCACAGGTTTTCAAGAGGCACATGAAAACGTGAAAACCCCCAAGATCTGCCCATAGTCCCCCTTCCCCGGTGTTTATAACAGCCAGCACAGAACCCTCACGTCACAACCCAGCTTCTTTTCCATCTACTTGACCTCAACTTCCAGCAGCTGCAGAGAGCAATCAAGGGCTGGCTTGGACACAGCCTAATCAGCTCTGAAAAATCTGATCCATCCAGAAGAACAGCACACAGAAGACCCAGCTCCTGTCCCAGCAGCTCCAACGCTCCAGCCTCAGTTTGGGATAATTAGTGTGACGAGGCTGGCTCTGCTCTGGTCCCCCCGTGCAGTGACATCAGACACCCCCCCCAGCCCTCAGTGAGAGAGAATTATTTCCAGTTCGAGTCATTGCCAGGGTTAACAACTCAGGCTGTCGAAAACATAAATTCCATGTCTAGCCTGAACTTTCAGGTTCCCACTCTTGGGTCCTGTGATGCTTTTGTGAGACAGATTAAATGGGCAGCGATGATCAGAACCGTCCTCCCCACGTGGATGGTGATAAACCACATCAAGTTACCTTTGGAAGGAGGTTTTTTTTCCTTCAAATTAAGGTAACAGGGACTAAACCACACTAGGGCTGCTTCCACCATGGAGTGAACCTTAACAGAGAAGGCTTTCAAAGGCACAAAGGACCAGTTAAATGCTCGTTTCCCACTGAAAATCACGGGCTCTTCTGACACTTTGAAAGTCTCCTCCCCTGTCTTGGCCAGATTAATGGAAAATAATAAAAATATCAGTTAATCACGGAGCCTCAGGGAGGTGATTCAACAGCCAGCCCTGGCTGCCACAGTTGTCAGTAAATTAGGGAGAAAAAGAAACACAGAATCATCCTCTTTCCGTTCCCTTCAATTACACCGGGATGGCTCTGCCTCCTCTGAGTCAGTTTGGAAGCCTCATCCAGGGACAAATCTGCTCAGGGAGGAGCTGAGAGCCGGGGGAAGGGGGCAAAGCAGGACACCCAGCAATTCCCAGAGCGCCAGGACACAGAGCGCTGTCACTGCATGCCTGGGGACATCAGGGATCCAGCAGCAA
This sequence comes from Cephalopterus ornatus, assembly GCA_013396775.1. Taxonomy (NCBI): domain Eukaryota; kingdom Metazoa; phylum Chordata; class Aves; order Passeriformes; family Cotingidae; genus Cephalopterus; species Cephalopterus ornatus. Next base: position 98,641 of record VZRE01006635.1, read on the forward strand.
ACACACCAGGCAGGGGAAGGAAGGGAAGGAAGAGAACACAACTGCATCTCCTGTGCACCTGCCATTCCCAGGGGATGCCTGTCGGGAATGGAGAGCTCCCAGCAAAACCAGGGACAAGGCAGAAAAAGCAGCAAACAGCGAAAATGGCATTTCCCAGGTGCACAAAATAAAACAACTCCTGATTTCAGGGGCTGGGACACACACAGGGCTGAGCTGCCCGACCCCCCCAGCTGCATTTTAACTCCTTCTGGATCCGTCTCATCCTTCGGTCCCTCCAGGATTTGATGACTTAAAGAGGATTTGTGTTGTTACACAATCCTTTGTAAAGCAGCTTCGATATTTTCCATGGTGCAAATGTGGAACCTTCAGCGCTGAGAGGGGACTTTGGGATGTGCAGTCCAGACCTTGGACAGGGCAAGGAGGAGTGGCTTCACAATGGCAGAGGTTAGATGGAATATTGGGAAGGAATCCTTCCCTGGGAGGGTGGGGAGGGGCTGGGATGGGATTCCCAGAGAAGCTGTGGCTGCCCCATCCCTGGAAGTGTCCAAGGGCAGGTTGGAGCAACCTGGGCTAGTGGAAGGTGTCCCTGCCCATGGCAGGGGGTGGCACTGGATGGGCTTTCAGATCCCTCCCAACCCAAACCAATCCATGATTCCATGACTCAGCCAAAGGCAGTGAGGTGAGGAAGGACACCAGTGCATGGACTCACTGAGACTGGAAAATTCACCTTCTACACCCTTGGGGAAGTCAATTCTGCACCCCGTGATTCCCATTTATGCCAGTGACTGAAAGGCACTCTCTTAATTTTAAACCATTTCTTAATTTTAATTACCCAGGATGGAACCTCTATTTAAAACTCCCGGTTAACAGGCACCTGCCCAGGACAATTTCTGGAGCCATACCCAGATAAGCCCAACCATTGCTCAGGAGCTTTCTGACCTCATCCCTCTCTCTTATTTACACCCACAGTTTTATCCCTTTCTTATTTACACCCACAATTTTATCCCTTTCCAGCCTATTTTTATACCTCTTTGGTTTTCGTTAGTTGACCTCCAACAAGGAGGGAACTGAAGGGGGACTTCTCAAATCCAGCTTTGCTCTCCTCCAAGAAAAAGGCCAATAGCAGCCAATAACCTAATTAAGAGAAGGAATTCTTTCTAATTGTGGGATGTCCGAGGTGCAGGCCCAGTGCTGGCTAACAGAGGAGAATAAAAGCCCTCCCACTCCACACTTCCTGAGGTGTCCCAGGTCTAAACCAAGCACTCCTTGGTTTGATGGTCCCAGTCTGCCCCTTTTGGATGGAAAACTGGTGCTGATTTCACGGTGGCTGCTTGGAGAAAAGTCACCACCCATCATGGTTAGTTCAGAGCTGGGGGGGGCCAGTAGGGAACAGTGATTTAATTAGGTTTTCTCTAATAACATCTCTATTTCCAACTGGCTGCCCAGATGGATTAGCAGGGAAGGATTTCAATTACTTCATTTCCCTTCATTTGGTGACTTTAATGCTGATGGAGACTGGGAAAAGCTGACACCAGAAACTAAACCAGAAACTCTTTGCCCACAGAACGGATTAAATGTATTAAATTCATGTATCCATGAATTCAGGGAGCAGCTCACACTTGGCCTCGCTGCAAAATGAGTGAACCCACATGAAAAATCCCAGTCCGTGTCAGAAGCCACGTGAAAAATCCACATGAAAAATCCATGCCAGAGTCAGGGAATCATTCAGGATGGAAAATACCCTTAAGATCATTGAGTCCAACCATCAGTCTGTAGCTAATTAGTGCAAACCTTGGTGATGATGCTGCCAAATCAAGGCCACCATTACAAAACACAAGGAGTCTCCTAACACATGGATCAGCTGGGACAGCCGAGGTTGCAGATTAAGGGGAAGATCATCCAAAAGCCTGTGGCATTCCCCGACTCTTGACTTCGACCCCTCGTCCTGTCCCACCCCACCTTCCGAAATCACCACACACCTCCGTGAAATACTTGGGGGTATTTTGCCTGGGAATTTCAGGAGCTGGTATAAACACAGTTTAACAAGTCTTGATGATCCATCTCATCCACGGGGCTGGGTCAGCCTGTTTCTGGATGTGATGCTGTTGACATAAATAACAGGGCAAATGAAACATTAATAGACCTCGAAGAAAAACCCAATGAGTGGCGTCTGCCTTCTAATTCCTCCTTGGAGTGTCAAACCTCAGCTGATCCCAGATTGCTGTACAGTCCCTCCATCTGCTCCATCTCTGCACTCAATACAAATTGAAATAAACATAATTCCTGAAAATGTGAAAGAAAATGATCATCTCTCCAAGTTCCTTTGTCTCTTAGAAGGCTTTGTCCCCTCCTGTTCGGCTTTGATGATATCAGAGAACACCACAAATTGGAAAACTCCAATTCCAAACCCTCCTGGAGAGCTCTCATCAAGCTCCACGGTTGGATGGCAGCTGGAACAGATGGAGGAGCTCCACCAAGCACCACGTTAACCCTTCTGTTCCCTGACTGGTGGCCAACAACCCTTTCAAAGAGTAGGGAGCTAAAAATGGGTCCCCGAACCAGAAAATGATCCAAAGCTTTTATTAAATGTCGACAAGAGGAACAACCACCTGGTGCCCATCCCACTCGTGCTGGGATGAAAAGCAGCTCCCTCCAGGGAAATACAAGTGTTGCAGCATCTCAGGGGCTTAGAAGAGTGGAAGCATTTAAGGGAAAGGAGAGTTCTGAGGCAAATGGGTGGTTGTTTTGTCCATTATGGTGGAAACACTTCAATCACCTCATTACACAGAGAGCAGCAGCCAAGAGAGCTCCAGGAGGGCCATAACTGGGGTGGAGAAGTGGGGCAGAATTCCTGGGGGGAGACTCTCCAAGCTGCACTTGGTTCTGCTTCATAAAAAGTCTCTATTTTTGCTGCCGAGTACCCAAATTCCCACCAGATTCCAGAGGAGCTTTGGGCTCCCAGAGCTCCTTAATCTCAGCCTGTCTGGAGTTTGAAATACCCACTTCCTCCTCCCTGCCACAGCTGAGGGGGATGACAGGAGTTCACAGCGGGCCTGGGAACTCCTGGATACCACGGGGTGAGGATTTCAGGGATGTCAAAAGGATTCAGACAGTCCCAAGACGCTCTGAAGGGGTTTGATGTGGAAAATGTCCTGTGTTTACAGTGAAGACTCTCCTTTTCATAGAATCGTGGAATCCTGGAATGGTTTGGGTGGGAAGGGACTTTTAAAGCCCATCCAGTGCCATCCGTGCCGTGGGCAGGGACAACTTCCACTATCCCAGGATGCTCCAACCTGACCTTGGACACTTCCAGGGATCCAGGGGCAGCCACAGCTTCTCTGGGAATTCCATCCCAGCCCCTCCCCACCCTCCCAGGGAAGAATTCCTTCCCAATATTCCATCTAAATCCAGACTCTATCTGTTTAAAAAAATCCATTTCATTCCCATTCCTACAATATTATCCAACCCCCTTCCAGGTAACACACTCGGGTTCCTCCTGCTGGGCAGACACCCCAGGAGCACCACGTCCCTAAAACCAGCCCTAAGAGAAAGCAACCTGATCCCAGGGGAGCAGGGCCCAAACAGATGAAAAATCCGTTGAAAATCCCATTTCTTTGCCCTGAGCTGGTATCCAAAAAGCCCCATCCAATGGAGCAGATCCCTGCCCTGGTCTGTGGGATGATCACTCCCCCAGACACCCCAAACAAGCCCCATTGTGATTCTTTGCCCTGCCAGGCACGAGGGTTCATTGCTCACAATTCCTGATGTCCCAGATGAGGGAAGTGCCAGGAGGGGAAGGTAAATCACACAGCTACCCGCTGGCTGCCTCAGAGCTTAAATAAATAGAAATCCCGGGCTAATTAATATTTAGGAAATGCAAAAGTTGTCATCTTAAATCAGGCTGAAACACAATAATCACATTAAGTGCTTACTTCAGCAAAACACCGCTGAAATGCAAAGTTGGTGAGTTATGGGAGTATTTATCCACTTAATTGACTCCTGGCTCTGGCAAACTCTATTACCCAGGACTTAGAAGGAAATTTCATTCTGATCTGTGTGTTTGCACTCAAGGACTTCTGTTTGACTCCAGCTCATTTTCGGCAGCAGGAACTGAAGGGCTGCGTTTTTCCAGCTGGAATCCTGCGAAGTTGAGCAAGAAATGTGACATTTGGCTTCCCATGCGATGACCTTCCATTCCTGTCTTGGAGATTTTTCCTCCTGTTCTGTTTCCCTCCCTGGTGCCCTTCACATAGAGAAGGTGGTTGGTGTTTTAGCAGGCAGAATTACCAATGTAAACAGGTCACTACAGACACTCTTTCGCTGGGCTCAGGCAGCAGCTTGGCTTGGATCTGGAACCTCAATTTCCGTGGAATCATGGAATATCCTGAGCTGGAAAGGGCCCATGAGGATATTGGGAGTCCTTGTTCTGGCTTGGCACAGAACAACCCCAAGAGTCAACCCAAGAAACACCAAAAATCTTCCCAGTCACAGCAGGGGAGGTTTTAGTTGGGTATTTGGGGAAATTCCTTCCTGGAAAGGGCTGCCCAGCCCTGGCAGGGATGAAGTCCTCATCCCTGGGGGCATTTAACAGCCTGGTGGATGTGGCACTTGGGGACACGGGTCAGTGCTGGCCTGGGCAGTGCTGGGAGAACAGTTGGACCCAATGATCTTAGAGGGCTTTTCCCNGGATGTGGCACTTGGGGACACGGGTCAGTGCTGGCCTGGGCAGTGCTGGGAGAACAGTTGGACCCAATGATCTTAGAGGGCTTTTCCCACCTTAACAATTCCATGATTCTGTGATTCCTGTGTGTCTGAGGGCGTTGTCCTGACATTCCGTGAGCTCTGCTGGGCTTGGTGCTGTTCCCATTGCCCTGGGGAGCCCGTTCAGTGCCCAACCACCCAGACATGGGTGCTCTGTCCTTCTTTCTGCACAGCCTTGGGGTGTTCAGCTGGAGGAGACTGAGGGGAGACCTCACTGGGGTCTTCAAATCCTCCTGAGGGGCAGAGGAGGGGCAGGACTGAGCTCTGCTCTGGGGGGACCAGGGACAGCCCCTAGGGAATGGCCTGGAGCTGTGTCAGGGCAGGCTCAGGTTGGATCTCAGGACAAGGTCCTTCCCCCAGAGGGTGGTTGGGCACTGACCAGGCTCCCCAGGGCAGTGGGCACAGCCCCAAGGCTGCCAGAGCTCCAGGAGGGTTTGGATGATCCTCTAGGGCACAGGGGGTGACCCTTGGGGATGTTCCTGTGCAGGGCTGAGGGTTGGACTGGATCATCCTTGGGGGTCCCTCCCAGCTCAGCAGATTCTGTGATCCTGAATCACATCAGGAAGCAGACTAGAAACCCATGGAGAAGGGATGTACTTCATGCCATGCAAAGAAATCTTCCTGAAATCCACAGAACTCCCTTTGCAGGTTCAGCACTTGCTGAACCAGTTCTTATTTCAGCCCCTGCAGCCAGTTCTGGAGTGTTTTCAGCAAACTAACCTGGCCCAGAGGTAAGAAAGCTGACAGTAGTTCAAAATTCCCAATTCCCAGCCCAGGCACTGGTGTTACAGAATAAACACCAATGCCAGCTCCTGGAATTCCTGACAGAAGAGGAATTCCTGCTGTGCTGGCAGGGAAGGGGGAGAGGAGGGAGGTGGGGAGAGGAGCACCCAGGGGATGGTAGGACAGGGCTGACAGCCCAGACAGGACAGGAAAAAACCTTTAGTTAAAGCAGTATTGGGCAAAACAACATAAGGGCCTCCTTGTCTGCTCCAGAGCTCTGAGACAGGCCAACTGCAGCAGAACTGCTCTCCTTCCCTGCCTCCAGGAAGGAAAATCAAACAGAGGCAGCTGTTTTAGTCTGCTTGATGAGGGAAGTGAGATAAGGTTCCTGCACAAAGCCAAAGTGACACCCCTGCATCGACGCCGATTGATGTTCCCCGTCCCTTTTAGAGGCCCTTGGTGAGGATGGGTGTGGGACCAAAGGCTTTGGTGGATCCTCCAGCCCCACGGCAGTGCCTGCTCCATTATCCAGCAGCTTTGCTGGCACTGGCGGGAGGACAAAACCCTCCCTGACTGGGGTGCTTTGGGCTCTGAGCTCCTGGACCAGCCACGGGTGCCCAGGAGGTGCTTAGGACAGCCCAGATGGAGGGGGAGGAAGAGCATCACAGGTGAGCCCAGCTTGGGTAAGCCAGGCCTGGGGACGCTGGAGGGAGGAAGGGCTGGCAGAGGGAGGATCTGTCCCCCCCGCTTCCAGCCTCCAGCAGAGGCACCGCAGTGCACCCCGACTAGCTCAGCCTTGGACACTTCCAGGGATCCAGGGGCAGCCACAGCTCCTCTGGGAATTCCATCCCAGCCCCTCCCCACCCTCCTAGGGAAGAATTCCCTCCCTGTATCCCATCTTAATCTCTACTTTTTCAATGGGAAACCACTCCCCTGTGTCCTGCCCCTCCATCCCTTGTCCCCAGTCCCTCTCCAGCTCTTGGAGCCCCTGGAAGGGGCTCTGAGATCTCCCTGGATCCTCCTCTTCTCCAGGCTGAACACCCCCAGCTCTGCCAGCCTTTCCCTTTGATTTTCACACGATTTTAGCGGCAGAAAAGGCTCCCCCAGAGCCGCTAACAGGGCCTGGCAAAGCTCATTAAAGCTGCTCCAGTCATCATTATGCAGATGTCAAGTTTAATTCTGCAGAGAAACAAACACCCCCGTGCTCTTGGGCGATCAATACCCTGCTCCTATCTGCCCACAGCAGGAGCAGCCCCCGTGGCACTCAGCTACCCCCAGACGGTTCCTCAAGTCCAGGTACTCACACTGCCCGATTTCCCTGCTGAAGTCAACTCCTACCACTTAGGAGAGGTTCCTACTGCGCCCAGCCTTGCCTCAGGCCGGGATTAATGAGTTCCATTGACTCAGCACACCCGGATCAGAGACTCCGGAGCTCCAGCCCTTGAAGTGGCAGCCAAAACACCGAGAAAAGCTCCTGGCACCGGGTGAGAGGAGCTGCCCCACCCCGGGGCAGGAGCCACCGAGGTCCCCAGCAGTTATTTCTCGCCTCTCTGGGAAAATAAACAGCTCTTGGTGCCTTCGTTCTGGGGCTCGAATCAACTCCCAGGAGCTGAACCCCCAAATTCCACACACAAGGAAGCTGCTTGTACTGATATGGAAGTGGAGAGCCCCCCAAAAGCGTGGCTTGTCTCTAGATCAGCCTGAGCTGGACTATAAACGCGCTGGGAAAAGGAGGGAGTGGCTGCTGAGAACAGAAAGGAGCACGAAGTCCTTGTTCCTTTTATAATGTTGATTCCAGAGCCAGCCCAGGGAGCTGAGGTGTCACAGTGCTGCCCCCAAAACCCGACCAGAACCCCTGCAGTGAAAGCTGGGGCTGCAATTCCCAGCATTTCCACTCAGCCCCTCCATTCCGGTCGTATTCAAACCCGCCAAGGCTCAGCAAGAGTCGCCCCAAGTTTAGGGCACCAGTTTAGGAGTCAGGAGCAATTCCTTGCTAAAATTCCCTGTGTGAACTAGAAGTGACTCAAGCCCGTGTGCCTCAGTTTCCCTGGAAAAGCTGAGCTGATATTTCCCACCCTAGAGAGACCTTGGGAACACTCAGACATCCTGGTGCTGCCTGGGAACAGGTAACACATGAGATGTTGCCCATTTAGTGCTAAAAACCCTTTTTCTTTCACCATACCTGCACTGGTACCTCTATTTATTTCTTTCTCTTTTTTTTTTAATTCCACATTCTGATATTTTTGCTTCAAACCCTCCATATTGATCAGGAAAGGAAATGGGATTGGCTTCATCCCAACAGAGCTTCCTGCCAAACACTGAAGCTGCCTATTCACTCCTTCTTAACAGTCAAAAGCTGCCTATAAAGGTCATTAAAGTGAACAAACTTGATTATAAACATGACATCATTCCACATGAGCTCCCCTTGTGCAGGAACCTCCTTGTTGCACACCCCTGTGCTCTCTAAATGCCTCCATATGCTTCTCCAAAAAAAAAAAAAAGAAATAAATAAATCTAATTACCTTAATTTCCTCCCTCCAAAAGTTGAGGAGCAAACTGTATGTTTAATTATAAACTTTCCACTCGGAGCAGCTATTATTAATGAGCCAAGGAATCCTGCAATGTGCCTGGAGCAACCTTTATTCCTCCTGAGAACCCCAGCAGCGCTCCTGGTGTAGAACAAGTCACTTCCCATTAGTATTGAGAGCTGGAGCGCCCACCCAAGGCATTAATCATGGAATGCTGCAGCTCCAGGACTTTTAATTACACCCAGTCCATGGGCTGGACATGGATTGTGCCCACCACGGTAATAAATAACCTTCCTGGGGCTCCCGAGGGCCCGGCTTGGGATTGCTTCACGAGGAGTTTTATGCAAGAAAAGCGAGGCTGCGATTCCCGTCGCTGGGAATGGCTCCAGTGAGGGGCACATCCAGGTGTAGCCTGTAAATACTGAGGGATTAACACGTCCTGAGAGTGGGACGAGGAAGGGAGAGGGAATCTGGGCGCCACTTCCAGCTTTTCCACCTCCAACAACTTTCGACCCTCTCCGAGAACATGAGTCCCCTCTGGAGATGGAATATTTCCTTCCTTCTGCCTCTCCCTGTGTTCTGAATGGGAATTTCTGGACCATTTTTTCCCCTTATACAAATTAAAATTACTAGATACTGAGGAATTAACCCAGTCCAGACACTGGGATGATGAAGGGAGAGGGAATCTAGGCACCACTTCCAGCTTTTCCACCTCCCACAACTTTCCCCCTTTGTCACTGAGTCCCCTCCCCTGTGGGTTCCTTTGGAAATGGAATATCTCCTCCCTCCTGCATCTCCCCAGGTTGTGAACTAGGATTTCTGGACCATTTTTTCCCCCTATTCAAATTAAAATGACTAAATACTGAGGAATTAACCCTGTCCTCAGAGTGGGAGGAGGATGCGAGAGGGAATCTGGGCGCCACTTCCAGCTTTTTCACCTCCAAGAACTTTCCTCCTTCTCTGAGAACACGAGTCCCCTCTGCAGATGAAGTATCTCCTCCCTCCTGCCTCTCCCCGGGTTCTGAATGGGAATTTCTGGATAATTTCATCATTTCCCCTCTTATTTAAATTAAAATGACTAAATACCGGGGAATTAACAGAATACAGACACTGGGATGATGAAGGGAGAGGGAATCTGGGCACCACTTCCAGCTTTTCCACCTCCAGCATCTTTCCTCCTTCTCTGAGAACATGAGTCCCCTCTGCAAATGGTATATCTCCTCCCTCCTGCCTCTCCCTGGCATCTGAACTAGGATTTCTGGACCATTTTCCTCCCTTATTCGAATTAAAATTATTAAATATTGAGGAATTAACCCTGTCCTGAGAGTGGGAGGAGGATGGGAGAGGGATTGTGGAGACCACTTCCAGCTTTTCCACCTCCCACAACTTTCCCCCCTTGTCACTGAGTCCCCTCCCCAAGGGGTTCCTTTGGAAGTGGAATATCTCCTCCCTTCTGCCCCTCCCAGGTTCTGAATGGAAATTTCTGGATAGTTTCATCATTTTCCCCCCTTATTTAAATTAAAATTACTAAACACCAAGGAATTAACACAGCCCAGACACTGGGATGATGAAGGGAGAGGGAATCTGGGAACCATTTCCAGCTTTTCCACCTCCTAGAACTTTCCACCCTCTCCGAGAACATGAGTCCCCTCTGCAAATGGAATATCTCCTCCCTCCTGCCTCTCTCCGGGTTCTGAACTAGGATTTCTGGACCATTTTCCTCCCTTATTCATGTTAAAATTGCTAAGCACTGAGGAATTACCCCAGTCCTGAGAGTGGCAAACACACGGGGAAGACGCGGTGCCAAGAAACATGAAAAAACCTGGCAGCCAGTGCAGCAGTGAGCCAAAGAAGGGATTTTGTGGGTGATCCTTCCCAGCTGGGAAGTCTGGAGCAGCCCATCACAGGGAAGACGAGTGTCTCTCTGTACTAACAACCTCAAAATGCAAGTTTCCACCTCCGAGGCTCTTCCTGGCTGGCAGCTTGTTCCAAGTGCAGTCTGACCCTGCTGCCCTCTGCTTGCCCTTTCCAGGGAAAGCTGGAATGTTGGGATATCAGCCCCACCAGGCTGCCTTTGGGGCTGCCCTCCCTGCTCCTCTGCTCATCCCAAGCCCTGGAGTGCTCAGAGCCTGCGTGGGCTTGGCCCCCAGCTCTGCCCTCCTTATCCAGGGGACATGGAAAAGGATTTGTGGCTTTTAGAGGTTCACTTTGAGCACGTGGGAAGTCCAGGCTGCTTTTCCTGTCACTCAGTGCACTCCTGGAGTCCGAGATCTCAACTGGGATAGTGCAGAACTCAGGGCTGCTCCCTAGTTACAGAATTCCAGCGTGGCTTCAAGTGGGAAGGGACCTTAGAGACCATCCAGAAGAGGTCACACAATCTTGGAATGGTTTGGGTTGGAAAGGGACCTTAAAGATTATTTAATTCCAACCCACACCTTCCACTGACCCAGGTCGCTCCAAGCCATGTCCAACCTGACCTTGGACACTTCCAGGGAATTCCTCTGGGAATTCCATCCCAGCCCCTCCCCACCCTCACAGGGCAGAATTCCTTCCCAACATCCCACCCAAATCTCTACTGTTTCAACGGGAAGCCATTCCCTGTGTCCTGTCCCTCCATCCCTTGTCCCCAGTCCCTCTCCAGCTCTCCTGGAGCCCCTTCAGGCCCTGGAAGGGGCTCCAAGGTCTCCCTGGAGCCTTCCCTTCTCCAGGCTGGACAATCCCAACCTGTTTCCATGGCAGAGGTTGGTCACTGCTCAGGTATTTCCTCCCCTCCCAGTCGGGGCAAACTCGTGCCACCCCCACGAACCCACCCAGGCTCCGCCACATCCTCAGCTCTTCCTCCTCAGACACTTCTCCCCCCACTTTCGGGAGCAGACCTACCTAACGACTATCAATTAGCACTTAAACACTAATTATATCTATATTTGAGCACCTATAAGCAGCTACAGTTCTATTTGTGCTTCTCGATGTAAAGGAGGGGGGGGGAAAAACCCCAACCCCATCATCATTTTCATCTCCTGCCAAATTTATCCGAGGCTTTAAATAAGACAGGTCTCAGGGAGAATGTTGGGAATATTTGATATTCCTTAGATACCTGAGGTTTGTCTTGTCTTGATTAACTATTTCTATTTATGATATTTATCATGGGGAAAAGAGTGTGATGGTGATCCTCTGATGTATTAAAGCATCCTCTGCCTTCAGTAAAAGCTGCTTCAGAATGACCCTTAAAACAATTCTACTTCACAAAGTGTAAAAGAAGCAAATTTATTCCCAGTGCTGAATTTACTCAGCGACAAAGCCTGAAATTAAACTCCTGAGCTGCAAGGAAAGGCCAGAAAAAACAATTATTCTCCCCAAACCAGAGTTCATTTTAGAGCCAAACTCTCCCTTTGACATCTCACAGTTGGTATTTAGGGCTGGAGAAAAGAATCACTGGGGGTTGTTTTCACTTGCTCTCCTTCAGCCTCTCTTGCAAAATCTAACTGGAATTTTTCATGGTCCATAAAATCTGTCTCAGCTGAACAACATTTCCACCTGAGGAACCTTTGCTGGGAGCTGGGAAGTGCTGAAGTGCCAATCTCCTGGTCTGCAGGAGACAGGAGTGTCTGGGAACCTTATTAGACACGAACCCCAGGACTCAACTCCTTTCAAAACAGATTTCCAGTGGTGAATTCCCGCCTGGAAACCTGGGAGGAGCATGGGAATGTCTGTGTAAGGACAAAAGGACAATGAAATGGTGCCTTGGGTGATTTTTGTGCTTGCTCAGGACATCGCAGACAGGGAATGATGAAGGGAAAAAATGGGCAGAGGATATCGAGGGGGTGAAGATTAATTTTGCAGCCTGTGAGCAGGAATGGGCACAGAAGGAATTGGGGCTGGAGGAGGAACAGGGAATGAGAGTGACTTTATCTCGTGAGCTGTGCTAAAAAAACAAAATCAGGGCCAGGACGGTGCAGGGAAGTTTTCCAAACCTGAGTGGCAAACAAATCTCCCAAGTGAGATGGGTGACATTCGTTCAGGTGGATGAATCTCCTGGACTGTGCCCAAGGCAAACACCAGAAGGAGAGGATGCTCAGAATTCTTGGATGTGATTCCCAAAATTGGACTCAGAACCTGGGCCCGGCCTGTTCTGTGATAAACCAGCCCTGGCACTCACAGCCTGCTCACAGCATTCCAAGCCCAACAGGATCAGGCTCCCGGATCCCAGAAACAGCTCCCGGATCCCAGAAACAGCTCCCAGATCCTTGATAATTCCCGGACATTCAGGGAAAAGAGAGATGCCCTTGGGAGCAGGAGATTCACTCCCTAACCTGAGCGTCTGCGAGTAATTCCCCAGCTCCTACTGATTCCATCAACCCTTTTCCCACCTTTTGACCCCTTTGGTAACTTGGACATTTCTTGGTGCAGGGATTTCCTACAGATTTCCAGGTTTTCCCTCCACAGAGAGCCAAGACTTCATGTGACTTTGACAGTAGAGTGCCCACCATGGGGACATGGGTGGCCCTGGCAGTGCTGGAGGAAAAGTTGGACTCCCCGCTCTTAGATGTCCTTACAAACCTAAAGAATCCTCTGATTCCATGACTTTGGAGTATTCCCTGTGATCACGTGAATTTTTCTTGGCTTAGACTATTGGGATCTTAATTCCTGCCCAGGCTCTGCTCGTCTCTGAGCTCAGGATGATGAGCACAGCACTTATTGACTATAAAATCTCTTTTAAAACACATTTATTAATGGCAGACCCTCGTGGGAGTGCTGGGCACCTTTGGGCCTGGCTTTCCACAGCCAGAGATTAATTCCCTTTGCATTTCCCTGCCTGAAATGTTGAGCTATGGCCAAGTTTATGACAAGATCCTCTTGCTGTTCCTCACATCTGGCAATAATTCTCATCTTTCCTCAAAGCTCGGAGTGGAGGAGCAGTGAGATTCCTGCAGTAAATCTCGGGAGATATCATCTGTTAACATTTAATCCACATCCCCACGGCGCAGTAAATAATTCCCTCTGGAAAAACCCGCAGCTTACCCCATTTATTAACCCTTGAACACTGGTAAAGACAAACCCAACCCAACCAGGGAGAGCTTTAATGATCACGTCCAATTAGCATCTTCTTTCCTGCGTTTGTTCCTTTAAAAGCAGAGGATAAATATTTACTGTGCTGAGCACACACAAACTCTGCTCTGCGCTGCTTTTAGCCAAATTTCATCTCAGTTTAATACTCCAGCAAGGCACCATCCCATATTTGAACACACTCTTCCTTCATTAGCACTTCCACTTGCATGGGAGAGAGATGGAATGCAATTCCTGTGAATGTTGCAAGGGACGTCTGCCAACAGAGATGGAAATACTAATACCCTGCAGTGAGAAATCACCACTTTATTTTAATCTCGGAGTCCTTCAGGAGAGATTGAAATAATTCAATTTTGCCTGACAGACACCCAGATCCAATCAGCGTAATTGGAAATCGTCATTTGCTTGGGACAATGTGTCGGGGCTGATCAATAAGGAGCCCTCGTGGGAGGCAGAGCACAAACAAACCTGTAGCAGGAGCCAATTCCCACCTTAAAGAGCTTGTGACCTAAGGCTGAAGATGTCCCAGAATCCCAGAATTGTTTGGGTGGGAAAAGCCCTCTCTGAGGTCCTCAGGTTCGAAGGTTCCTCCCCACCAACCCCTAGTCCCCAAGTGCCACCTCCACATGTTTGTTAAAGCCACCAGTGCCGTGGGCAGCTGTGCCAGGGCTGGGCAACCACTTCCATCGAGGAATTGTTCCTAAAATCCCACCTAAACCTCCCCTGGCACAACTTGAGGCCGTTTCCTCTCATCCTGTTGCTTGTTCCCTGGGAGAAGAGACTGACCCTCAACTGGCTCCACCCTCCTTTTGTATCTTTTTATCCTTTAGATCTCAAAAAAAAAAAAAAGGATTAATAAAATCCCGAATTAGAGCCAGAGGTACCCTGCCCAGTATCCTGCAGTGAGACTTCTGGAACAGAATTTTAAAAAACCCCAAAACCAACACTGGTGACTTATAAAATGCTACTGCCTTCAAAGCCAAACGTTTGGGAAGAGATTCCTGTGTTTAAATCATTTTGTCCAGCAGCAGAACATGGAGCCATCCAACGCCACAGTGAATTTATCAGGGATAAACCTCAATCCAGATGTGCTTGGGGTGCAGATGGAGGAGTTGGACTCCACCAAAGTAAAGCCCAGGTGAGAAAAGATGAGGAAACAGAAAAAAGAACAACCCCGGACGATTGAAAAGGACCTCAGTGAAAAGTTTTCCCGAGAATTTAGGAATAGAGAGAGAGAGAGATCACATTATCCAGATAAAACATCCACCTCAAACCAACCCGACCAGATGAATTCAGTCCAACTGAGATGGATTCAAGAGGCACCTCAGTGCCTGCAAACTTGCATTCCCTGCTGGGAAATGCCAAGGTGGAAAACCTGAAAGAGGCTCCTGAAGTTCCCCATTTTTGGCAGCATTGCCTGGAGCTCCTCCTTGTTTCCTTCTGATCCCACAGTGCAACTTCCAGCCCTCAGCAGCTCCCTGATCCTGGAGCAGTTCCAGCTCCAAGTTGCCAAGCTCATTTTCCTCTTCATTCCCTGCTCTCTGGACGTGCCAGGGGCCTCTCCAAAGGAGCCCTGTCAGCACTGACCATGGAATCACCTGCTGGGATTTGTTTGCATATATATTGGAAAATCCAGGGATGTTGAGTGCAGATTTGGGAGCGAGGGGAGGGGGCACTGAAAGGAAAAGGAAAAAAAATCTCAGTCCCCTACAATTTGTAAACCAACCAAGCTGCTGTTTCACCCCGCGGGGTTCCTGGGTCTGGCCCCACCCTGCACCTCTGTGGGGCTCACTCCACATCTGGGAAAAGCAGGGTAATCCTGAGTTAATGGGGAGGGGGTTTATTACAGGAATAAACATCAGGGAACAGGTCGTGGAGTCATGGAATGGTTGGGGTTGGAAAGGATCTTAAAGATCAACTAATTCCACCCCTGCCATGGGCAGGGACACCTCCCACTTGGACACTTCCAGGGATGGGGCGGCCACAGCTTCTCTGGGAATTCCATCCCAGCCCTCCCCACCCTCACAGTGAAGGATTCCTTCCCAATATCCCATCTAAATCTCTACTTTCTCAATGGAAGGACATTCCCTGTGTCCTGTCCCTCCATCCCCTGTCCCCAGTCCCTCTCCAGCTCTCCTGGAGTTTCTTTAGGCCCTGGAAGGGGCTCTCAGATATCCCTGGAGCCTTCTCTGCTCCAGGCTGAAAAAATCCCTCATCCCTTCCCTTCCCAGGATGTTTTCACATCCAAAGGGCCCAGGCACTGCTGGTGGCACTGCAGCTACGCCACGATGGTGCCAACTGAGGGCCTGGCACAAACATCAGGACACCAGGCCAGGAATGCCAAATTCAAGGAGAACAAAAGGATTCAGTCCAGGAGAGAAGGAGCAATCAAGTTCTCCGTGGTGAGCCCCAACTGCCTCCTCCAGCTGATGGTTCCAAAGTGAGGGAGGATAAGTTCTGGCCTCAGCTTTGCTCTTTGGTCAGTCCAGACTGATAAGCCGTGGATTGGTTTGGAATCATGAAGTGGGATAGAATATACCCTATATTCAGGACAGAATATAACCTGATATCCTGATCCCCAAGGATCATTGAATCCATCCATTGGATGGTTGGTGTTTTGGAGTGATCCCAGAGAAGGGCTGATGTGGCAGGACCTCGTCCCACTGTTCATCACTGTCCCCTGACCCTCAAAACCTCCTCCAGTTTGTCCTCTCCAAGGCACTCAGCTGCTCCTGGGGGAAGAATTAGGAGGAGGAAGAGGAGCAAACAGAGAATTCAGACAGGAGAATCGTCATCAAACCTTGCACATGTCACAGTGCCTCGGTGGGTTTTACCTCCTTCCTTCGGGCTCCGTCTGTGCACAACCCACAGCCAGAGTTAGAACCAAAACAACTGTTGCCCAAGTCGAAGTGACAACAGATTGTGGCTAAAACTGAGCCTAAACTGATGTGGTTGGAGTTGGTGTGCTTCGGAGAGGGGTTTTGGTTGCACTGGGCTGGGCTGGTGAGCCACAGATGGACAGAGGGATGGGTGGAGGGATGGAGGGAGGGATGGAGGGATGGAGGGATGGATGGAGGAATGGAGGGAGGGAGGGAGGAAAGGGATGGATGGAAGAACCAGGAATTTGCCTCATTCCTGAAATGACACCATTCTGGAAGATCTCTACAGCAAATGCAGGAAGGATTTCTGACAGATACTAAAGGTTTTTGGCCAACTGGTTCCTGCCACCTTGATAGAAATCAGGTACCAAAATCCTCCTGGTTGCCTGGACCGAAATGATTCAAGTAAACAACTCCCAGAATTAAAGCCTGAGAGCTGTGAAGGTTAATAATTAACAACAGCCACTAATGAGGATCTCAGTCATCTCATTGAAAGTCAATGATTCTAAACTCCTAATTGGCCAGCACAGCTCTATTTGTTTCAGGTGGACTCAGACCATTTTCTCATGCCCAAAATATGATTCTCAGAAATATCTGAGCCAGATCAGTCTGCAAATGTTTCTGGAGGAAATTGGCTTTCTCTGCTCCATTAGGAGCATTTCATTTCTATGATTAAAATCAGAAAACAATGTTCTTCCCAGTTAAAGTGAAATGTGCAAAATACAGCTTTGCTCTAACCAGGTTTCCAAATCCTTATCTCAAGTGCTCTGGAAAGGCACTAATAAATAAGGGTGAAAAATGAGAACTGCATAGGCAGCATGTGGCCTAAGCCCTGTTTGCTGTGAGTTATGGACAACAAGCTTTAGCGGAATCATAATAACAGTTTACACTTCTGTACAGCACCTCTCAGCTGGGAGACTCCATCAGGAAAATCGTGGGCTCTAACCAGAAAGATCAGAAATCAAAGGCATTGATTTCTCTGTTATGCAAAATGAGGTGAATCGAGGCAGAGACTAAAAACAGCCAAGAGTTAAAGCCACTGGAGACAAGTCTTCACCTGGACCCTCACTGACTGAAGTGCTTTGATGTGTTTTTCAAGATCCCAGAATTACTGAGGTTGGAGAAGACCTCCAAACCCAGCGCGTGCCCCATGCCCACCTTGTCCCCAGCCCAGAGCACTGAGTGCCAGGGCCAGGCCTTCCTTGGGCACCTCCAGGGCTGGGGACTCCAAACCTCCCTGGGCAGCCCCTTCCAGTGTTTAACAACCCTTGCCATGATGAAATTCCTCCTGATGTCCAACCTGCCCCTCCCCTGGCACAGCTGGAGGCCGTTCCCTCTGCTCCTGTCCCTTGTTCCCTGGGAGCAGAGCCCGACCCCTCCCGGCTCCCCCCTTCTGTCAGGGGGTTGCAGAGCCAGAAGGTCCCCCCTGAGCCTCCTTTTCTCCAGGCTGAGCCCCCCCAGATCCCTCAGCTGCTCCTGGTGTTCCAAACCCTTCCCCACCTCCTTCAGCTGCTCCTCAGAGCACTTGTGCTCCAGCCCCTTCCTCAGCTTTGTCACCCAAATCAAAGGGACAGCAGATTATGGCTAAAACTGAGCCTAAACTGATGTGGTTGGAGTTGGTGTGCTTCGGAGAGGGGTTTTGGTTGCACTGGGCTGGGCTGGTGAGCCACAGACAGACAGAGGAAGGGATGAATGGGTGGATGGATGGATGGAGGGATGGAAGAACCAAGGCTCTGCCTCATTCCTGAAATGGCACCATTCTGGAAGATCTCTACAGCAAATGCAGGAAGGATTTCGGATCCTTCCCAAAGGGGTTTGGCCAACTGGTTCCTGCCACCTTGATAGAAATCAGGTACCAAAATCCTCCTGGTTGCCTGGACCGAAATGACTCAAGTGAACATCCCCCAGGGAGGGCTGGGCTGAATGAAGCCCCTCAGGCACCACATTCCCAGCTGGATCCATCTCTGCTGGTGCTTGGGCAGCTGTCTCAGCTGACAGCAAAAGTTTGGGGTGGTTGGTGACTCACTGAACACACCACGGGGAAGAAAAGCTCCCTTTTCACTCCCCTCCCTGAGCTCGGATCGTTCAGTGGCAGAGAAAACACCCAAAAGACAAATTACACCCAGCAAACGTAACAAACCACACAAATGGAAGCAACTGAGAGGCCTTTTCAACCGAAAAAAAACCCCCAGGTTCCGGGGCTTTGCATTTTCCAGACTGTGAAAGGGGGGAGAGCAGCAGGATTTTGCAGGTTGCAAAGGTCTAAAAAGGTGCCACTTTGCTCGTGGTGCCCAAGTGCTGAGAGGAGAGGAGCACAGCTGAATTTTGAGTTCAAAAAATAAATATAATCGAAGCCCTCGAGGCAAAAAGGAAAAGAAGAAGGGGGGGGGGGGGTTACCTGGAGTAGAGGGGACACAGAAAGCTCTGAAAGGCAAGTCTAAAGAAGCATCAAAACAAAACCTTTTTGAAAGAGGACCTTTTCTTCCCTGCTCAGGTTGTTGCTTTTTGTTCCATCTCATTTCAGGGCCCATCAGTACATCTGTCCTTCCCCTTCTCAGCTGGCTGGGGTTGACAGGAATCCAATTGGATACAAGCCCAGATGCATTTCTTTCTTTCTTCCTTCCTTCTTTGTAATCTGTATTAAAAAAAAAAAAACAAACCCAACAAAGTCCACAAAAGACAAGTATTACTCATAATTCAAAGTCTCAAACCAAGTCCCACCCTGGCAGCAAGAAAATATAAAACTCAAGGGGAATTTATTACAGAAATCAGACTGATAAAAAGTGTTTGCTTTGGCCTCAGTGCCTGGACCATTTCGGCAGAGCAGGACAACCTGAGAAATCACCTTAGCCCCCAAATATGAGGCACGAAGGGGTTCTGAGCCACCTTGAACTCGGAATCCTGGGGATTTGGGGGCCAAATTCCCACTTTCACACATAGAAGGGTTGAGGCTGGAAGGGCCTCACTGCAGGTTGCGGGGTTCAACCTCCTGCCCAAAGCAGGGAAAACTTCAGGAGGGTCTGGACCATCCTGTCCAACTGAGCTTCGAGTTTTCCCAAGGATGGAGATTCCCCAGACCCTCCTGCAGGTGAGGAGATGAGCTGTGGCCTCTTCCAGGGCTCCAGGCACTGCCCGAAGGCAAGAACTGCACAGGTCAGGGGCTCTGGTGATGGGGAAGAGCTGCTCCATGGAATCCTGGAATGGTTTGGGTTGGAAAGGATCTGAAAGATCAACTATTTCCAGCCGTACCATGGGCAGGGACACCTTCCACTGTCCCAGCTTGCTCCAGCCTGGCCTTGGACACTTCCAAGGATCCAGGGGCAGCCACAGCTTCTCTGGGAATTCCATCCCAGCCTCTCCCCACCCTCCCAGGGGTGAATTCCTTCCCAGTATAATCTAAACCCGTTCCTGGTGCCCTTCCCCACAAACCACTGTGCCAAGTGCCGTGGCTTTTGGCTGCTCCCCCTGCCCAGAGCTCTGTGTTTGCTGCCTGTTCGTCAGCTGCACCCACAGAACCAGGGAAAACAGTCATGGAACTGTTTGGGTTGGAAAAGCCCTCTGGGACCACCCCAGCACTGCCCAGGCCACCACTGACCCACGTCCCCAAGTGCCACATCCACAGGGCTGTTAAATCCCCCCAGGAATGGGGACTCCACCCCTGTGCCAGGGCTGGGCAGCCCTTTCCAGGAAAGAATTTTCCCTAATCTCCAATTTAAACCCAAATGAGAGCCCTGCTCTAGGCCAGCACTTGAAGTAGGACTCTCCTCCCACCCGCTGCAGGGTGTGTGACCCTCAGAGCTGACCCTGGGTTTGATCAGCTGCTTTTGCAAATCTTCCTGCCTGATGTATGCCATTTCCAGGCTGGAGAGAGGGAACTTCAATGGGATGGGTTTAGAAACAGGACAAAGGATGAGCCAAGGGATCAGAAACGGACCCCTGAGGGAAACTTTGGGAGTGTAGGTACAATTCCAGCCCTGGCTGAGCCCCTTCTGACAATGGACTGAACTATCTGGGGGCAAAGGCCAACGAGTTCTTCTGGATTGTCCCCCGAGACCTCCTAAAATTCAGCAGCTGCCTCCCAGTTCCAGGAGGCCACACTCTGGAGCCCTGAGAGCATTGTGGAGGATCCCAGCCCTTCTTTCCCTTTTCAGATAAATGAGAGCCTCAGGTTATTGAGAGAAAAGGCTGGAGACACAATTTAAGTTAATTTAAAGTCTCAAAACCCAGGACAACCCCCCGTTTCTCTCCCTCCTGTCAGCACACCTGACTCCAGCTTTGTGAGTGTTCTGGACCCGTGGTGCTCTTGGTACCAGGGATGACACATTCCTACTGGATTTGAATAACAACTGGCCACATCTGCACCTGCAGGAGCTCTGCAGGGATTGAAGACCAGGACTAGTCCATGGCCAGTCATGCCTTTAATTTCCTTCTGGATTTATTTGGGATCTGCAGGAGCACCTTGGAGCTGCAGGCTGGTGCTGTGTGATGCCTGCAGAGCCATGGGCACCTGGAAAACGTGGGAGCCCTGCCTTCAGGAACTGCTTGTGTTTTGTTTTGCCCAAGTCCATGTCAGCTGGACCTGGTGTGAGAGCAGGAAGAGCTGGAAACCTCCGGCTGTGCCTATTTAATGCACCCTGTCCGTGTGCAGGACGTTGCTCTGGCCCCACAAGCACCAACCACCCACATCAATCCCTTAATTCACCTCTTCCTCCAGCATCTGCCATACAAAACACCCCCTTCCACGCCCTCAGAGCTCTCCTTGTTACATAAACTCGGGCAGAGATGGCATTTGTTGATTTATTCCTCTACAGGAGCTCGAGCTGATGGAGGTTTCCTGTTTTTCCTCCTCTAATTCCGTCTTGTCTGGATTTACCCCGAAAGAGGGGAGGCTGGAAGGCTCTTGGCAGGAAGGTTTAAGATGCCAAAATGGTCTTGAGTAAAAGAAATAATGTGAGAAAAGCTCAGGAAAGAGAAATTGAATCCCAGTTTCTTCCACAGATAAATTGGAGGAAACCACTCGATGGTTCTGGATGCTCCGTTCTCCTCGGGGGGAGAGGTGAAAGGAATTATCATAAACCATGGAATGGTTTGGTTGGGAGGGACCTTAAAATCACCTCATTCCACCGCCCTTGCCACGGGCAGGGACACCTTCCACCAGCCCAGGTTGCTCCAAGCCCCGCCCAACCTGGCCCATGGATTTTCCATCCCCAGCTCATCCACAGGGCTTGGAGATCTCTGACAGCAGGACTGAGCTCACTGTTAATGGGCAACAACCCAGGGAACACAACCTGGATGTCAGCCCCGCAAAGTTCCTTGCTCTTCCCAGCAGTGCCAGGACCTGTAACCAGCCAGAAATCTCATTCCCCAATTTCCCGCTCACCATGAAACACTAATTACCTGAAATGTGATAAATAACCCCCCTCGTTTCCCACCTCGACCTGGATCTGCCTCTTCACAACGTTTAAAGAACTGTGTTTGATCAGTGATGTTCAAACCCCGACCACAATCAGTGTTGTTTCTGCAGCAGGTATTTCCCCCTCTCCTGTTACCTCCTTCACTCCACTTAATCACCACGGTCATTAATTTTAAACAGCACTAATTGGCATCATTTGGCCTTTCAAAGCACATCTCGCCCATCTGCACTGGCAAGGACCCGAACACGTTAAAAACAGGGTTTGAGTCTTGTCAGGAGGGAGAATGTGCAAAGATACACCCAGGCTGGTGAAGAGGAGGTGTAAAAGCCACCATCTGCATATCCCACATCCCGGGGTGGATCTGCTCAGAATTAGGAGAGACGCTGTTGGAGTGGTGATATCACCGCAGGGCAGCCACGGCTCCTGCGAGTTTAGCAATTTGGGGAGCTATTAAAAAGGCTGGAATGGTGGAATCCTGGAATGGTTTGGGTTGGAAGGGACCTTAAAGATCATCTCTGACATGGGCCTGGACAACTTCCAGGGATGGGACAGCCACAGCTTCTCTGGGAATTGCATCCCAGCGCCTCCCCACCCTCCCAGGGAGGAATTCCTTCCCAATATCCCACCTAACCCAGCCCTCTGGCAGTGGGAAGCCATTCCCCCTCGTCCTGGCACTCCAGGCCCTTCTCAAACCCACACAGTGCTCTCAGACATCCCACACAATAAACACCCACTTTGCAGCTCTTATAAAGACCCCTCCGGGCATAAAAAAACCATTACTTCCACAATTCTGGAAACCTACATATTTGCAGGAGGCAACACCACCAAAAAAGAAAACCCCAGCAGCCACTTCTCCACGGAGACAGACCTGCTAAAATCGAGGCTGCACACGAAGTCCAGGGCCAGTGTGGGAGGACAGGCTGGAAACGTCCCATCCCTCTTTGCCTCGTTCAGGGATAATTGAGCCGAGCGTATTCCAAGCCGGAAGCCCTGCCCAAAGCCAGCTGGACTCTGGCTCGTGCTAAACTAATGGAATTTGGGACAAAAAGGAATTACTAGCTGCCCTGGTGTGACAGGCTGTGGAATTGCTCAGAGCTGACGCCAAGGCTCAACAAACCCACCCCCGGGGCTCGGAAGTCGAACCCAAACTGGAACTGGGCTCTTCGTGGTCTCTTTGTGTTTGTGTCAGGTTTCTTCTTTCCAGTTTTTCGGCCATTTCTTTGTGCCAGTTGGAATCACAGGATCCCCCGAGCTGGAAGGGACCCCCAAGGATCATCCATCCAACTCCTGGCCCTGCCCAGACCCCCTCCAAAATCCCACCCTGTCGCCGAGGGCGTTGTCCAAGGGCTCCCTGGGCTCCGGGTTTGGTTCTGAACGAGGGAAGGGGTAGAAACTGCAGCATCTGCTGACAAAAATCTGTCTTCCGGTAAACTCCCAGCTCAGTTTCATGCACCTCAAGGATTCTCACACTTCAGAGAAGCCAAGGGCAAGCTGGAATATGTGGAATGAACCTCCAAACCTCCTGAATTTCCCCGGCATATGCAGGGAAGCAGCTGCCAATCTCAGTGTACGTCTGCTGAGGCTGCTCCTCAGAAATAGAGAGTAACTATTTTCTAACAGAGCCTTCCTAGGATTCCAATTAAGCTTGAGTTTCCACATGCTATGACTAAAATATTGGTTACACAAGAAGAATTTGGGCCCAGCTTCTCCAGTGGCATCTCTTTGCTCCATTAACCAATAGTGGTGTTGGTTTGTCTTTCATTTGTCCTTCGTTTGATGCTGATTTTGATTCCAACCCTGCAGCTGGATTTGATGATCCCTGTGGGTCCCTTCCAGCTCAGGATAATTTTGATTCCATGATCTGTTTGAACTGGTGAATGTTAATTTGTCACTGCTTGCAGGAGCCGGAGGGGGTTTGAAAAGTAACTTATCCAGGGAAATTTTGCCATGGAATATCCAGTGGGTGATGCCAGCCAGGCCTTTTATCTTTGGGATGAGGGATGAACTCCAGAGTCCTGAGTACTTTTTGGTCCTCAGACACTCCAGATGTGCAAGCAAAGCATTGTGCTAATCCCAAATGCAGGTAGGAATGCTGGGTTTTCCCACAAAACAGCTCCCACACTCCAGGGGAAGCTGTGGTTTGCTGCCTTAACTGGATGTGGGGACATGGGCTGTGCTTCTCCCCACGGGGGCTGTCCTGAACCAAAGCACCTCTGGAATGTCGTGGACACTTCCCTTCCCAAACACCAACCCCGGGTTTGTTGAGCCACAGCAAAGAGAAGGGAAATAGAGCTGGAAAAAGAAGGGAAAACCAGGACAAGTCCCACAGGCTGAGGGATCCCAGCACTGCCTCAAAGGGACATCCAAGCTCAGCTGAAGGAATGATGAAGCCTGTCGTGGAATCCTGGAATGGTTTGGGTTGGAAGGGATTTTAAGGATCATCCAGTGCCACCCCCTGCCATGGGCAGGGACACCTTCCACTGTCCCAGGTTGCTCCAGCCTGGCCTTGGACACTTCCAGGGATCCAGGGGCAGCCACAGCTTCTCTGGGAATTCCATCCCAGCCCCTCCCCACCCTCACAGGGAAGAATTCCCTCCCAATATCCCTCTGGCAGTGGGAAGCCATTCCCCCTTGCCCTACCAATCCAAGTCTGGTGTCTCCCTGAGTGTCTCTGCACCTCTACAAACACACATTTAACCCCCTCAACCTCCATCCCTCCCTCCCACTGGGATTTACAAGGGGAAATGAAAACCCCCCACATCCCAGTGCCTGGGATTTTACATCTTGGGTCACTGATTTATAAAAGCTGCCAGTGAATTTTAAATGCCTGGGCCTGATTTAGAAATCATGGCTTGGAAGTTGTGTTTATCTCCAATATTCAGCTGCTCTGCACGTCACCGAAAACTCGAATTTATGGCTTGCAAAATGTCTGCAGAGAGACTCCAAACGTATTTATAGATCACACCCCCTAATGAGAACCTGAGCAGCCCACCCACCCAAAAATCTGCACATCATCACACACATGTAAACGCATGTATGTGCACATATCTCATGTGTTTATATTAAATCCTTCTCTCCTTTTGCTGCTGAGATCAGGTACCGTGGCAGGACATAATGAGGGGCTCTGATGCCTCACCTTCCCATCCCTCTGACACCTCTAAAATTCAGCTTGAAGCTCTATTTCAAACTCTATTTCCAGCTCCCCAGGTGCCTCTTCCTCCTGTTGCTGCTGTGGAAGGTGGAGAGGTTGGATCCCAGCACTGGGATTTGATGGGAAGTAGAGCTCCAAGCTGAATTTTAGGGATGAGAAGGTGAGGGGGTGGAAGGAAGGCATCCCAGACTGGAGTCACACCATTGCAAACACAGCATAAAGATCTGGATCCTCCATCCCATCCCCTCTGGGAGGATGTGGGGATGCTGCTGTTTTTCCCTGTTTTCCCCAAACTCGATTAAACAGCACCAGGGGGGCTTTGCTTTCCTTCAAATTCAAAGGGAAAACCTGCTTTTCCTCCTGGACTCATGCAGGAAGAGGAGGAAGGGCAGAGAAAGGACGTGCACAGGAGCAGTTTCACAGCAGGTTCATTGCCTTTTCCCAATCTGAATTCTTTCAAAGCCCACAATTCCCGGTATTTCCTACACAAAGCACATCCCCTGCTAATGGCATCACACAATGCCTCATCACCCCCTGATTTGTACTAAATAAGCACAACAAAAGGAGGAAAAGTTGGGGCCTATTGCGTGCAAGATGCCCTAAAAAGCTCTGTCAGCCTCTCTGAATCCAAATCCAGGAGTTGCCACGGACCACACAACAATCCTGCTCTACCAAGCTGCATCTCCTGTGTTATTTTCTGTCTTATTCTGTCTTATTCTGTATTATTTTGTGTATTACTCTGTATTATTTCCCATCATAACTGTGCCAAACACACGGAGGACCCCACAAATCCCCCTCAGCGTTGGTGTGAGTGACTACAGTAATTCCAGAACTGGAAGCAGCATCTCTCCCTCTCCACAGGGTCCCTTCAGTGCCAGAAGTTGAATCAGAGGAGAAAACAAGACACATGTGGAGGGAAGGAAGGTGAAAAGAGATGTTGGGGACACTCGTTTGCTGAACTTGCTTGAACTTGTCCCGTGTGGGGCACGTTGGGAGAGCATGAATTGGTATTTATTCAGCCACGAGGCAGGTTGATGAAGATGCTCTCTAAAATTGCCACCTTGAGCAGAGATAAATAGCAATAATAAAAATCTAATAGATATGAATCCATTATCCACCTGAAATCGGGGTAATTAAAAGCTGCATGTTTCAGCTGCCAGAGGTGGGGATTCAAGTCACAGCACAACTTTAGGGATATATTCCCATCAAGACCAGTTATTAGGAAGAGAATTTCCTTTTCGCTGAGCATTGCTTTGCTAAGTTCACCTTTTCCTTAATAATACACATGATTTAATTCTCCAAAGAGCCGTGCAATTTAACCGGGGCTGGGAAAAATCCAGGGATTAGCCTGCCTGCAATTCTGGACATGAAAAGCAACACAGAGAATAAGATTCTTTAAAAAAAACCCTCTCAAACTTAGGCCAGTGACAGCATTTGGGGCAACGGTTTAAAAGGTGCAATTACAATAATTTACCGGGAAGGCAAAAGATTAAAATGGTGATTATTCTGTAACGTCTTCTAGATTTTCTTGCCAATAATTACACAGGTTTCTCCTCTAGTTCCGCTGCCCCGACATCTCCCAGGTTAATGATGTTGTCAAAAAGCCCCTGGTAAAATTATGATTCTCATTACAGGATGATCCAATCAATTTTTGTGGGGTAAGTTTGCTCCAACCTATTCCACCAACAGACACGTCCTCCACATGGAAAAATCCATTTCTCTGTCCCACTGTATTAGACTTGTATTTAAACTGTGTTATACAGCTGAGAGCCCGTCAGCACTTCTGCTACAACCCTTTTATACCCACGGTTTGTAATATAGACATTTTTTTCAAAAAAAAGGTCAATTCTGGCTGACGTTTGACAGGCAGATTTATTCTGGAGGCCAATTGCAGCTATTTGAATTTTGCTTCCATTTGAATTTGAGAGTCTCAAGTCTTGTTATCCAAGCCAGGGATGGAGCCAGGGATCAGAATCCCAAAAATAAACTGCTCTTGAAGGGGAAATGAAAAGGAGATGCTTTTAGCCCTGAGATCAGAGCACGTCGACTCTGCTCTGCCCCACAACCCAGGGCTGGGGTTAATTCAGCATCACAGAGCATCAACCACCCCCAGTCACTGCAGGAGCTGCCCCCCGACAAATGGCAGGGAGTGGGACACACAGAAATCCCTGGGAACATCCCAAACGAGCAGCTCCAATGTGGGAAGCCCTTGGTTTTACGGTGGATAAAGATCAGCAGCTGTTTAAATCCATGTGGATATGAATAGGGAATAATTGGGGGGGTCCAGCTGGAGAAGAGAAGGCTCCAGGGAGACCTGAGAGCCCCTTCCAGGGCCTAAAGGGGCTCCAGGAGAGCTGGAGAGGGACTGGGGACAAGGGATGGAGGGACAGCACACAGGGAATGGCTTCCCACTGCCAGAGGGCAGGGATAGATGGGATATTGGGAGGGAATTCTTGGCTGTGAGGGTGGGGAGGGATGGATGTGTGGAGGGATGGATGGAGGGATGGGTGGATGAAGGGATGGAGGGATGGATGGGTGGATGGAGGGAGGGAGGGATGGAGAGATGGATGGATGGATGGAGGGACGGATGGATGGATGGATGACTGCCAAGAACATAAGAGATGACACAGCACAAGCAGGACCAAGCTTTTAAGACCTTCTAAAACGAAGACACAAATTCCCTTCCCAGGGTACCCACATTCCACATCCCACTGTGGAAGGCTGATCAGGTCAGATGGGACTTCAATTCTGTGATAACAGAATTAAATCACCAGAAGGGAGGAGCTTCATCAGTAGGATGAGACTTGGAATGTGAAAATTGCCTTCTCCAAGCACCAAACAACAGGAACCCCTCCAGCTAAAGAGAGGATAAGGCAGGAGAAGCTTATTCTGGTCTGGATCTCTTCTAGACAGAGCACCTGAGTTTTCAGTTCATAAAGGCCGAGAGATAACTGCCACTATTACAAATAATTGCCAGGAAAAAGAATGTATTGGGCTAAGAAAACACAGAGCACATAAAAGCTCTCCTTAACATTCTTTTTACGTGCTAATCATCAATTTTATACAGGGTTAAATGTATTTTCTGGTGACTAACACGGCAAGGCTGAGGATTAAAAAGGATAATGTACAATGTGATTTATGAAGTTTTAATGGAAAATCCCCATGGGTTGTGTATAAATCTTATTTATAGCTTTAAAAGTATGTAATATACTTATTGTATATTTTAGAAACTGTGGGAGTGCAGTCCCTGTCATAGTTAATCCATTAAAAAAAGCAGCTCCTGTGGGGCTCCTGGGGATAAAGCATTTGATATTTTAGAGACTCTCGGTGTGTGCGGCGTGAAATGTCCAACATGATTTAGTTTAGTGGGGGAGAAAAGGGGAAGGAAAGATCCCAAACCGTCTGAAGGAAGGGACAAAGCGCTGGTTTAAAGGGGAACTGGGACCGTGTGGGCCAAGGGGAGGTGAGGGGTTAAATAAATCACCATCCTGATGCCTTTGCTCCTTAAGCTCTGCCTTAGGCTGGACCAAGAGCTTCATCTTTGGTTTCAGGTGAGAAGAGCCACCACAGGGACTTGAATCTCGGGTGTCAAACGATGCTCATTTTCCACAGAACTCAACAGTCCTATTTGGGGAGGAAAAGCAAAGTGTTCTCTCCCTGGTCTTGTGAAATTGCTTCCTCTTAGCCTTGTGAAAATATGTATTTTTTTTCCCCTGAAGGCTATGGAAACTATTTCCCATCAATTCAGGATATTGGCTCATGGACTCTGTGCTTTAAAGAGAGAAAAAAACCAACTTTGTCCTTTTTTTTGTCTCTATCTGAAAAAAAAAACCAAAACAACAACACTTCGTTGCCACCAAAGCCAATAAAAGGATTAACCAACAAGTTTTCTGCTTCAGACCACACAGGTTTGTTTTTTCCCATGGTGAATGTTCATCCTTTGGGCATCAGCCCAAAATAGCCGCAGAGTTCATAATGAAGAAGTAAGATTATCTGTTCCAAGATAAAGTCAGGCTTTATGAGAGATCCCGATACACTGGGAGAGGCTGCTGGGTTATTTTTAATAACGGGAAAAAATGCCAGGCTCTGGCTGGGGAAACAAAATCCCTAATCTCATCTAAGGCAGGTGCAGAGGGGGGGCTGAAAGTTAATTTGGCTTTTTTATCTTTCTTGCAATTCCTTCGAAGGATGTTGACGCCTGGGAATTCCTAGACAGGACCATGAGAACCAAAGATTCACTTCCAGAGTGCCAAAATGAGCCACCACGGTGCTTTGGGTGAGAATCCTGCATGAAATACGATTTTTTTTAATGATATTTCAGAGCAGTGATGATTCTCCTCCCCTGAAACACCCCGCACTCCGATTTATTCCAATTCTCTCGTATTGCTCACCACCATTCCTGGAGCCTCAATAACCACGGGAGGAGTTCAGATACATTTCAGAACATCCATGGAATAAAAGGGAAGCACAGGCTGGATGTGCTTTCAAAGGTGCTGGACAGGGAATAATTCCCGCTCAGGGAATATGAATATATTGCTGGTTTTCACATTTTACAGCCAGTCAAGTGCTGGTTTTCTACATGAACAAGGCAACAGGAGGATACAAAAGGGATTCACTGCTGTGGAAATGAGAGAGTGAAGAGCACCCTCACAAAAATGGGTGTTTGAGGAAATCCTTTATTTCCTGCAGTTGGAGTAAATCTGGGTTTTGGCGGATCAGGAAGGATCAGGACCCCCAGGGGAAACACGACAACTCCTGTTTGAATTGACCTATGAGCTCAGTCAGCTGAGGGGGTGAAGGGAACACAAGCATCCCAAATTCCAGAGGGACAGGAGTCTCCCCAGAGCTGCATCCCAGCACTGCATCCCACGTGTGTTTCCCAAGGGAGGGCTGTGATCCAGATCCGCTCCTGCCTTTCAGGTCCACACCTGCAGATAAAACTCACGTCCTTCACGCACGGGTCCTGCAAAAATAAAATCCTGGTGATGGTGCCAATGTCTGGAGAACCAGGCGGAATTCCAGCCTGGAATTACCAGAGGGTGCAAGGCCACGTTGGAAAGGGCTTGGAGCAACCTGGTCTGGTGGGAGGCTCCCTGCCCATGGCAGGGGATACAACAAGATGAGCTTTAAAGTCCCTCCCCCCCCACCCCATTCGGTGATTCCAAGCCCCCAGACGTCTCCATGGAGCCGGATTTTCCCCTGGGATGGATTCACACAGCACAGACACCTGCCTCAGCTCTGAGCTGAGCCTGGGCCACACGGGGGGGCCCAGCACCGCTGAGTCAGCACAAAGTGACAACCAGCCTAATTACCCATGTTAATGAGCTAATTATCCCAGGAAAGCACCAGGATGATGCTGCTGCGACTGGAGCTCGGATCTGTGGGATGTGCTGTGTCAGGGCATGGGAGGTGTCCCAGGGGAGGTGCCCAAGGCCACCCCTTCACCAGGACATCTGGATGTGGAAGTGCAAACACCTTCATCCCTGCAGAGCTCCTGGATTTCCAGATTCTCCAGAACTGTTTGTGGCCAGTGCCCAAGTGAAACTAAGGAGAACTTCTGAAAAAGAAAACATCAGCAGCCTCTTTATCTGCATTAATACCCCAGAACCCGTGGAGAGACCCATGGCTGTGTGTCTGCAGCCATTAACTCCTGCTTGATGGGTTCCCGTCCCTCATTAGGACTTTCATTCTTCCCAAATGCCAACTGAAGGCTTTCAAAACATGTTTTAAAGCAGATCAGTAACTCCCGGCAACAATCACACACACGAGGGTTCGTGGAGAGGGATAAAGTGTTTCGGAAGGAGAATGTGTGGGAGTGGAGAGGAGAATGGAAATGCTGCTGCTTGTGGGCAGCTTTGATCCAGGAAAGGAAAGTGGGTCACGGTGGCAACGTACGGAGAGAAACTCGGCAGCAGCCGGAGCTTGGGATTGGTGTTAATGAGGCAGCTCTGATCCGTCCAGGAGGAGCTGTGGCAGCACAACTCTGCTGTTAAACTGCCACAAACACAGCTGGAATGCCAGGGCACGGGCCGGGATCCTGGGAATGGCACTAACACGGGCTCTGTGGGTTGTACACTTTGGCCACAACAAGCCCCGGCAGCCCCACGGGCTGGGCACAGAGTGGGGGCACAGAAAGGGACCTGGGGGCACTGACTGACAGCAGCTGGACATGAGCCAGGGGTGCCCAGGGGGGCAAGAGGCCAATGGATCCCGGCCTGGCTCAGGAACAGTGTGGCAGCAGGAGCAGGGCAGGGATTGTGCCCCTGGACTGGGCACTGGGGAGGCCACCCCTCGAGTGCTGTGCCCAGCTCTGGGCCCTCACTTTGGGAAGGATGTTGAGGGGCTGGAGCGTGTCCAGAGAAGGGCCCCGAGGCTGGGCAAGGGGCTGGAGCACAAGTGCTGTGAGGAGCAGCTGAGGGAGCTGGGGGGGCTCAGCCTGGAGAGGAGGAGGCTCAGGGGAGACCTTCTCACTCTCTGCAGCTCCCTGACAGGAGGGGGGAGCCGGGGGGGGTCGGGCTCTGCTCCCAGGAACCAGCAGTAGGACAAGAGGGCACAGCCTTGAGCTGCCCCAGGGGAGGTTTGGGTTGGCCATCAGGAAGAAGTTCTTCCCAGAGAGAGGGATCAGACCCTGGAAGGGGCTGCCCAGGGAGGGGGTGGAGTCCCCGTCCCTGGAGGTGTTTGAGCAGAGCCTGGATGTGGCATCAGTGCCATGGGCTGGGTGACAAGGTGGGCTTGGGGCACAGCTTGGACTCCATGATCCCAGAGGTCTTTTCCAACCTGGTTGATCCTGTGATTCTGTGTCGTGCACCAACAGAGCAGGACATTCCTACACAGGGAGGGAAGAGCCTTTCCTTCCATGGAAAATGGGGGAACTGAGGCAGGGGAGCTGGGGCAGGAGGTCACTTTGCAGGGTAATGACAGAGGCAAACGAGCACCTGGATCTCTTGGTTCCTCCTCCGGTCACCACAGGAAGTTATTTGCCAAATATGAAATAAATTTGTTACACCCTCGGGGTGGGTTTTGTTGCATCTTCTCAGTGATGGATAAACCACAACTGCAGGAATTTCTTCAAATATTCACTCACTTCACAGAATTATGGAATTGCTGAGGTTAGAAAAGACCTCTAAGGCCATGAAATCCAGCACTAAACCCTGTCCCCAAGTGCCACATACACATGTTTTTCGAACACTTCCAGGGCTGGGCACTCCAGGGTCACTTGGAGAGTTCACATCCAGTTTGGAGATGGTTTTTTTTTTTCCCCTAGACAACTTCCAGGTCTCACAAACTGCTATTTCACTGTCACTCACCATAAAAGCCTTTTATAACCTCAGAACTGCTCCTGTGGGGACAGGCTGTGATCAGGTTTCCTTTAGCACTATTTTGATTAACTTAATAACTTGAACTCCTAAATACTTTCGTTGCCAGGGGTATTGCCACCCCTCTTCTCTCAACCTGAGCTTCAGAAGTAGTGATGTCCCTGGAGAATAAAAGCCTATTTTGCTTTTAATCCTGGGAATCCACTGACAAAGGAAACCCTTCATTATTAGTGTTACACATTTCATCTGGAGTAAACTCGAGACAAACACAAAACCTTGCAGCTGGAGGAGAAAAAGACGATTTTCAAGCCTGAAAAACAACCAGACAAACCCTGTTAGCAGGGGAATTTTGTGCTACAAAATCCTGGCTCCTGTCTGTGTGATCAAGATGCCATAAATCCACTTCCCAGAGTTATCAGACAATTCCCAAATGGCCTTGAAGGAGCAGCGCCAGGAGCATCTCCTCGGTAGTGACAAAGCCACGTGTCTGCTGAAACACCAGAGGTACAAGTAGAATTTATCACTTCAGAAGGCAAAGAATTAAACAGGAAAATCTATGTAATGTGCCTTTGCAGGAAGGTGCAAGTCACAGACTCTCTTTGGACAATCACAGAATCATGGAATCACGGAATATCCTGAGCTGGGAGGGACCCACACTTCAACAAATCGTTTTAGGATGTTACAAAGAAGAAATCTTAGGCCCCACCAGGAAGAGGGGGCAATAAACCCTGTGAAACCCTCCCCAATTACTACACCAGGAAGAATTTATTTTAATTGAGATTTTTTTTTAATAAATAATAAGCATCAGAATAAGGAGAAGAAATTCAGATGAGGGGCTCCTTTCAGGAATTTGGGGGAGGTGGCACCAAAATTCGCATCTTGAGGTAAATCACATTATTCCAAATCCATGAACCATTGACTTGGAAGGCAGGAAAAGTAAGATGCCAATGCCAACCCTTCAGCCACTGAATTCTTTGTCATTTGAAAACCATGTAGGCTGAGGGCCTTTTTAAAGTTATTTTGAAGATCTCAGGAGCAGACCCTTAAATAAGTGGCTTTAGGATGTTACAGAGAATAAACCTCAGGCCCCACAAGGATGATGGGGCAATAAACCCTGTAAAACTAATTACTAATTCCCTAATTACTACACCATGAAGGAAATATGTTGATAGGGATTTTTTTATAAATAATAAGAATCATAATAAGGAGAAGAAATTCAGGTGAGGGGCTTCTTTCAGGAATTTGGGGGAGGTGGCACCAAAATTCGCATCTTGAGGTAAATCACATTATTCCAAATCCATGAACGTGGACTTGAGGTAAATTACATTATTTCAAATCCATGAACCATTGACTTGGAAGGCAGGAAAAATAAGATGCCAATTTAATTAAAGCACACACTTCAATAAGTGGCTTTAGGATGTTACAGAGAAGAAACCTCAGGCTCCACAAGGAAGAGGGGGCAATAAACCCTGTGAAAGCCTCCCCAGCTACTACACCAGGAAGGAATTATGCTAATAGGGATTTTTTATCAATAATAAGCATCCTGTGTGCTTAATATTTTGCTTGGTTTCGAAGTGCCACTTATTTCCCAGCAACATCCTGGCTGTCAACAGAGCTCCCCAGAAACCCTCATTAGCGGCGCTGAGGGAGGGTTTAGAGAAGGTCAAATAATGGGCCATGACAATGCAATTATGTTCCCTGCTAGAAAGGTCACTTTTACTCATCTCGCTAATTATCTTGACAGGGCTACGTCCACTTCCACGGATTTCAAGGCAGGAATTTCGGCGGGACCTCGGCCTGTGAGATTCCAGCACTGCTTTGCCCTTGTTCTCTCCCTGGCACATCCTGCTCGGGGCAGAGGGACCCCAAAACCAGGCTCCTGGGAAAGAACCCAAACCCAGCGAGGGCAGGGAGCATTTTATTGAAAATTCGAGTGAAAAGTTCGTTTGCAGTTTGAAGAAAGTGTTTGGGTTTTTTTTTTGCTGCTCTGGGAGGAATCTTCGTGGGGCAAAAGGCAGCACAGGAAAGGTGTGGAGCTGCTGGAGCAAATCCAGGGGAGGACATGGAGATATTCCAAGGGCTGGAGCCCCTCTGCTCTGGAGCCAGGCTGGGAGAGCTGGGAGGGGTTCACCTGGAGAAGAGAAGGATCCAGGGAGACCTGAGAGCCCCTTCCAGGGCCTAAAGGGGCTCCAGGAGAGCTGGAGAGGGACTGGGGACAAGGGATGGAGGGACAGGACACAGGGAATGGCTTCCCACTGCCAGAGGGCAGGGTTAGATGGGTTCTCTGTGGTTCCCTCCCTGCTCTTTCTTAGCAGCAGGAAAAGCATAAAAAAACATTAAAAAAAAAAAAGCAAGGTTTTTGATTCTGNGTCCCTTCCGACCCAAACCCTTCTGGGATTGTGTGATTTTCCAGCCAGCACAGAATCCCACGTGGTTTGTCAGTCTGGGCACTTTGGTTTTCTGTATCTGAGGGAGGCTACAGGAATGAAAAACAAAGATCAAGAACTGGATTCCTGGAGGGGATCCCAGGCTGCCTGGGACCACTCTCTCAGTGCAGCAACCACACCGAATACTTGCTCTTCCTTGTGCTGGGGCTCTCCCTGTAACCTCTCTCACAATCAGAAATCGCTTGTGGCCATCCTGGAACGAGTTTTCTTCCTTCCAGGTGCTGTCACACAGAGAGCCGGGGCAGTGCCTTTGCTGTGAGGTCCACGAAACAACACCCGCAAGTCCTCGGAAGACTCTCAGTTCTCTGTGGTTCCCTCCCTGCCCTTCCTTAGCTGCAGGAAAAGCATAAAAAAAAACATTAAAAAAAAAAAAAAGCAAGGTTTTTGATTCTGCAGTGCTGTCAAGAGTGTGCTCCTGGCTCTGCAGTGGCACGTGGCCCCGTTTCCAGCTCTGAGCAGGGTCACACTGGAGGACAGAGAGAGGAAAATGCAGACATCTCTCCCCAGCTACAGAGCCTGTAACCTCCCTGGCCGAGGGACTCTGCTCTGCTTGGGGCTGATTTAGTTATTAAGATGGTAAATGTGAAGAAAGAGGGACAATAGCACCTCCTCTCCCAAATATTCTTCCATGACTCTGTGCCCAACCCTGTTTATGGCACCTCTGACACATTCCAGGCTCCCTTTAGTCACCCTGAGCACCTGAAATCCCCACGAAGTTCAGGCTCTGCTTTGCAAACAGAGGCTCAGTGTTTGCCACTGCCCGAATTTTTCATTTTAGGGTCACTCTGACCCAGATTTTCATTCTGCTTTTGCATCCTAAAATCACCCCCAGATCCTAAAATCACCTCCACTCCAGGTCCCTCGCTGCTCTGGATGGGGCTGAGCCGCCCCCAGCAGCCTGGGAGAAGGACCAAGCCCTGATTTTTTGGGCAGAACACGGGTTTGTTCCCTGATTTCATAGAATATTCGGGTTGGAAAAGCCCTCCAAGGCCGTGGAGTCCAACATTAACCCAGCAGGGTCGCCACAGACAAGTCGCTGCACATGATCTGGCAATTATGAGATTGAATATTGCTTTGTGAAGTGCTCCAAGGCCACGGACGGAGATGAGAAGTGTTACTTTAATGAGTCTGTAACCACCTCTCGGAGGCAATAAACCTTTTCCCTCTGAATGGGAGGTTGGCTTGCCCTTATTAAAGCTCAAGCAATTCACTGGCAAGGCACAGGCAGGTGTGGAGCCGGGGAAAAAGGGCTGCAAAAGAACCTCTGATTTATAAAGTACAAGCACGAGCGTCAAAACACTCACCCTCCTCCCAAAGCATCCTCCACACTGCCAGGAAATCCGGGATCAATCACATGGAAGAGCCCTCTGGTCAATGGTTACACACCCATGGAAAGGTCAAGGGGTTGTTTAGAGTAACCCCTGGCACCGCAAAGAGGGAGAAAAGAGATGTTTGTGTGGCTCAGATGAATCATTTTCACCAAATTACTGGCCTGCTTTATTGCATCCATCACAGAGCACGCTTCACTCAAAGGAGAACCCACTCTCATTTTCCAAGGGAAAAAAAAATGAAGGAAAATAACTCCTTCTCATAGCTGAGGGATCCGGTCACGGGCCCGTAAATATGTCGTGTTTCAGGTTGTTTCTCAAGGGCTATTTAGAGCAAGTTCACATCCTGATTTATGGCCAGGGAGAAAGTGCTGTGGAGGTACAGCTCCGAGTGCCAAACGGATGGTTCTCCCTGGATTCAGCCCCGGATTGGCACAGCAACAGGAAACTGGGTCAGAACAAGAGGAGCAGGTTATTGAGGAGGGAGCAGACAATTATATATATATTGTGTATTCCTGTATATTTTGAGCAATGCATCATTAAAACAGTCCATTCCCTGCCAGGCACTAAACTGGCCAAATTAAAAACCGAATCAAAACGAAACTCAACCCAACCAAAATGCAGCAGCCTGAAAATGTGGCTGTAAAATGACCTTTTTTTTTTTTTGGGGAGTGATTTGACAAAATCCATTATGACTTTGTCACCCAAACCTTTTCAAACACCCCCTGTGTGAGCACAGGCCTTCTGGAGACCCCATGTTATCCATCCTCCCTGGGGATGGAGGTGGGAATTCCAAAAAAGCTCAAATTTTGCTCAGAGAAGCAAATTAGACCCTGTGAAATCTCTCCAGAGGGGATAGAGAACTTCAGAACAAAAGAGTGTCAGGTTTGGGGTTTTAAAGGAGTTCTAAAACCAGCCAGTTTGGGGGTTTAAATGAGTTCTAAACCCAGCCAGTTTTGGGGTTTAAATGAGTTCTAAACCCAGCCAGTTTTGGGGTTTAAATGAGTTCTAAAAATCAAATAAACCTAAAAGGAAAAAAAAAATTGGTACGAGATTCTGCTTTACACCCAAATACCAGTTTCATTGCAGAGCTGTTTTCCTTGACTTTCCTCAGCTGTTGTTACACTGATGAACCCACTTAATCATTCCAGAGAAATCCCTCCCCACACACAGGTATTTTTAGGTGAGAGGGAAGAAAATACACCCAATTTCTCACTCCCTATTTCTGTTTCCACCCATCTCCATTGAATATTAACCAGGAGAGAAACCCAAGGAACACAAAGGCTGTTTAGTCATCAGTTTAACTCTGGATTCCTTCATTATTTGATTTTTTTTTTAAATTTTTTTTCCTAATATCAGCTTGGTGTTTTAATTAGTAACAAATGTAGGACGGGAGGACTGAACCGAGGAGACCTTCCTGCTCATTTCGCTGAAGCAACGTGGCCCTCAAGTACTAATTAAAGCTTAAATTGCTTTCTGGGGCAGAACAACTGGTCTGGTTTTTCTGGTCACAGGAGCGCTGCTGCAGACAGACCGTGTGACGTGCCCAGAGACATCCAGGGAATCGGTGGGAGAGCCAAAAGCAGGGAGAAGCCAAGAGTCAAAGCTCAGTTTTTCCCCTGCAGACGCCCAAACTTCCGAAGGTTGGAAGGGATCGAAGCAGCCGCAGAGGGAACAGTGAGGAGGAGGAAAAGCTCAAAGCCCTCCTTGACAAAGTCTTGTTTGTCCAATTATTTGAACCCAGGGAAGAGAGACGGGGACGGAGGATGCCAGGGATGAGGCTGATAATGGATAATGAGGCTGGTTTTCATTTCCACCAAGATCTCTCTGCAGTGCTCAGCCTCAGAATGGCAGAAATTGGCTCAATAATTCTTTTTTTAGCCCAGAGTGTTACCTCAGCAGCTCATGTGAGCACCTGGGCTACTGGGAGGTGTCCAGGGTGTGGAACTGGGTGGGCTTTAAGGTCCCTTCCAACCCCAACTATTCCATGGCTCTGTGAACTGGTACCATTTCCACTGTTAAGGAACATTCCCAGTCCGACCATTCCCGAGGCTTTCACTGCTGGGGCTGGAGGTCTTCCCAGTGCCACTCCCAGTTTTCTGCAGTCCCACTTCCTCAGCCCAGATGGACAGGGACCTGGGACAAGGGATGGAGGGACAGGACACAGGGAATGGCTTCACGTGGAGAAAGTAGAGATTCAGATGGGATATTGGGAAGGAATTCTTCCCTGGGAGGGTGGGGAGAGGCTGGGATGGAATTCCCAGAGAAGCTGTGGCTGCCCCTGGATCCCTGGAAGTGTCCAAGGCCAGGTTGGAGCAACCTGGGATGATGGAAGATGTCCCTGCCCGTGGCAGGGGATGGAATGGGATTACTTTAAGGTCCTTTCCAACCCAAACCATTCCATAGTCAGAATTATTTCCCAAGATCTCGGGAGGTTTGGGGGCCCACAAGACCTCAGAGCATTAAAGCCGAGCTCAGAAAGGCTGGAGAGAGGCAGGATTTAGGGAGGGGACTTCTGTGACAGAGCATTTCATCATCTTTATTTACCAGGAGAGAATTCAGTCACCTTCCCGTGGCTAAAGGAAAACCTGCAATGATAAAATGCATCTCTAAGGCTCAAGTAAAACCAGGGTAAGTATTTAATTGGTTCCACGCTGTTTGGAATGTGATGGATTTCTCCATGTTCTGCTGAGCTGCTGCTTTCCCTGAGCCTGCAAGAGAGATGGATTGTCCCAGGAAAAACCTGGAAATCTTCCAAAGCAGCACAGGGCAAACACGAAGTTCACTGATTTGTTACTGAGCCGCTGCTTTTATGTTTCAAGTTGATTAGTGGCAAAAATTAACATTTCATTAAAGCCTCTGACAGGAGACAGGGCCCTTTCATTAAACACAAAGTATGTAATTAGTGATAATAATTATACCTGGGGCTTCTTTGTGCATAGTTCATTACGTTGGAGATGGAACAGGGAACCACTCTTTGCACCCATCCTCGGGAGCTCCAAGACACCAGTGCACTTAAAACCACGTTTGCTTTTCCTAACCGGGACTAAACTCCGGGTTTTTTTTTTTTTAAACTTTAAACACTGGCAGCAATGAAAAAAAAAAAAATAATCCCTGTTGCAAATCACCGAGAGTTTATACCCTTAAACAACTCATTCGGGCCGGAAGGTTTTTCTTTAACCAGTTCTGTGATAATCGTGAGGCTTTTATTAGCGCGCACTGCAAACGGGCTCCGCGTTTCCAGGGGTTTTAAGGAACTCGGGAAGAAAAATCCTGCTCTTACCTCGCCGTGGGGTTGTTTATCGCTTAGGAATGCTCAGGCTCCTCGTTATTGGGTACCCGGAGGGGCTGTGGCTGCCCCTGGATCCCGGGAATTCCCCAAGGCCAGGTGGGAGCAGCCTGGGACGGTGGCAGGTGTCCCTGCCCGTGGAAGGGGGTTGGAATTAGCTGGTCTTTAAGGACCCTCCCAACCCAAACCCTTGTGGGGTCGCTCAAACCAGGAGTTCTAACAGGAAAAGCCGGCTGTGTTGCCGCGGAAATCCGAGCTCTCCTCACGCGCAGGCTTGGACTGGACGATCTTGGAGGTCTTTTGCAACCTTTAGGACACCCGGGACGCCTTTGCCTGCGCTCGGAAGCCCCAGAAAAATCTCTTGGCAGAGGCCAAACCTCCTCAGGGAGGTGCTTCGACAATTTAAGCCACAACCAGACACCCAGAAGTCCTATTTCTTGATGTAACCCACAATTAGACACCCCAAAATTACTTCTTTTTTAATATAACCCACAACTAGACAGTCAGAAGTTCCTTTTCTTGATGTAACCCACAACTAGGCACCAAACCAAAGTTTTCCATTTCTTGATGTAAATGTCACCTCAGGCACGAGGGTGTCAGGGAGGGTGTTTGACATCTGCCCAGCTCCAAACGAGTGTGTTTATTTTACTTTATTTTATTTCATTTTATTTTATTTCATGTTACATTATTTTACTTTATTTTAGTTTGCTTTATTTCATTTCATTTGACTTAATTTTATTATTTTATTTTTTTACTTTGTTTTATTTCATTTGACTTCTATTCTATAATTTTATTTTACATTATTTTACTTTATTTTAGTTTGCTTTATTTCATTTCATTTGACTTAATTTTATTATTTTATTTTTTTACTTTGTTTTATTTCATTTGATTTTATTTTACTATTTTATTTTATTTTACATTATTTTACTTTATTTTATTTTACTTTATTGTTTTATTTTATTTCATTTTGTTTTACTTCATTTTATTTTATTTTATTCTATTTTATTTTATTTTATTTTATTGTTTCATTAGACTTTGTTTCATTTTATTTTATTTTACTTTATTTTACTTTATTTTATTTTATTCTATTTTATTTTATTTTATTTTACTTTATTTTATTTTATTCTATTTTACTTTATTTTATTTTATTCTATTTTACTTTATTTTATTTTATTTTATTTATCTTTACCTATGCTGATATCCCAAAAAACCTGTCTAATCAGTCACGGCAGCACTTAAAGCTTTGCACTAGGATTTAACCTGAGCCAGCCCCCGAGCCAAATTTCCCATTTTATACCACAATATGAACATTTTAAACAAAAAGCAAAGTTAAAATCAGCACAACCCTCCTTTGAGCAGGACTGAAGCAGTCTGGAAACGCTTCCCGTGGCCTGAACTCTCGCTGCTGCCACTAAATCCATCCCAAAGGCTTCAAGAAAAGCCTTTTCCTCCCTCTCGTTCCCTCTTTTCCCATTATTTTCAGTGCTTTATCCTCCAAAATAATCCATTTAAGGAGAAGAGCTTCACCACCGACCATCAGCTGGGGTTTGGGCCCGAATGAGGCTTTCCCAGAAGGAAAAAATGAGAATAATCCCTGCTGAGAACTGAAGAAAAAGATGCTGTCAGCTGTATTTTAACCCCAATTTGATGCTGAACCTTCCAAGGGTCCTCTTGGACATGAGCAAAGTCACATTAATTACCTAATCTCATTAATTACCTAATCTCCCACCCATTACCTAATCTCCACTCCATTACCTAATCCCTTTTACCCTTGTGTTTAGGACATAAATCAAACTTTTTCATGGCCAAACTGCGTGGAAAGGCCCCAACACCCCGTCCGTGAGCTGCTCCCTAAATCCCTGGGATAAAAACGACCCGGAAAACGGGAAAAAGGGAGCGAGGTAAGAGGCAGGAAGAGGTGCAGGGGAAGATTTGCTCCCTGAATTCCTGCCCTGGTTGTTGGCAAGCTGACAAAGGCAGAGAAAATATAGGGGCACTAAATATAAATCCTATTTATTTGGATTCCATAGGTAGGGAATATATAAAGATATAGATATATAAAGGTATAAATTGCCAATATATAGAGGGCAAATGTGTAGGGTTTTTGTTTAGAAGCTGAATGGAGCTTCAGCAGGAAGGAGGAGGTGAGGAAGGAGGGCTCCAAATGCCTTCTACAACCTCCACCTGGGAAGAAGGGAAAGATGCTCCAAGGGCTCCTCTGGAGCCGGGCTGGGAGAGCTGGGGGGGTTCCTCTGGAGAAGGGAAAGCTCCAGGGAGACCTGAGAGCCCCTTCCAGGGCCTAAAGGGGCTCCAGGAGAGCTGGAGAGGGACTGGGGACAAGGGATGGAGGGACAGGACACAGGGATGGCTTCCCACTGCCAGAGGGTTAGATGGGATACTGGTAAGGAATTCTTCCTTGTGAGGGTGGGGAGGGGCTGGGATGGAATTCCCAGAGAAGCTGCCCCTGGACCCCTGGAAGTGTCCCAGGCCAGGATGGAGCAACCTGGGCTAGTGGAAGGTGTCCCTGCCCGTGGCAAAACACTCCAAAGCCTCCTGGAGCTCTGACAGCCTTGGAGCTGGGATCTGTTCCCTTGGGATCCTGTTCCAGTGCCCACCCACCCGCTGGGGGAAGAACCTTTTCCTGGGGTCCAACCTGACCCTGCCCTGACACAACTCGATTCTTAACTTCTGCTTTCATGGCTGAGCAGGTGAAAAAGATGCTCTGAAGAGGGCAGGGAGGGTAAGAACTGAAAAGAAGAAAAAATTAGACGATAAATCAATAAATCGGAGTGAATTATTTATTAAACTCGAGCACAGGGACCCAGCAGAACTGCACAGAGTCCGCTTTGTCTGAATGGGGGGGGAAATATTTGGGTACAAAACCCCCACTGATGGAAAAGGTTTCAGGGTTTCAGGTCTCGAAATGAGATGAGATCAAGCCCCTTCCTCTGTTTGAGGCAGATGAAACAAGAGGGAACAACAGCCCAGCCAGAAAGTCAGGGATTGGGAGCAATGGAATTCATTTCAGGCGTCCAGGAGGAAAAAATATCACCTTGGCAGTGTCGATCCAAGAGGCTGCTGCTTTCTGGGGAGAACAGGAGAGGCAGTTTCCAGGTAAAACCAGGCTAAAAAAAGTCTGGAGAAGTGAACAAAGGAACCAGCTCCTGCTGCTTCATTCCCACAGAACCCATGGAAAGAGGAGTTCAGGTGTAACTGCACAAACACAGCCCGAATCCAGAGGATACCTGACCTGCAACCCAATTTCTCCTCCGCATTAAAATAACCTCCCAGACCTCAAATCCCAGTTTTTAGCTCATGTCAAGCAGGGGAAGGGTGAATTTTAAGTCATCAAATCACCTAAATGGCCTTTTTCTGAATGTTCACCATTTCGCTTTCCTTTCCCACAGCCACGGACACGCATCCTGAAGGAAAATTTCCCGTGGTACACAGATTTTTGTCTGCAGGGAGACTCGCCAGGTTTTCACACTGCCCACGAGCCCCCCCAGAGCTCTCCTTTGAGGTGCTGACATATTGCAGGGAATAAATGGCTGGAATATTACACGGGATGGATCCATCAAACAATTTTCTGGTCGTTAAGTGCTCTGGAAATGCACTTTATGGGCAGCACCGGGAGGGTGCAGAGAGAGAAAAAACCAAACCCTCCTGAGAAATGACCCCAGAGTCGTTATTCCTCGACTTCCCTCACCTCTGTGCCAGGCAGTTATTGAGGGAGTATTGCCTAATGCTGGGGGAATTTTCACCCCAAGAGGTAATAACTGATGGCAATGGTGGTGGTGTTAATATTTGCCTCTGGAAGCTTCACTGGGTACATTAATCCTCCACCCAGACTCCTTCCCTTGGTACAGCTCGGAGCAGAGACACGCCGAGGAGCTGCTGAGCTCCCTGAGGTTTTCCATGGGGATTGCAAAGACAGGCTCCTTCAGCACCCATTTTAAAATCCAGATGGAAATTTCTATCCAAATAGTGCTCCTGGATTACTGCTCATCCAGGTTTGTCCCACCCACGGCACAGCCAAACACGAGCCGAGGTACAACTTTTCAGCAGCTTGTTCAGAAAAGAAATCTTAAACGGAATAGGAAACAAAACTAAAAGGAAAAGCAAAGATTCCTGAGTAGGAACCAAAATCTCCTTGTTTTTCCTTCAGTTATCCCATCCATAAAGATCTAAAGGATTTAATTATTCTCCCATGTTTAGGCTCCCTTTCTTCTGACTAAGGAAAGATTTTAAGCCCAGGAGTTGCTGTAAAATCCTGGTCAGGTTGGTGGAACTGGAGCAGAGACTCCCAACCCTCAGGAGCTCAGTGGGATTATCCTGGGCTGTACCTTCCTAATCCCAGGGCTCTG
Organism: Cephalopterus ornatus; assembly: GCA_013396775.1. Taxonomy (NCBI): domain Eukaryota; kingdom Metazoa; phylum Chordata; class Aves; order Passeriformes; family Cotingidae; genus Cephalopterus; species Cephalopterus ornatus. The sequence continues at coordinate 141,905 of VZRE01006635.1, forward strand.
AGATGTTATTAAATCCCACGATGAGCTCGGGTTGCTTTTACTAAATCCCTCACACAGAAATTCCAATCACAGACCAATCCCCCAGAAAGAAAGGCCTTAAACAATCTAGAATCATGGAATGGTTTGGGTGGGAAAGGACCTTAAAGCCTGTCACGGGCAGGGACACCTTCCACTAGCTCAGATTGCTCCAAATCCAACCTGGCCTTGGACACTTGGATCCAGGGTCAGCCACAGCTTCTCTGGGCAAGCTGGAGGCAATCCCAGGGTTTTTTTGTCCCAAGCTTTACCAAGAGCCAGGGTGCCTTCCAAAGGAGTCATCAGGGTTAACCCAGTGGGGCAGTTTTGCACCGAAAGGAGGTGACTTCAGAAATCCATCCCAAAATTGCACCTCCCCCAGTTACCTGCCGGCTCTGCACCAATAAAAAAATAAACTAAAAATAAGAAGGGAGACATCCTCCTGCCTGATGAGCTTTTCAAGGCTGCTCTGCAATGTCTGGAAGCCCCTGGAAGACAGGCCAGCTCCTGCTTTCCACAGGGACAGGAGCCACAGGGAGGGGAAGAACAGGGAGAGGAACCACAGGGAGAAGAATCACAGGGAGAAGAATCACAGGGAGAGGAATCACAGGGAAAGGAATCACAGGGAGAGGAACCACAAGGAAAGGAATCACAGGGACAGGAACCACAGGGAGAGGAACTACAGGGAGAGGAACCACAAGGAAAGGAATCACAGGGACAGGAACCACAGGGAGAGGAATCACAGGGACAGGAACCACAGGGAAAGGAGTCAGAGGGAGAGGAACCACATCCTGCACCCTTGGAGCTCAGCAGCTCCATCAGCACCCCCAGAACAACCCCAGGGAGATGGACAGTGCTGAGCTGCCCCACAGCAACCCAAGGGCAAACCCCAACTGCCCTTCACCATCCCCTCCCTCCTGCTGCACCAGGGAGGTGGGAACATTCCCTTATTCCACAGGAATCACCCCAGCTAAGCCATCGTTCCCAAGCAGTTCTGTCACGCATCCAGCCTCCCTCCTCGCCTGAGAGTACAATGAGATGAGTACAGAAGGATTCCGAAGCTCTGGGCTCCCTTAAATTCCCTTCATCTCCAGCCATGGCTGCTTTAAATCATCTTTTCCCTCTCAGTAACACTGATAAGGAGCCAAACTGCACGGACACGGCGTCGGGTTGAATGCAGCACATTTAAATTAAATGGGCCTAACACGCTGCTTGCTTTGCCTTTTCGAGTCTCATCTTTCATCCCTGGATCCTGTGGTTGTTTCAGCCTTGATAGAGTCGGAAAAACTGGCAGCTTAAACATCTCAATATTTTAAACACGTGAGGCAGGTCCGGATCCCGCGGGAAACGGCTCCGCTGCTCCGACGTTCCCATTTGGTGGTTTGTGCTGTTAAATAAGGAAGGAAATTGCCCACAAAGCCATGCCTGGGCTCGAGGTGCTGCTCCTTCCTCCTTTCCCCCGGAATTGGTGTCTGATTGGGAGTGAGGAAGAACATCCGGGGATGGGGCAGCCACAGCTTCTCTGGGCAACCTGTGCCAGGGCCTCCCCACCCTCCCAGGGAGGAATTCCTTCCCAATATCCCATCTAACCCCACCCTCTGGCAGTGGGAAGCCATTCCCCCTTGTATGTATAGATTGTATTATATTTTTGATCATTTATATTATAAATTATGTGTTTCAAATTCCATGAGAAGGAAAAAACCTCCACAATTGTTTGTCACTGGATGAAGGTCTGCACCTATTGCTAAGGAGAGGGTCTGATCATGGAATGGTGGAATTGTTTAGGTTGGAAGGATCTCAAAGCCCATCCAGTGCCACCCACTGCCATAGGCAGGGACACCTTCCACTAGCCCACGCTTTCAGGGATCCAGGAGCAGCCACAGCTTCTCTGGCAATTCCATCCCTGTGCCTCACCACCCTNTTCCCTGTGTCCTGTCCCTCCATCCCTTGTCCCAAATCTCTCTCCAGCTCTCCTGGAGCCCCTTTAGGCCCTGGAAGGGGCTCTCAGGTCTCCCTGGAGCCTTCTCTTCTCCAGAGGAACCCCCCCAGCTCTCCTAGCCTGGCTCCAACCCTATCCTAAAGATATGCCCGTAAGAATTCCTTCCCAATATCCCACCTAATCCTGCCCTTCAGTCTGAAACAGAACAAAAAGAAAGGATCCTCTGCTCCAAGTTTAACAGGCTGAAGTAACCCCGACCCAACCCTGCTGCCCCAGTCCCAGGGTCCCACTCCAAAGCAGCCCCAGGCTGAATCCACTTGGGTGAATCCCATCAGTTCTAATCCCAAATCAATGCCCACATCCTCTCCTGGCCTTTGCCATCTCCACTCCTTCAGCTCCCTCATGGCTTTTTGTGTCTCACTCCCCCTGACACTTGGGGGAGGGAGAATCAGCCCTTTGATCCCATTCCTGGGCCTATATCCCTGTGCTACACACACGGATCCAGCTGGGAGCTGAAATCCAGCCTGTGAGACACAGAGACCTGCCTTTATTAACCCTGGGGAACTACGGACAGATCCCACTGAACACTTCCCTTTTTTAAACAACCAAAATGTTGGCTGTGTGCTTGGGATCCATTCCCATTAAATTTATCACTGGATTTGCCCAGGAGCACTTTCTAACATATTTTGTGTGAAGAAGTTTTCACTCAATCACTTCAGAATTAGTCCTTTCTTCCCCCTGGTTGCTGCTCTGCTCATGTTTCTGAATGAGTTACAGTGCTGAAGGATTTCCTGGCACCAGCCTGTGCCTTCTGCTCCTCTTCCTCTTCCTTTCAGAGCTCGACATTCCACCCAAAACATTTGTTCTGTACTTTTGTGACTTGTAAAGCAACGAATTGGAGGGAATGTGAGCGGATAAATCCATAGCTGCATCACATAACAAGGGACAGGAGAAGAGGAAACGGCCTCAGGGGAGGGTCAGGTTGGATATTGGGGAAATTCCCTCATGGAGAGGGTTGTCCAGCCTTGGGCAGGGGTGGAGTCCCCATTCCTGGGGGATTTAACATCCCTGTGGATGTGGCACTTGGGAACACGGGTCAGTGGTGGCCTGGGCAGTGCTGGGGGATGGTTGGACTCGATGACCTCAGAGGGCTCTTCCAGCCCAAACCATTCCATAATTCTATGTGTGAGTAGGTCCTGACCACTGCCGGGAGCTAAAGGATCCTGCTGGAATCCTCGGTCTGAGGAATTCCCACTTGGAGATCAAGAAGAGACCAAGCAATGGGCAACTGCTGTGCTGGCTGAGATCACAGGGCAAAGGGAGAATTTTGGAACTTACTGCTCAGAAAGAATGGGCAGGACAAGGACTGGACAGAGGGGAGCAGGGAAAGGAAAACTTCCCTTCTCTCATCACACTGATGGCTTGAACTCACTTTTAAAAGTGTGATTTATTCACATTTCCCTTTTAACTTTTAATACAGGGAAGAATGGGAAAATTAATGCCACCCCAACTCCTTAGCTAACACATTTCTGATCGCAATCTTTGGTTATTTGTTATTCTCTCCAGCATTTATTGCACTCTTCAGGTATTTATCATGTCAGCTTCCAAGTTGCTGCCGGTACATGCGAAAAGAAAGACAGAGAAATATTTAAAATGCAACAACCACCTCCATTAACTTCATTAGAGACCTCCTAATTCAGAGCAACCACCAACCTGGCCTGTGTTTTGGCGGATTGTCTCTCCCATAATCGAATTCCTGACGATCCACCACAGGCAGGGGAACAATTTCCGACTACCGACTTCAATCCCGCAGGATTTAAACCCAATTAAAAGTAACTGAGATTGTCAACCTGGAGCTTCACTTTTTATTTATCTTAAACTGACAGAAACACCAAAATGAAGCCAAACAAAGCACAGGCTCGGCTCGGTTGGTTTTGGGAGTTCTGAGCATTTCCAGTTCCCAGTTTTACTGGGAGATATCAGGTGTGTCCCCTAACGTTTCAGATGGATGTTTTTGGGCTGTGTTTCTCAGGATGTCAAAAGGCAACAGGTGGAATTCATCACGTTGCAAACCTGTCACCTGGAGAGGAATGCCGGAGGATTCAGCCCTTCAAGATTTCAGGGAAAAAAGCAGCAAATCGGAACTGACAGGATGTTACTTTGATCTGACAATCACGACTGTAACTCTCATTGAATATTGAATATCAGTCCCTTTGAATTCCAAAAAAGAGTTGGATACACACCGAGCAGTTTGTGCATCTCATGCTGTAACAACTGACAACACCAATGAGCTTTCCGGGAGTGGAGCTGCTTGGAAGAACTCGGGATTATTTTGCTTTATTTTGACACCCCCAGACTCCCGGAACCCATCTGAAGATATCTCGGGAGTCACGTGCCCGGGCAGAGCTGGAGCCTGTCACTCACAGCTCCCTGCCACAGAAATACTTCTCCTGCTGATGCAACAAAAGCACAGTGGGTTGAAGCAAGAAGAATTTTCCATTTGCAGCTCCCGAATTCCGTGTGTTTGGTACCAGGTTGCTTTCAGTAGAGCAGAGAAGTGATAACTCAATGCAGTGCTACATTAGCAAAGACTGAGAAATGCCATTTTCTCTTTATTAAACATTCTGAAATCGGCCCCTCCCGCTCAGTTGAGTGGGAGAAAAATATTCTCAGATTTCAGGGACTAAGGGGAGCTTTAGGATATTAAATTCTTCATAAGTAGGAGCTGGAGGAAATTCTGGAAATGACATTTTTTTGTGTTCTCGATCCAGCAGACAAAATACCTATAAAGGCACAAATATTGTAATTTACACCCCATTAAAACCAACCAACCACCACCAACATGAACACACGAGAGGGGATCACACCCCCGGGCTGGGGGTTTATTTTGGCATCAGAACACCTTCCATCCTCCATGATCTCGTTCTACAGTTCAGGTTTGATCCTCCTCAAGGGTTTGGTGAATCCAGAAAACTGAATTTCCACAAAAAGCCTTCCAACAGCCAACAGTGAGCCTTCAGCTCCTGGAAAGGATGGGCCAACACACATCCAGGCTGTTGTTGTGACAGAGGACAACCAGAAACAGTTGATTTTGGAGAGGAAAAGTCCATTTTGGAGATGAAAGGTCACTTTTGGAGATGAGAACTCAGTTTTGGAGACACAGAACTGAAAGCTGTTGCCTGGTGTCATGGAATCATGGAATGATGGAATGGTTTGAGTTGGAAGTGATCTTAAAGCCCATCCAGTTCCTTCCCCTGGACCAGGTACTCACATGAGCTGGTGAGGTAACACTATCCACTAAAAAAATAAATATTGGGCCAATTTCTGTCATTTTAAGGCTGAGCACTGCAGGGAGATCTTGGCGTAAATGAAAACCAGCCTCATTCTCCGTTATCAGCCTCATCCTTTGTGTTCTCTGGCCCCATCTCTTGTCCCCTGGGTTCCAAAAAGAGATTGTCAACGTGAGCATTGAGCTGCTGCCTCGTCCTCTGTGTTCCCTCTCTGGCTGCTTCAACCATTGTCAAGTTTTTGGAGCCTTGTTTGGGTGTTTTCTGCTTTTTCCTCTAAATTTTTTTCACTTCTCAGTCCTGGCAAAGCCTTTGGAAAGCCACTGCTGTCACCTCGCCAAGGAGTTCCTGGAGTCACAGAACGGGGACTCCTTCTCCTTCCCGATGGGTATTGAATCATGGACTGGTTTGGGTTGGAAGGGACACTAAAGAATATGGGCAGGGACACATTCCACTAGCCCAAGTTGTTCCAACCTGGCCTTGGACGCCTCCAGGGATGGGGCAGCCACAGCTTCAGGACAGCCTGAACTTCTCTGTGTTGCTCTAATCCCATCTTTCCCGATTTTATCCCTCTCTCACCCCTTCCTTCCTCCCCCCAGAGGGGTCCTGGATGCACAGAGCAGGTTGTCCTCACTTAACCACTAGCTCTTCAGCACTTTGTCATGTCCTTTATTGCTCACCGAGAGGTTCTGTACCTTATTTACAGCACATTACTCTAAACCTTCCCCCAAGACACAATTAAGCTCCTCACCAGGTTTCTTTACTGCTCTCAGCACTCGGTTTTTGGAGATTTTCAGAAACAATTTATTTTTCCCAGCATCTCTGAGAGATAAAAGACATAATGTCCAGATGACAAAGAGCAAACCGAGAGAAAGAGAGTCTTAATGGTCAGGGGAGACCACTAACTTGAGGTGTTTAATTTGCAGTGCCCCAGAATCTGATCCAGACAGTGACACATGTTGTGCTCCGGGTTTTCCATCACTTTCCAGCACAGCTCTGACTGCTCAGCACTTCCGGGCTGGAATATGAGAACTTGGAGCATTTTTCCTGGAATACTTGGGAGTGTCTGAATGAAACTAAATACGCCAGGAGAGAAATCTCCTGTAACAGCACTCAGCCCCCACCAGAACATTCCCTTCCAGGCACAGCAACTCCCCAAAGCAATTTATTTCAATCGTTGCTGGAAGATGAAATTTATCCCTATAAAGAGATCCAAGATGACTCCTATAAGCAATTTAGATCCCATTTTGAGGCTCTAAATGGTACCTAGACCACGTGACGACACTTAAGACAGTGAATTCCATCTTGTGTGCTCTATTATGCTATTTACCATTTAATGTTATCGTGTTTCCTGTTGTCTCTCCATGTAAAATGAGAATTCTCTTAAAGAGCTGCTGATTTTAGGGCATATTTAAACAATAGCCTGCTGAATTGTTTGCTCTCCCAGAGGATATAATTAGGGAAGACCAAGTTGTGTCTGCAAAGGCAGGGATACAGATTGCACTGGTGCTAAAATGAAAGAAAACACCAAAATTGATCAGCAGCAGGTACCAGAAATACAAAGAGGCTGGAGAAAGCAAACAGCCATTACTCAGGGCCTTTAATAACCCACACAATTAGTACATCTGGTTAAGGAAATAATGATTTCTGCTCTCAGGGTGGCTGGTCCAGAACAATCCTGTGCATTTGTCTCTTCCTCTATATATTATTGTGGTCAAGACTGAATGTTCAAGCCCGAGGACCCACAGACCACCAACACAAGGCAAAGGTGATTTCCAACGTCCAGACACTGCCACAGTCCCTGTGGTGTCCCCACACTGCAGACCCCACTGTGCAAACTCACCCCCTGCACGGGGCAGGGGTAATCTCCATGAAAACAGACACTCAGAGGATCCTGGAATGGTTTGGGATGGAAGGGACCTTAAAAATCACCTTATTCCACCCCCTGCCATGGGCAGGGACACCTTCCACTAGCCCAGGTTGCTCCAACCTGGCCTTGGACACTTCCAGGGATCCAGGGGCAGCCACAGCTTCTCTGGGAATTCCATCCCAGCCCCTCCCCACCCTCACAGCCAAGAATTCTTTCCCAATATCCCATCTAAATGTTCCCTCTGTTGGTTTAACACTGTTCCTCCTTGTCCTGTCCCCATCTCTGTCCTGTCACCTCCCAGGGGCAGGGACACCTTCCACAGGAAGAATTCCACCTTCCACAGGGAGAATTCCACCTTCCAATCTAACCAGGCCCCCTGCCCACCTCTGGGAGCAGTTACTGGGAAAGGGTAAAAGTACCCCCTGTTTGGGAAGGGGGGAAATTTGGACTTTTCACGGGTCTAGGAAATGTCAGGTCACCCATAAATTAACAGCTCCAGCCCCTCCCCACCCTCACAGCCAGGAATTCCTTCCCAATATCCCACCTAACCCAGCCCTCTGGCAGTGGAAGCCGTTCCCCCTTGTCCTGTCTCCACATCCCTTGTCTCAAGTCCCTCTCCAGCTCTCCTGAAGCCCCTTTATTTTGCAGAAAGTTGATTGAAAGACTGAACAACTTGCCCGGAATTAGGTCCAGTTCCAGACCCTCAAATCAAGCCCTTTAATGACCTCACTCCCCCGAGCCTTTCAGGCAACAACACCAGGGCTGGTTTGATGGAAAGACGCTGGAAAACATCCCATAGATTTTATCCCATCAGCACTGAGGAGGAGAAAACACTGGGAAAAAAGCATCATTAAAATATTGACTGACGGAGCTCCAGTGAGTCCTTGCTTGCAGCCTGTCAGCCCGAGGAGTTTTCTGCCTGAAACCCTCTTTTTGTGCAGTTTAGGATGACTGTTCACACACCTCCTAATTCCAGAGAAGGGAGAAGAACAGCCTTGAGTTGCAGCCCTAAACAGCTTTTATTTTTTTTTCTCTGAAATCATCTTCCCTTCACGGGATTTTCTACGATTTCTGTCTCCGTTCATAAATATGGAGTTTATTCGGAAGGGTGTGAGAGACTCACTTTTGCAATCCAGTGCTTCACTGAGCTCTAACCAGGGAGCTCTTTTCTACCCATTTCTTCAGCTCCCTCCTCCCTAACCAGGAATCCTGTTCTTTTTTGAGCCTTTTTTCCTTCCAACCTGTGGGCTCACAAGTTTGATACAGAAACCAACAGCACCCAAATCCCTTGGTGCCCTCAGAAATCATCTCCCTTGTCACCTGGAAGGAGGGGACACTGGCCCAGAGCTTCCAGCAGTGTCCTCGTGCCCTTCCCTGCACTTCATCCAATTCAATGCACGGTGAAGTGAGATTTTAATGATATGGGCATGAAGTGAAGATGCCAAAGCCAGAATTTGGCAGCACATTTGGCCCCTGGACCCTCCAGCACAGCTTTAGGACCAGGGCATTTGAACCACAGGCCGACCACCCAAATTTCATGCTCAGCTGTGCTGTGAAAATAAGGGGGAGGAATCAGAGGGGTCAGTTTTATCCTTTGGTTTAAACAGTCAGTCCCTCAGCAACTCATTTGGCAGCATCTTTTTCCTCCACTAGAAACAAGGCACAGAACTTTTCCTTGGGCTGCTTTCTGGACCACAGAGAAGACACTCAAAGGCCCACAGGCTGAAGCTCATCCAAATTAAGGAATATTAGCGCAGTTCCCTACTCCCATTCTGAATTCCAGCACAGGAGTGGAATTTTCTCAGGCACGGGGTGGGATCCTTGAGGTGTCCTGTGCAGGGCCTGGAGTTGGGCTTTGCTGATCCCTGTGGGTCCCTTCCAGCTCAGGATATTTAATAGTTCTCTGAAAACTGCACCAAGAAACCAGCAAACCAAAATTCCTGACTGGGATCAGCAGCATTCCCAAAGAAAGGGAGAAGTTTGAGGTGATTCCAGGCCTTGTTCTTTCCAAGGACCAGAAGGAAGGGGCTGGTCTGTGGCTCAGAGGAAGAGGTTCAGCCTCTCCCTCAGATCTAAGAGCAGGGCCCAGCTGGAGCTCCAAAATATTTAGCTCTGCACATGTTGGTAGAACCACGTGAACATCTTACTCCTGGTTCTGCAGGAATGGCTTAAAATGGTGTTCAGGACGTGATATCTGGAGAGAGCTGGTGTTTGGGAATGCTGAGCTGCTCCACTTAATGCAAGGACAGGCACATTTCTTCCATTATCTTGCATTTATTTCCAATTTAAGCTGTTTTCAGGTGAAGTGAGGCCTGGCAATGATGATCTTGGAGCTCTTTTCCGAGCTGAGTTATTCTCTGACTCTGAGCCATTCATTTGGTTGCTGATTTGTTTGGTAGAAACAAGAAAAAGCTCTGTTGCAATGAGAGAAATAAACCCCCAGAGTGACTTAAGGTACTGTTGAAATGTCCCCTCTAATTCCATCCTCTTGGACCCCCAACACTTCCAGCACAACGGAGAGTCTTCCTCTCCAGTTCCTCATTCTCCAGGCCTCCAGCCTCACACTGTTAGGCTGAAATAAATCTAAAAGAGCAGCACAGAAGGGCCAGGAAGGAGGAGAAACAACCCAGTCCTCCCCCTAACACCACTCTCAGGGGTGTTTACACCACTCTGGGCTGTAATTCCCCTCTCAGAGCAAACCCCACGTTCAGTCTCGCTGAGGAGGCACAAGCGTTTCTTCTGTGCTGGCGTGACAGGTTCTCACCACGAGGACCTGCTCCCTCTGACCCATCCGTGCCTCCAGAGGTGCTTTATCCCACCTGCCTTTTCCTCCCCCACAGAATCCCCCCAGGGCCCAGGCCATCAGCAGCCTGAGGGGAGAAGTTAAAGCCCTTTTTTTGTGCCGCAAGAACCAGCCTTAGGGATCGGGGCACATCGTCAGAGGAGAACAGACGCTCCGAGGGCTGCACTCAACCCCCTCTCTCCACCCACCAGGACCTGCCACCACAGCCCTCCCCTCTGCCTCAGCTTCCTCCAGCCTCTGCCATTCCTTTTATTCCCACCAAACTGGTCCAATGCATGGTTGGAAGCTCAGTTCTGGTGTTTTTTAGCTGTCCTTCCAGTTCTCCTCCTCTCCCCTCTCCACCTCCACCTGCTCCCACCGCTTTCCTCTTTCAGCAGCTCTGCTGATAAACACAAATGTTTATTCCAAGTTCGACAGCCAAAAGCTCTTAATCATTTACGGTGGAGGTGGGAGAGAGGGAGGGGAAGGCTTGGGAGTTCTGGGGGCAAGTTGTTCAGTTTTCAGCCTCGGGAGAAGCATCTCTGCCCTTCCTCCTCCTCCTCCTCGTCCTCTTCCACAGCCATGGGCACGAGGGGCTGTTGTCCTCCTCACTCTCAGTGGAATTCCCAGCCCTTTCCCAGCCCCACCACATCCCTTCTTGCGATTTCCTTGGGATTTTAACACCACGAAATCCGGGTTCAAGAGATTAGACTGAAGCCCAGGCTTGCAATAAAGCACTCTGGAGCAGCACTCAGATCTCCACGTGCCGTGTCGGGGCGTGGACAACGCTCCTGAACATCCGACAACGCAGGGCTGGGTTTATTTAGAAAAAAAACAACGAACTAATTAAAAAATAATTTCCAAACAAGCAGGGACGTGAACAAATATCAAAGTCCAAGCTCAAGAGCCTGAGTGCTCTCGAGGGAGACACCTCAATCTCAAGTGTCCTTTAGGTAGAGCCCGCTGTCTTTGATAGTTGCCCATATTTGATCAAATAAAGCTATTGATCCTTAGCATGGAAGTTCAATGCAGGCTATCAGTGCTGCAGGAGTGGCACAATAAAACCCTCAGGCCTTTTGATCTCTGCCGAAGCATTTCATCTTGACATTTGTTAAATGTATCGGTGGATTGCTTAAAATGAGAATAGGCTTTTTAAAGGCCTGCCGGAAAAGCAAAGCTCACATAAAAAAATTCAGCTTTCACATTTGTTAACTTTTACATTCGCTGCCTTTCATTAACTGCATTGCCCAGCCAGGTGTTATTATTATCAGTTCCATTTTAAGCAAGATGGTGAGACCTAAATGGATTTCTAAATACATACTTTTGGGCTTCATTCTTACAGGTGGTTTTTAGAAGGGTTTATCTGCCTCTGCACCTTTGCAGTTAATCACTCCTTGGAACCACCTCCTGACCCCAGCCCAGCTGCAGGAACGGGGTGGGGTTAGACCAGAACGTCCCTGAGCAACACAGAAAGCACAAAATGGAAGTGTTAGAAAGCAAACGAGGGAGAGAGAGGAACGGGAAGAAGGTTTCCAATCAGCTGATGCTCTGGGATGGTCGGGACAGGTGGTTGGCTCAGCCACACCACTGCAAACTGAGAGAAAAGAGCAAAATCCCCCTGATTTGTTGCTGTTCCTCAGGGCACAGACTTGTGGAAGTGGCTCTGTGTGGCCAAGGCCAGGTTGGATGGGGCTTGGAGCAACCTGGAACAGTGGAAGGTGCCCCTGCCCATGGCAGGGGGTGGTGCTGGATGTGCTTTAAGGTCCCTTCCAACCTAAACCATTCCTTGATTCCATGATTCTCTAAACCTTCAGGACATAGCACAGCCTGAACCACAGGGATGCTTTGCTCTTTGGGGTTGATGAGCTCTAGAACAGGTTCTATGCCAACATGGTTTCATCTGCCTCCTCCAAGGGCATTTTCAGATCAACCAGAGGAGGCCTTTGACCAGCTGACCTCACTTGGGATGAGCTCTGCTTTGAGGAGGAAGCTGGATTAACTCATCTGCAGAGGCCTAAGGAGGAACTTTCTACCAGCTCATGACTTCAAACCCTAAAGGCCCAGCCCTGGTCACAACACAGCACGGGGTCACTGCTCAGGTCTCACTCCTCACCCCAGCACCTGGCCAGGAGCCAGAGGTGAAGGTCAGGTTTTTAGACCTCTGGCCTGGATGGTGCCTGCTCTAAAATCACAGAACCCAAACAAGGTTTAGGTTGGAAGGGATCTTAAAGCCCAGCCAGTGCCACCCCCTGCCATGGGCAGGGACACCTTCCACTATCCCAGGTTGCTCCAAGCCCCATCCAACCTGGCCTTGGACACTTCCAGGGATGGGACAGCCACAGCTTCTCTGGGCAGCCTGGGCCAGGGCCTCACCACCCTCCCAGGGAGGAATTCCTTCCCAATATCCCATCTAACCCTGCCCTCTGGCAGTAGGAAGCCATTCCCTGTGTCCTGTCCCTCCATCCCTTGTCCCCAGTCCCTCTCCAGCTCTCCTGGAGCCCCTTTAGGCCCTGGAAGGGGCTCTCAAGTCTTCTCTGGGCAACTGTGCCAGGGATGCGGCAAACTGAGGCAGGAGGGGGAAGGTTGAGGATAATCCTCACTATAGGATCTGCCTGGTGGAAATACAGACACAAGCCTGGCAGTTACTCACTGTCCGGGTTATGAACTTGAGCAGAACACAAACTGCACCCGCAGGAAACCAGGAGCTGCATCTTCAATTCCACAGGCACAACATCCCTGTGTGTTTGGTGGATTATCTCATAGAGCCTCCTGGAAGCTGTTCCCTGCTGAGGTGATCTCAGACGTTCCCAGGCTGGTTTGTTACTCACAGATGCACATGGTCCTTCCGTCCACCAAAGCCCAGGCCACATAAAAACCCCAGTCAGAGCTTTGGACTGACCTGGCTCAGCTCTGCCTGGACCTTAAACCTTAAATCTGCCATGAGCAACGAAAGGTTGGGAACACACAGACTCAGGGGCAGATTCTCAGCTGGGATAAACCGATGAATTCCACACAGGTTTATTAGCTGCCATTCTTTAGGCACTGGTTCCTAATCTGTAGCTTTTGATGTCAGAACTATGTTTTAATTTGATTTTTAAAGCCATTCAGGGGCTGTGTCTGACACTGTGATCCCGGCTGCTCTATCCCTGTTCCTTCGTGGAATGGAAAAGGAAGAAGTGGAAGAAACTATGGCAGAGAGGAGAACTGAAGGGAAGAACTGTAGGTGGGAGGGAAAAAACAAACAAACAGGCAACAAAAATATATATTCTGTTGAGAAATCAGTAAGATTAACTTGATATTTCCTTGCAACACAATTGCAGAGAACAGTTGGTGAGGGAACGGGTTTCACCAACCATTTCTACATCCTCTGCCTGAGCTGCCCTGTGCATAAACCTGCTGTAGTGATAAATAAGCTTCTTTATTTGTGGAAAAACCACAAAAAAAACCCCTCTAAAGAAACCCTCAAAGGCCTGTTCCAGCTCCCTGCACCCCCTTCTTGTGCTGCTGCCTTCCTGGAGGGGACACCCCTTTGGAAGTAAACGGTTTGGAATTACTACTAGGGCTGAGTGGATAAGTCTGGGTGATTTCAAACAGCGTTTCAAAGCCTGGGGACACAGCCAGAGCTGCGGGAAGGCAACCTCGAGCTCCTGATGTTCCCCCACCATTAGGAAATTTTCTGAGGTAACGGGGGAGGGAAAAAAAAGTTCGCGAGTAACTTCAGCTCAAAGAGTTTCTTCGCCTTCTTTGTGGTCATCCACGAGGCCCTGCCGGCCGGAGATCGGGCTGAAGGACTGAGAACAGGAGCACACGGGGGAGCTGCCAGAAAAAAGGCAAGAGAAAGCTCTTCTCCCTTCCCTTGAAGCTGAGTTTGTAACCGCGGCGGAAAGAACAATCGAGCAATTCCTTGTGAGATGAGAGGGCAGGGGAGCAGGGGAGGGAGAGGCCACTGCGCTTCTTTAAGGGCTGCTTTCCCTTCCTCTTTTGCTGCAGTAATATTAGTATCAAAGGCAGCAGCGTTGGAGTTGCCTAAATGCTGGGAGCTGGACTGGAATGTGCTCTGGCACCGAGCAGCCAAAGCACGTCCTGAGGGTCACTTGGACCTCCTGGAGCAGGACCGGAGCAAATCTGCCCTTAGTGAGATTTATTTTGCAGAAGAGTCCAGTAAAACCTGACACCAAGCCACAGAAGATTCCCATGCAGACCTAAACTGTTCTATCCACGGGTTCAGCTTATTCCCTGAGGTCGTTTGGCAAGTCCCGTGTCCTACAGGACCATGAAGGTCCCACTCTGCTGCTGGTTGGCACCGGGGTGGGCAGGGCAGGGGTCCTGGTAATATTCCCTAGGCCCTCCTCTGTCCCTGGAATGGAAGGGAAGGGGTCTCAAGGAAAAAGGTACCTGGGAACTGGGTAATCTTTCCTAGGATACGCCTTGGAGGAACCAGGAAGGGGAAAGTCGGGGATAGCCAGGAGGGCACAGGTGGCACCAGCCAGAGCATCCAGGTCATTTCAGTGGCTTCAAACTGCCACAGAGCAGGGTCAGGTGGGATATTGGGAAGGAATTTCTCCCTGGGAGGGTGGTGAGGGGCTGGGATGGAATTCCCAGAGAAGCTGTGGCTGCCCCTGGATCCCTGGAAGTGCCCAAGGGCAAGTTGGAGCAACCTGGGCTAGTGGAAGGTGTCCCTGCCCATGGCAGGGGGTGGCACTGGATGGGCTTTAAGGTGCCTTCCAGTCCCATCCTGGGATTCCATGACTCTTCAAAGAGAGCCTGGAGGGGAAGTCACTGCCATGATTCTGCCTGGAGGAAACACTGCTGGGAAAAACAATTCCCGGGAAGTTCAGTTGAAGCAGAGCCAGCCAAACCCCCGGGAATGCCCCTGCTTTGCTTTTCTCTGTTTTCCAGCGATTTTGTGCCGGAGAGGAAACAAAGTTCATTCCAGCCACAGCTCTGCTGGGAGCACTCAGGCTCTGCTTTGGGATGAAGGGGAGCTCATGGAACGCTGAGGAGCCTCCAGCACAACTGGGGCAAAGTCAGCAAGGACAAGGAAGACTCTTAAAAATGCTTTGTAGGAGCTGGAAACCTCTCCCGGTGTATTAATATTCCAGCATTGCCTGGAGAGGACACCTGAGATCCCTCCAGGAGATGCCAGGAAAAGAACAACCAGGATTATCTGTGCTCCCCAAACTCCCAGAGAGGCGAGAGAGGAGGGAAATGAATTTCTCAGTGTGTTTACATAACCCCTGACTTATGTCCATCCTTCACCTCCTCCCCAACCCTGCCTTCCACAACAGCTCTAGGAGAGAATAAACTGAACCAAACTAACTTCACTTGTCTTCTTTTCTTCCTCCCACTGTGTTTTTTCACAGCTTTAACCTCTCTCTGTTGTTGCCTGCCTGGTTTGGAAAAGCTTCATCCGAGATGAGTCTCTGAGTCTCTGCCTGGCAATGCCACTAATCTGTTCATTATTTCCCTGCAAAAGCACAGCTCAGATACAAAGCCCAACAAAGCCAGAATGTTTAATCCCATTCCCTTGGGATGGGGAGTCCATTGCAGGCTGTGTGAAAGCTGGGGATGGTGGAGAACACCTTAATTAGGGAAAACTAAAAAGAGAACACTTAATTGTGTGATTCCACAGCATTATGGGCAGGTTGGAGCAACCTGGACTAGTGGAAGGTGTCCCTGCCCTTGGCAGAGGGTTGGAATGAAATGATCTTTAAAGTCCCTTCCAACCCAAGCCAGTCCATGATCATCCTTCAAAACAAGGGGCAATATAAAAGATGAAGTCCTCATGTTACGCTCTTAATGTACTTGCTAAATGTCACGTTGGGCTGCAGATTTTTAATGCTCCAACCATTTAATGAGTTCTCTGTTTACTTGTTTTCCTTCAAACAAGTAAAATAAATCAGAACCCGAACTGCAGAGCTGAGAATTCCAGTAAATTCCTTCCCAAGGAAGATAAAGAACAGCCATTGTGCCATTTTCCCTCAGAGCAGAGAGACCAAAATGAAGCTCAGCAGCCAAAGAAGAGACACTTTGCTGAGGCATCCTTGTTAGGGATGTAGTTATCCCACATTCTGGCTGGAAAACCTCTGGAGAGAAACCAGCCAGGCATCCCTGGGGGGTCATTGCATCCCACTGCAGTGAGTCAGCCTCGGGAAGTGCCTGTCCCTGCAGCCTGAGGGCAAATCACTGCTTGGAACGAGCTGTGGAGGAAGGTTGGTGGCCCCAGTCACCCAGGAAATGCCGGGAAGCGCAGGGAATTCAACCCAGGCTTCCCAAGCCACTGTTTGAACCACGTATTTTTCCTACCCAGTGTGTTCCTGCAGAGATCCATTGGCTGTGATCTCCCAAGTGATGTAACTCAGCTGAAAACAATGGAATGCCAGCAGTGGGATAAGCAGGAGTCAGTGCATTCCACAGAGCTGAGAGTGGAGAAAAAAAAGAGCAAAAGTTTGGTATTTGGCTTAAATCTCACGGCATCCAACTTGGCTGTTGGTTGGAGGGGGTGGAAAGGCATTAATCAGCGTTTTGGGAGCCTCCACTGATGTGCTGGAGGCTGGATGGGATGGCTGAGATCCAGGGAATGATGGGATGTACAGCTGGGAGGCTGCTGTCCAAACCCACCCCAGACCCAGCCCAGGCACAGGGAGGGGGGTTCCTGCTCTGAGATTCTCTCAGAGATCTCACCCTCTGACCTCACCCCTGAGGGCAGACCCTTGTTTTCCATCACTCCAGCTTCTGGCTGCTGAGGGCACTTGGGGTGTTCATCTGGAGGAGATTGAGGGGAGACCTCACTGGGGTCTTCAAATCCTCCTGTGGGGCAGAGGAGGGGCAGGACTGAGCTCTGCTCTGGGGGGACAGGGACAGCCCCCAGGGAATGGCCTGGAGCTGTGTCAGGGCAGGCTCAGGTTGGATCCCAGGGAAAGGTTCTTCCCCCAGAGGGTGGTTGGGCACTGACCAGGCTCCCCAGGGCAGTGGGCACAGCCCCAAGGCTGCCAGAGCTCCAGGAGGGTTTGGATGATCCTCTGGGGCTCAGGGTGGGACTTTTGGGGATGTTCCTGTGCAGGGCTGAGGGTTGCACTGATGCTCCTTGTGGCTCCCTCCCAGCTCAGCAGATTCTGTGAGAATGGATGAAAATCCCTGAATTTCAGCTGTTCCTCCCTTCCTGTGTGACAACGAACACTCCAGGCCCTGCTCTGCCTTCAGAGCACAACACACCCCCAGCCACTTCCTAATTTACATCAAGTATTAATTGGATTAACAAACCAAGGGGATATTACAGTATCTCCACACCTGTTAGAACTGTTAATCTGTGCCCAGTGTGGAGTGTAGAACAAGCTGATATTAAATAAAACCAGGAGCTAATCTCCCAAAGGACACAAACCTTTCGCAGTCCCGTCCCCTCTCCTGCAAAGACACCATGTTGCATCTCTAATTTGTTCTTCCAGGTGTCACATTTCTGCCAGATCCAGCAGGAAAATGCTTTGCCTCAACTTCTACACATCCCAAGGGATGAAAGGAAGGAAGTTTCAGATCAAAAGCCTCAGATTAATTGTTGGGGCAGCCACGGATGTGTTCCTTTTCCACAAGTATTAGGGCCATGGAGATGATTAGAGGGACAGAACATCTCTGTTAGGAAAGGCTGAGAGAATTGGAATTGTTCAGCCTGGAGAAGAGAAGGCTCCAGGGAGACCTGAGAGCCCCTTCCAGGGCCTAAAGGGACTTCAGGAGAGCTGGAGAGGGACTGGGGACAAGGGATGGAGGGACAGGACACAGGGAATGGCTTCCCACTGCCAGAGGGCAGGGTTAGGTGGGATATTGGGGAGCAATTTTTCCCTGTGAGGGTGGGGAGGGGCTGGGATGGAATTCCCAGAGAAGCTGTGGCTGCCTCTGGATCCCTGGGAGTGCCCAAGGCCAGGTTGGATGGAGCTTGGAGCAACCTGGGCTACGGGAAAGTGTCCCTGCCCATGGCAGGGGTGGAACAATATGATCTTTAGTGTCCCTTTCATCCCAAAACATTCTTTGATTCCCTGATTATTATTTTGAAATCAGTGGCCACTTAATGACACTTGAAACCAGCAGGAAACTTGGTGAAGGGCTCAGGAGAATCAGACTGGGAACTGGTCATTTGGGATGTGACTGTAGGGACTGATGTCCTCTCCCTCCCCAGGGCTGTTTTGGATAAAATCTAACTATAACCACTAATTTGTGACCAAGAAAAAGGTTTTTGCAGACCTCTAAATGCTATATTTTAATTCTCTGGAAGACTGACATCCATACTGGACTGTCCTAACTCATCAAAACTTATTCATGCCTTCCTTTAAAATTTTGCTTGCTAAACTGGAGAAATACTGGCCCAACAGATCATCCTTTAAAAAACCTCAGAAGGGAGTAAACCAGACAGAAATGAAGGGATTGCATGGCAACACATGCCACGCTTTGTCAGCTCCAACCTAAAAAACTCAGGGGAACACGTCCACCAACCCCCCTGTGCAGGGCCTCGCATTGAGGCTGCCCCTTCAGACTCCCCCCCAGCAGCAATTTCTCCTCCAAATCCTTGCTAACCAGCTTAGAAGAGATGGCACTCGCTGTGTTCCAGCTGCTCCGGGGTTTGCACCAGTGACTGCGACTCAACCCCAGTGATTTCCCACTTCCAGCACCTGAGGCTGAGCAGAAATGCAAATATTGCTGCAGTAACCCTTGCTCCTCTGCCTGAAAACAACCAGCCTTTATCCCCCCTCCTTCTGTGCCCTCTTCAAACTCTGCCCTGAGCTCTGCCCCGTTCTGACACAACCAGGACCTTCCAATGCAGTTCCTGCTGTATTTCTATATTTACAACCAGATTCATTCTCCTCTCCACTGTTAAAATCCATTCTGAAGGCAGGAAAAACCCGAGTGAAGCTCTCTGACCTTTAAGAACGAGAGCTCCAGAGTCCAGGAGAGCTCCACAAGGAGCAAAAGGAATTCTCCTCTGTATTAAATGGTGCTTTTTTTTTTTAAGGAAGCAGACGATTTACAAGCCTATTTCTGAGCAACACTCTCACAGAATTATGCTTCTACCCAGCCCAAGTGAGTTGGTGAATGATCTGATGTTCACAGCAGGGTTTCGGGGAGAAAAAGCCTCCCAGGAGCCGAGGGAACCCGGCAGAGCCCATCCCTGCTCCTGCTGCATCCAGCAGCTCCACCCAGACACGGCCACGCTCCCTCCTGCTTCTCCCTCTGGAAAAAACGGGATCAAACGCCGGAAAAAACTGCTTCAAAAAACAACCAGAGGATACAGAAGAGCAGGTTCATTATGGGGTGCAAAATTCCCTGCTCCAGAAGGGTTTGGGCTCCAGAGTCATGTCCTCAAGCTCTACCCCAAGTCAGCTACTCCAGTGCTTCATGTCTTGGCCCCATCCTCCAAAACAAGGTGGGGCCTTTAATATATTCTCTTGAATATATTAAAATATATTCAAGAGAATCCAAGTTCACCCCCCCAATAATAATAATAATAATAATAATAATAATAATAATAATAATAATAATATCAAAAACCTATCCAAAGGGGCCTTCAAAACTTGAGAACTAGGCAGAAAACAAAGCAGTTTGAGATTATTTCGGGGAGAACAGAGAGAATTCTATAAATACCTTAGAGAAACATTTCAAAACTGTTTCTGGAGCAGCACAGTCTGAAAAAGAACCTTGTCTTACACTCTAAATTCTTTATGACTTAAGTGACTGGATACCCAAACTTTTTTCCTGGTTTTCAGCACAGCAGCAAAAGGGAAAAAAAACCAACAACAACAAAAAAAAAACCCAACAAAAAAAAAGGTTTCTTGGTTTTTGGGCAAAAAGTTTTAAAATTGGGGGTGGAATGTGTAAGATTTTTGGTTCAACTGCTACCTGACCTGTGTCTGTGCCTGCTTCCATTCAGAGGGGATGTTGGGAAGGAATTCCTTCCTGGGAGGGTGGGGAGGGCTGGGATGGAATTCCCAGAGAAGCTGTGGCTGCCCCTGGATCCACAAATCAAAGCACTCAGCAAAGCCCGAACAAGAATAAAGCCCTGGATTGGCCAAACCCAAGGAATATTCCCAGTCTTCCCTGCTTTAAGATCTTTTTCTTTCCTACATTACACCAGTCTCACAATAAAGAATTTTTTTAACCATCCACCTTCTATTCCAACAATTGCTGGAGTTGTGAAAGATGGACAAAATTAACAGAAAGTTCCACTGGGGGAAAAAAAAAAAATATCCAGGTTCAAATAAACGCTGAGTAACTTTTAATATTTGCTGTAATAGGATTTGGTGCAGTAATTCATAATTTTTGTATAAGCAACAGCTAAGATTAATGTTGGAGGTTATTACATGCAATAATTATAGGCTTTTTTCGAAGCTGCCTGGCTGGAGGGCCACTGCCTGTTTGTACAAAAGATAATTATGGGACAAATTTAATTTTCCCGTTCCCTTAGTTAGGCAGCTGCTGGGAGATAAACACATACCTCATTTTCAAGGGCTTGTTCCTTATCAGTGCCTTTGAAGTGCCACAACCCTCAGCAAAACCCGCGTTTGTTCCTTCGGGGCAGGAACAGGAGCTGAGCTTCTCGAGGTACTCGCACAGCTCCAGTGGTACTTCAGGACTTCAGGAGGGGTGTTTGAGGCTGAAAATCCCCTCCCTGACACACTAAAACCAAGCAGGAGAGCCCGGCACCGATGCCCAGGTTTCCCTGGAGCTTCGGGGTGGGGCTGCCACACCACCAGGAGAAGCCCTGAGAGGTGAAGTGCAACCCCCTTGATGGGACCCCACCTCCCCATGAGGGTGGGCTGGACGTGCCACCCCTCCAAAAGGCAACCAAACCAAGCTTTGCTGGCCCTGAGCTGCAGAACACTCCTGATCCCATCCAACCAGCCGTTTTCAGGGCGGGTTTTGAAGCGATCCTGAGGTTTTTCTCCATTGGCAGCATGTTGGTTCAGTCCACAGAGCGCTTTTGGCACAAGGAAAAGAGCTTTTTTTTTCCCAGTGTAGCTCTGGAAGCCCCTTTCCAAAGGCTTCATGGGCGATGAAAGCAGAAGTTACTGGCGGATGATGGTTGAAAACCAACAGGGCTGAAGGAGAGAGGAGCCCAAGGAGGTGAATTTTCCTTCCAAGGGCAAGGATTGTCAGTGGGAATGAATGGAACCTACGGCTCTCTGTGTGACAGCAGCTTTGAGGAGCAGAATTAGGGGTGACATTAAGTGTCAGCTGAAGTGTTCCAGCACTTAATGGGGCTGTGACCTTCAAAATCAGCTCCCAGACAGTGCCCTGAGACCTCCCAGCAACCCTTAGATCTTGCTGGTTGTGGAAAGCCTGGCTTAAGAGGCCAGACTGGATGTTACCTGAGGTGACCCTGAGGAGGAACCAGGTGATCTTTAAGGTCCCTTCCAACCCACACCATCCCGGGATTCTACAAATAGAAATACCTTGGATTATTGGGGGCTGTGGCTGATGTATCAGGGTAACCCCTGCACAGCCCCAGAACACTTAACCACGACTTTCCAAGGCTTTTCCTCCCACGTCTCTTCCCGGGAAGCACGTGCAGCATTCCAACCCATTTTCCAGGGGTGTTCTTGTTTGTTTGTTTGCTTTCAGGGCCACATCACAGCAGAGAAGAGACTGCACCAGACTCCCCCTTCTGAAGATTGTTCCCTGTACATTTATCCTTGAACTTATTTTAAATAACAGCCATTCAAAACTATGTTCTAAATTCGTCCTTCAAGTGAAGAAATCTATAATTTGCTGCTTGTTCACAGAAAGATAAAGAACATTAAAGCAGCTGGCAAGTAGAAAAACTGAAGAACAAAACTAGTCTTGATATCAAAAACACATTTCAGTATAATGGAGCATATAATTAATCCATGAACAAGATGACAAAGTCCCTAATCACAGAGAGACTCAGCTGTTCCTTTGTCGATTTGGTTACCAACTCAACTGTTTCATTTAATACTCTGAGTTAATGAGGGGTCTCATCTCCTAACAAGCTGAGCATTAGTGGATTCCTCTATGAATGGAAGGACCTCAGAAGGTTTAGTGGCAAACAGAAGCAGTAATTATTAAAATTCAAAGGTGAGGAAGGTGTGGGGGGTTTGTGTGAGTTCAAACCAGAAATCGTTACCTGGGAAGTTGGTTTTACTTGGAGCTTTATTTACTGAGAAGGCAAAATTAATTAGAGAATGACTGCAGAGCAGAGAAGGAAAATTCAGAACACTGTGGGACTGTGTGGAGACAAATCCCTGCCTGGTAAAACACAGGGATCCCATCCCTGGGAGTGTCCAGGGCCAGGCTGGAGTAACCTGGGCTAGTGGAAGGTGTCCCTGCCCATGGCAGGGGGTGCAATGGGATGATTCTTGATGTCCCTTCCGGCCCAAACCATTCCATGATTCCATGATTCCATGAAGTTGAACATCTGGAAACAAGGTTAACATCTGGAACCACGTCACAAAAGCCCTTGCCACGGTTCTTATCCCAGGAGAAGTCTCCTGTTGAACTGACTCCCAGCCAGGTTAATGACCTGGTGCTACTGAAATGTTGTTGAGCATTCCCAATTAAAAGCCCTCTTTGTAATATCAATTTGCATAATTACACTGCATATTACAGGGCCTAATTCTCCTTCGCCCTGGAGTCTCTTTACACCATCTGAAAGCATTAAGCTTTACACCAATATGACACCTGAATAGCTTTTTATTTTAAAAATGGCCTTTGTTTCCATCCTTTCCCTCCTCTAATTGCCAGCTCTGAGTTGGGGGCAGCTGCTGCTCTTTGAGAGGCAGGAAAATGGGTAATTTACACTACTATTTATAAGAAAAATAAACCAGCAAACTGTGCAGCAGAACTGTAAACCTAAATAAAGGCTATGGACAGCTGTCCTCGTGCTGCGTTGTTATTTAGGATGTTCTAAAACATCATTAGTTTAATTGCATATATATTTAAATGGAGTGTTTCAGTGGTTACTCTGAATGTACAGCTCGTTGGAGAAAATGAACACAATCTATTTGCTTCAAAAGGCTTTGGAATGAGTAAATCAACATCATTTACAAATTATATTATGGCACTTGTAACAATTTCTGTCACTGAATCCCCGAGTGCTGCAGGGAGCAGTTTGGTTGCAAATGTTTTGGGGAAGAGCTGGCTGAGGACTTTGGGAGCTCAGTGAATGCTGGATAAACCTTCAGACCTAAATCCTGGGGCCTGCCCCTGTTCCAAACTCGTTATTTTGGAGATTTCTGGGGGCTGACACTTTAAATAATGCTCTGCTTTTAGGCAGGAAAGAATACAGAAAAATACCTGATCAGCACAACTCTCCCATTGAACTGTGTTTGTTAGAGTTGCCATTTTTTAGGATTTTGGGAATAAGGACCAAGGGGTGGGAGGGAGGTGGCTGAGCTGGAGTTTGAAGCTTCCGGACCATAAAACAGACCTGGCACAGAAAATCCCTTCAGAGCCCCTTTTTGCCCTGCTAATGATGAATGCTCCTTGGATTCCACATATTCCCAAGCCCACACGTCCTCCAGCCCCTTAATCCTTGCATTATTTCAAGGAGTAAAACTCACCTAAATGCACAAAACGTGAAGCTTCTAAAATTCCCTCCTGCACATATCTTACTGTGCCTCAATTCTTGGAAAACAAGACCAAATACCAGGGGAGTGGGATGGGCTGGGACTTGTCTCTGCTTTATTTTCTGCCCACTTGTGGGCTGAAACAAAACTTCCAGGGACAAAAAAACCGCTTCAAACCCCACATATTTGGCAGCTGCGACAAACTGAGTGGAATATTTCCATCCAGCTCATGTCGTTGCCACAAGACATTATTGGGATTTTTGTGGTGTCTGATGTTTCTCTCCAGGAGGAACCCAGGAGAAGCCCAGTTTGTACATCCACTGGCAACACCTGAGTAACCAGATGGGGCTTTGTGGGCATCGATTTGGAACGGGAATTGTCCCTTTTAGGCACCAAGGTTAGAGCAGGTCCTTCCCAAAGGTGGATGCTATTCTGTCAGGTGGAAAACAGAACAGAATCGTGGAATTTTTAGGTTAAAAAAGACCTGTAGGACCATCAAGTCTGACCATTTCCCAAGGCCACCACTGACCCACGTCCCCAGGTGCCACTTCCACAGGGCTGTTAAATCCCTGCAGGGTCTGGGACTCCACCCCTGCCCTGCACAGTTATGCTGAAGTGATTCCTGATGTTAACCTTCTTTCCAGATGTTCAACTTCATAGAATCATGGAATTATGGATGGTTTGGGTTGGAAAGGACCTTAAAGCCCATCCAGTGCCACCCCCCTGCCACGGGCAAGGACCCCTTGCACTAGCCCAGGTTGTTCCAGCCTGGCCTTGGACACTTCCAGGGATCCAGGGGCAGCCACAGCTTCTCTGGGAATTCCATCCCAGCCCCTCCCCACCCTCCCAGGGAAGAATTCCTTCCCAATATCCCATCTAAAGCAGCACATGGAGTCATGGAATGGTTTGGGCTGGAAGGGACATCAAGGCATCCATGGGCAGGGACACCTTCCACTATCCCAGGCTGCTCCAAGCCCCATCCACCCTGGCCTTGGACACTTCAGGGATGGGATCCCCGTGTTTGCCAGGCAGGGATTTGTCTCCACACAGTCCCACAGATGCCTGATTTTTCTTCCTCTGCTCTGCAATCATTCTCTAGTTAGTTTTGCCTTCCCAGTAAATAAAGCTCCAAGGAAAACCAGCTTCCCAGGGAACGATTTCTGTTTTGAACTCCCAGGGCTGGGCAACCCTTTGGATGAAGAAATTTTCCTTGATATCCAACCTGAACCTTCCCTGGCACAACTTGAGGCCGTTTCCTCGTGTCCATCAGGAGCAAGGACACATTCCCAATCCCAGCAGCCACGCAGGGTTTATTCCCAGCTCCTATTCAGTGGATCTCTGTGGGCTCCACAAATCAAGAGCATCTCAATTTAAAGCTGAGAAGCTGAAGAGCAGAGTTTGGAGCCAATCTTAGTGAAGTTCCTGCTGATATCCATCTCCATAGGCCCAAAAAAAGGACTTTGTTAAGATTCTGAGTTCTGTGAGCACATAAAAAAGG
Source organism: Cephalopterus ornatus (assembly GCA_013396775.1). Lineage (NCBI taxonomy): Eukaryota > Metazoa > Chordata > Aves > Passeriformes > Cotingidae > Cephalopterus > Cephalopterus ornatus. The sequence goes on from VZRE01006635.1 coordinate 166,864, forward strand.
ACTTTATTGGGGCTCTGAGCTCTATTATCACCAAAAAAAGGGCTTTATCAGGACTCTGTCTCCTGCCACTGCCATCAGGACACGGGGACATCTGCAGCAAATGGCTCGTGAGGTTTCCCCTGATGGATCTCTTGGTTTACATCCTTGAGCATCTCTAATGGTTTGTGAAACAAGAGTAAACAACATCATGGATCAAAGCCAGGCTGAGCTGCTCTCCAGGGACTTGCTTTCCATAATAGAATGAAATAAGCTATGACAACTAAAAAAAAAAATTAAATAAATGAGCTATGACAATTTAAAAATAAATAAATAAGCTATGACGATTTAAAAACAAATAAATAAATAAGCTATGACAATTAGGGGAAAAAAGGCTACGATGATTTAAATAAATAAATAAATAAGCCATAACAATTTTAAAAAATAATAAGTTATGAGAATTTAAAAAAAAAATGACAATAAATGGCACACAAAGAAGGCAGGGATTTGCCAAAAAAGGGGCTGACAAGGCCCTAGTACCCTCTGGTACCTCATTGTCAATAGTGATCCATCCCAAATCCTTATTCTTGTTATGGATCTGGTGGGCAACTGGAATCAGGGGGTTTATTAGTCCTGATGGGCAACTGGAATTAGTCGTGATAAAATGAAGGCAATGCCTTGGGCTGGGTTTTTTTGGGCTGGGTTTTGCTGGGCTGGATCTTCCCGAATGTTTGACATGGAGTTCCACAAATTCAGGCACCTGCATCATGTCCCCGAATTCCTACCTCAAGCAGAGCTGGTTTCTTTTGCATTTGACTCTATGGAATTTGAAACTCTCTTAAATTAATTGAAATGGAAGATCGATCGGCTTCTCATATCACAAAAATTATTAGCTCTAGGAAACTGCACAAGCAGATCATCCCTTGCCTCTGTGTTCTTCACATTTAATTGAAAAATATTAATATTTGCCATTTCTTACGGCAACCAGGGGAACCAAAGTGTATTAATCAGGTTTTGTGCTGTCCTACGAGAGTCATCCCCTTACAAGGTAGGAAAATGTGTGTTAACTCAGCTATTTTTTGTGATAATCATTTGAGAGAGTGGTTATTTGTTCTGATGAATGGACTGATTCTTACAGAAAGTATAAGTAGTATTAATAGTTCTGTATTTAATTGTTTTGGAGAAAAAAAAGAGAGAGGAGAAAAGAGAGGGAAGAAAGGACGAAAAAAGGAGGAGGAAAAGGGGAAAAGTCAAAATCTAGAGCCCAGTGGGAAAAGATTTCATTGGATTATGGTCCAAGCCCCCAAACCAAGGTTATTCTCTCCTTTCTTGCATTGAGTTGGTAAATAAATAAAGATGTTTTTAAGAAGTCAATTGTGTCAAAAGTCCTTCTGGTCCAACAAATTAACAGGAGGCACAGGACCAGCTCTGACTGGAGGAGCGAAATGAGGCCTGTGCAGGGACAACCCCTAAACCCTCCATGGATTATATCCCACCCTCCCCTCCCTGTCCATCAGGAAACACAACAAATCAGGGAAACCACGGCCAGTTTTCCCACACAAAGTGCCAGCAGGTCCAGCTCTGCCTGAGGAACCCGCCACAACGGACCGCAGCAAGGGAAAAAAAAGCCCCAAATCAGTGAAAAACCCCAAACTGTGACACCCCCAGTGGAGATTTCCCAGTTGGAACCTGCTGAGGATCCCATCTCTGGGTTTGAGGGGACAGGAAAAGCTGATGGAGCGGCCACTAAAGATTCAGGATGTGCCAAGGGGTGCTGGGGGAGCAGAATACCCACAGCCTGTCTGCATTAGCCCAGCACTGACAGGGACAGTTGTGGGAGCTCCTGATTGATTTTAAAATCATCTGAAACGGCCACCACTGCAAAGCAAACAACTGGCATGGTTTTCCAAGGAAAAAGGGGGGAGGGGGGTGTGTGGGAAGGCAAAAAAATGAATTTTTTTTTGTTTTTTTTTGATAGCAGTTAAATGTCACCATATTAATTCTTGCAGGGTTGAGAACACCCCACAGGCTTAACCTTTAGGATTACTGGATTCCTGAAAGCAGTAACAGCCCTCTGCACGCGCCAGAAAAGCAGCACAGTGAAATCCCAATTTAGACACTCGGCACCGAGCGCTTTGGCTTGAAAACTGCCCCAACCTTCTTTACCCGAATGTGCCAAAAATCAAGGTTCTCGTGGCAAATGATGGCCCTGAGAGAGGGTTGCTGGGGCCTGGGGTTGTTGATGTGCAGCTCGCACGGGGCTGGGGATCTCAGGGCCTTGGCCAGCGCCGCGATCATTCCGCTCTGCACTGCTCCAGGAACATCCAGCGCTCCCATTCCAGCATCCATCAGCGTCAGCTCGGATCACCCTGCTCCCGGCTGATGGAGCCGACATCCCCGTCGTCTTGCCTGTCCCTGTCGGACCAATCCAGCTGGACACTCTGCCAGCAGAAGGGCTGGAAAAGCCCGTGGCAAACAGCAGAAAGGATTAGCAGGAATTGCTCCCCAACATCTGCTTCTCAACAGGTTGCAGGGAGGGAAAGGGCCAGAGGCTCAGCTGAGGTGGAGCTGGAGCCTGTTTCAGGGGAGGTTCAGGTTGGACATGGGGAAGAAGTTCTTTACAGAGAGATGGTCAGAGGAGGAGGCTCAGGGGAGACCTTCTCACTCTCTGCAGCTCCCTGACAGGAGGGGGGAGCCGGGGGGGGCCGGGCTCTGCTCCCAGGAACCAGCAGTAGGACAAGAGGGCACAGCCTTGAGCTGCCCCAGGGGAGGTTTGGGTTGGCCATCAGGAAGAAGTTCTTCCCAGAGAGAGGGATCAGACCCTGGAAGGGGCTGCCCAGGGAGGGGGTGGAGTCCCCGTCCCTGGAGGTGTTTGAGCAGAGCCTGGATGTGGCATCAGTGCCATGGGCTGGGTGACAAGGTGGGCTTGGGGCACAGCTTGGACTCCATGATCCCAGAGGTCTTTCTCAACCTGGTTGACTCTCTGATTCTGTGATTTACACCACCCAGCATCTGCTCTGGTGGCTTTTAACATCCCTGCAGGTGGAGTGTGCTGGGAAAGGTCATTCCTAACCCAAACATCAATTCCTGCCACATGTAAAACAACAGAGCTTCAAGGTGTCTTTCTGCTCAAACGAATCTGGGCTGGTTAACACTAATTAAACATCCAGCCCAAGAGCAGCTGATGAATGCAGAGAGGGACTGGAGTCGCAGGTACTCCTGCTCTGGAGCATCTTTGACGCAAAGGCAAGACCAGCCACACCAAATTTTGCCTCCAAAATACAAACACAAGTTACCACAGACTATGCCAAACAGGCAGCTCTGGAGCACCGAGGAATTTTAAGCCATTAAAATTAAGCCACTAAAATTAAAAAGCCATCATTTTATTTTTTCCCTACGTGTCCACCACTGCAAATGGTCATTTAAAGGGATATCAATTCATGGATTTCCAACTCAGCCAAAGGAACCAAGCTTCCCCCAGATCTTACTGCAGTGCTTGTTTCTTTAACTACCAAATTCCCTTTTTATTAAATTAACCATATTTTATGGAAATTATAGGCTAAATTTTAATAAAGGCAGAAAAGAGAGCAGGTAAAAGCAGCCTTGTGTCAGCACATCCCTGGGAGCTGCTGCTACTGGAATAACTGGGCTGAAGGATGGAGGTGGATCTGTTGGGTGGGTTTTGACACACCAGGCTGAGAGTTGTGCCAGTTTAAAAATGCACATTCCCTGTAAATCATCCAAATCCTTGCAACAGGCTGAGAGCCAAACCTTTCCCAGTTAACCCTTCCCTGCGCTCTCTCATTTCCATCCATCAGGACACTTAAAACCAGGTTCTGTTGGTCCAACAAGCAAAACATAACACAGATGGGAAAAAAACCAGCTCAGGTGCCCAAAAATACACACAACTGGAACTCTGAAGTATTAGAGGAACGAAGGAGCCATCCTTGATTGACAACATCCCCCAAAATGTTGTCAGAGAAGTGCAAACTGCTTCCCACAAGGAGCAGAACAACATCCAACAGAATTTGCACGTGCCCTGGGAACCTAAAATGTCCACATGGCCTTGCAGCTGTTTAGTGGGAAGCAGTGGGAATACCATTGTCTTGGAAAAATATCCCTGCTTTGCTGCAGAGTTCAGCAGTAAAGAAGCACGGCCTAAAAGGGAGTAAGTAATTAATTACAGTATCAAATCCTGAGCTTTACACTGGCGTGATACTAATTAATCAAAAGGGTGATCATTCTTTTACGGTAGATTTTCATTCACAGGACGCTGGGTTTTATAAATCCCGAACGGATCGAGAGAAAGGAAGGTGATAACTCAGAGTTCCACGGGGAAACAGAGGAGGCTTCACATCAGTTACTGCACCCTGGTGAGGGCTGGACCCTGTGAATCGTTAATTAGCTCCTCAGTTGGTCCAAAGGGCTCAGAAAAAAGGATTAAAGACACATTTTTGCTTTTTCCTGTGACACTGAATTCCCCAGGGGCACAAGAGATGAAGAGCTGCTGCTGCTCCGTGAGCCCGAGTCATTATAGAGCTGCCCTGGAGCGAAGGCACAGTTTGTTCCCATCACTCACTGGGGCAGGGATAGGCAGGATTTAATCCTAAACTGAAATTAAGAAGTAGTTGATCTCAGCCGGATGCCAGACTAACAGCAGAGCAGCGATAATATCAATTAAAATGCTATTTTAAGAGAGGTTTATGTAGTAGCAACACACACAACTTCCTCCCTGCCCAACACCTCCAGTCTGGGAGGAACACCTCTGCTCCCAGGCTGTATTTGCAGGAGGATCTTGGTGCATATCTCCATGGGATTTTGGGGGGATTTAGCCCATCCATACACACCCAGCACATGTTTGAGCCACGGACACTAAATCCTCCACAGTTCTGCACCCAGCAGTTATTTTGAGCCTTCCAAAACATGGAGAGAGACCTGTGCATGGAAAGGGAAGTTCATTTCCAGAAAGAGATGGGAAATGCGAAAAAAAAAAAAAACCCAAAGCCTTTATTTTTCAGTCAGGTCTCAAAACGAAAAGAATAATAACTGAGGAGGGAGGGAGTCCAGGGGAGTTGATCCAGAGGGAGGGAGCAGCTCTGATGGGAGGAAGGGCTGGGACAACTGGGCTTGTTCAGCCTGGAGGAGAGAAGTTTTGGGGTGACCTCACTGTGGCCTTCCAGGATCTATAAAAACGATGGAGAGAGACTATTTCAAAGGGCCTGGAGTGCCAGGACAAGGGGGAATGGCTTCCCACTGCCAGAGGGCAGGGTTGGATGGGATGTTGGGAAGGAATTCCTCCCTGGGAGGGTGGGGAGGCCCTGGCCCAGGCTACCCAGAGAAGCTGTGGCTGCCCCTGGATCCCTGGAAGTGTCCAAGGCCAGGTTGGAGCAACCTGGGATAATAGAAGGTGTCCCTGCCCGTGAGAGGGGTGGAACAGGATGAGCTTTAAGGTCCCTTCCCACCCAAACCATTCCACGATTCTGTGACAAGAAGAGTCCTTCTTTCCATACAAACAAAATGGCCTCAATCAATTTTTCCTCATCACAACAATGCAGCAAAGAAACCCAAATTGCTCTCCTCTTTGTTCCAGCAAACCTCCACAGAAGCTGGGAAATGCTGTTCCCCACTTCCAGTGGAAGTTCAGACCTGACCATCACTGCTTCCTGTGACAAGGTGATGTTTCTCCCACCTCTGGAGACACCTTTCACAGCAGTAGATGCTGCCCCTTGTTGGGAAGCAACCAGGAGCTCTGTGGCACGTCTGGGAGGACCAAATCCATCCTTATTTCCTTCCAGGCACTTTCTGAACCCGGCCCTGGGACCCAGGCCACATGCTAAAGCATCAATTACAGCTAAACCCTCTTCCTTGGGACTTCCCTATGACCTTTCCCAAGCTTTTCCCAACATTATCAACTCCTGGTGTCTCTCTGGCTGCAAAGAGTTTGTGCAGCTCAAAACCTTCCTCCCTGTGTGTTTTCCACCTTTTCCACCCGGCTGCTGGCGCCCAATTTTGGCCCAGAGCAGGATTTATCCAGACACAAATCCCATCTGCATCCCTGCCCTGCCATTCCCGCAGTGACTGTCCCTGTGCCGTTCCTGGTCACTGCTGAGTCTCCCACCCAGCCAAGGAGTGATGGAATGACTCCCTTTGGCAGCTGATCTGCAGCACTTTCCACCACAAAAAGCTTCCCTGGTTTTAAGGGACCACGGCCCAGCTGCAGGAACTTCAGGCAGGAACATGCAAAACCCCGCTCAAGACGGGGGGGTGAACTTGAAAAAATACCTGATTTTATTTTGTATTTGACAAATTCCTTCTTTAATGCAGCCAATTGACTCCTGCGGTGTGGAGACACTCTTTGATTTTCTAATTCCAGAGCTTTTGCAAAGGAGCTGCTTCCACAATCCCGTTGATTACTGTTCCAAACCAGAAACATTTGATCTATTATAAACACTACACACTAGACAGGCTTTTCTTTGGCACTTTTACTTGTAAGTGCTAAATGACTGATTCAGGGGCTGCTCCTGGAGGAGTGTCTGTCCCATCTTTTTGATTTATTGCTCCTCTACAACGAGATTGAAATCTGCAAATGTTTTTATGACCCAAAGGGTCCGATTAGGACTTATCAACACGAACCTTGAAAAGGTGGGTTATTTTGGTGCTCAGCATTTGAAAGACAGATCAGTGTTTGGCAATGACTGGGTTTGTTGTTTTTTTTTTTTCAATTCCCTCCGGGGAAATGTGTTTCTTTTATCACAGGCAGTGTATCTATATTCATTCATAACTGTTTGGAGAATCAGCAGAATATTCCCTTCCCTCCATTATCTTTTCTTAATAACTTTTTCTGCTTAGTGCCTTTTTTTTTTTTTTTTTCCCAGGCAGCAGCTTAATATTCTCTTTAGACAGTAAGAAATATTATCCCTGCATAAAGATTGTGATTTACTCACTTTGTCCCTTTATCCTTGACTCAATTATTATTCCTCCTGGATTTTATTCCTCTTACTTTGACTGAACGCTCGTGTGGTTTTGGGGAGAGTGTCCCCAGTCCCTTCTGGCTGCTGAGGCTGCTGAGGGGTTGATCTCAGCTCTACATCTTTTATCAAGTTCAGCTTTCCCTGGAGACCAAAGAGGGTTCAATGGAAGAGTCAAACCTGGACTTTTACAAGGGCATGGAATGATAGGACAAGGGGGAATGGCTTTAAACTGACAGAGGGTAGGTTTAGATGAGATATTGGGAAGGAATTCTTCCCTGGGAGGGGCTGGGATGGAATTCCCAGAGAAGCTGTGGCTGCCCCTGGATCCCTGGAAGCGTCCAAGGCCAGGTTGGAGCAACCTGGGATAATGGAAGGTGTCCCTGCCCACGGCAGGGGGCGGAACGAGATGAGCTTTAAGGTCCCTTCCCACCCAAACCATTCCATCGCTCTGTGATGACTCAAATCCTTGGATTCAGCTTTCTCTCTCGCACATGACCTTGAGCAAGGTCTTCTATGCCCCCACGAATTTTTGGTTTTCCAGCAATTAAAAGCAGGAAGAGGAGCACAGCATGAAGCTGGGACTGCAGTGCAGGGGGCAAAGGGGTAACGGGCAGCAGCTTCTGTGGCAGCAGAACAGACTCTGGAGCAGTCCCACCGCCAGAGCAAGGCACACAAGGAGTTAATGAGGAGCTGAGAGAAAATCCTGCAATGGTTTGGGATGGAAGAGACCTTAAAGCTCACCTCATTCCACCCCCTGCCATGGGCACGGACACCTTCCACTAGCCCAGGTTGCTCCAACCTGGCCTTGGACACTTCCAGGGATCCAGGGGCAGCCACAGCTTCTCTGGGAATTCCATCCCAGCCCCTCCCCACCCTCACAGGGAAGAACATATTCCCAATATCCATATAAATTTACACTACTCCGTCCCAGAGATGGGAGAAGTTTCTAGGTCTTCCTGTGAAAAAAGCCATTAAAAGAAGATTTCCTCTCCCCCTGCTCCGGTGGATGTGGAAACAGAAGGTGGGAAATCACATCTGTATTGTCAAAAAAAATAAAGAAAAGAGAAAACCTACTTTCCCCCTCATCTGAGACAAGATTGGAGCTGAAGTGTATCCAGTGTGACTGTCGGTGATGTCAGAGGATATGAGAAAATAGCTGGTAGCCAAAACATAACAGCTCAAAAACCAGGAGATGTCGGAATAGCTGAAGACAAGCTGTAAGACTAAACAGAGGCAATGGCATAGAAGATCTTTAAACATCTTCCTTGGCCCCAGCACAATGTAATTCCCTCGGGGGAGAAACAAATCCTTCTATTTTCACCACCAGATTCTTGAGGGCACCGGGAGTGGGGGGGATGGGGAGGATGAAAGTTTAATGCACCAAGTCAGGCAGCAAAGAACAGGCTGTGGCCACTTACAATATTTATGATGGAGTTATCTGAGAGAGAATCACTCCCAGGGCTGATCCCCTCTCCCGAGAAAAGGGAATAAACAACAGCACAACCCTCCTGGGGGATTCAGTCACCTCTCCTGGAAACCCGGGAATAAACGACAGCACAAAACTCTCCTTAATCTCAGCCTATTTGCTGTGGTCCTTAAATTCCCAGTTTTAGCAAAGGCCAAGGGGAATATGCTAACTAACCTAATCACTTTAATTAACTTCTGCTAATGGGCCTGATTAACCTTAAAGAAGGAAGGTTAAAAACCTCTTCAACCCCAAGTGCTCGAGGTGCTCTGCAGCGATAGAGCAAGTGATAAGATGGGTTAAATTCCAAGCCTGAGGAAGGAGGATACATCCAAGTGTGCTCACATAGTCCATCCACGGGTCGAAGGAAAAGAATTGGCCTTTGTTGCTTGAATATTCTGAAATTTGGGCGCTGGGGAGGGGAAAGGATGAAACCCCGAGTGGGTCACGCAAGGAGCTCCCTGAGCCAAGTGTCCTGCGTTTGACAGAGAGAGGCAGCAAGAAAGGCTCCCGGAGGTTTTCCTGGCACATGACATCAGGTTTTCCCGAAGGAAAATGAAGAGCTGATAGAAGTAAAGGGCAGAGCCCAGAAGGAGCAGCCGACCAGTGAGAGATGGGAGCTGGGCTTTGAGGAGGTGCTAAGGCAGAGCCTTTGCATCTGCAGGCACTGAAAGCAATATTTAGAAAATTTCTGTGGCCAAGAACATCCTTTATGGCAGTTCCATGGTTCATAGGATGAAGGAGAACAGGCAGAAATGAGACAGAGAAATTTGGGGTACAGGAGCTTTCGGGTGATGTAACTCCAATACGAATTAGCCCAGAACACGTGCAGCCTAAAAAAAACTAATCAATTAAACAAAATAAAGGTATTTTTTTCTCCCCAACTATTAAATAACTACAGTCCCTGTAAAACCTGGTGTGTTTATCAGGTGAAGTCATATTATCACCACTTGGATCAGAAATGAAGTGTATTATGAACATTTCTGTCCATGGAGCACCAGGATTGGGACACTCTTTTATTCCTAAAGCTTCCTCGGTGTTGTCTCTTACCAATTTAATTGCACTTATTATTTATTAAACCCCCCCAATTCTAAAGCCACGTGACAATGTCAAAAGCCCCACAGTTTTTAAGCCTCCCAGCTATAAAGAATGAAAAGTGTAAAAATATCTCCTAAAGGGCTCCACACATTTATTTTTCATGATATCGGGGGGGACAAGGGGAAGGGAAGATGATTTATGATTTTTCAATGCTTAAGTTGTCACAGCTGCTTCTCTTTCCTCTGTTCTTTGGGAAGAAAATAGAGTGATCCATCCTTAACGCATGAACAGAACAGGAACGTTCCTGTTCTGCTGGATAATCCAGGCTGACAGGCTCCAAAAAGGAACCAAAAAACCTCCTCCCAAGCATTTAAGGTGTTCTGACCTGATTGTCAATATTGGTTTGTTGTTGGGAGGAGGAGGAGGAGCAGCCAGCCTGGGGGATCCAGGCGCCCAGCGCTCCAGAATGGCGTTAAAAATGGAAAAAAAGAGGGAAGTGAAGCCATTCCAGCTCCCTCCAGCTGAGCCCGTGGCCTCTGGTGGCAAAAATAGGGAAAAATAACTTGGCTTCTCACGTCACTTCTGTGGATTGTGTTCCCCTTGGATCTATTTCCCTGGATCTCTCTGGACTTTGTGCCTGAAAGCTCAGACGAGGTTCTTTTCAGAGCAAAGAACAAGCAGTGAGTTCACCCCAAATGTGAATTTTGGGGGCTGGTGGGAGTGGGGCAGGAGGGGCAGCACGGGGTGGTTCTGGGGTGTAGAGCAGCTGAAGCAGTTGCTGCTCAGCTCAATTAAAAGCACCAGTGCCCATTCCCAAGGGATTCCCAGCCGTGCCCTTCTCGGCTGGGCACAAAGTGCTGCTGGGACTCCACTTGGGACCCCCAGAGCAGAAGGATGAGGAGCTGCTGGAGCAAGTCCAGAGCAGGCCACAAAAATGCTCTGAGGGTTGAAGCATGAGCTGAAGTGTTCACCTGGAGAAGGGAAGGATCCAGGGAAACATGAGAGCCCCTTCCAGGGCCTAAAGGGGCTTCAGGAGAGCTGGAGAGAGATTTGGGACAAGGGATGGAGGGACAGGACACAGGGAATGGCTTCCCACTGCCAGAGGGCAGGGTTAGATAGGATATTGGGAAGGAATTCTTCCCTGTGAGGGTGGGGAGGGGCTGGGATGGAATTCCCAGAGAAGCTGTGGCTGCCCCTGGATCCCTGGAAGTGTCTAAGGCCAGGTTGGAGCAACCTGGGCTAGTGGAAGGTGTCCCTGCCCATGGCAGGGGGTGGAATGAGATGATCTTTAAGGTCCCTTCCAATCCAAACCCTCCTGGGACTGACTGAGGTGCCAACACACCCCCACAGCTCCACCATCCCCCCAGGAAATCTGCTTTACCAAACCTGCTTCACTTCAACACTCTGGCATCAAAAAAGTGAAGTCTGAGTAATGAAAAAGGGGAAAATCCCCAGCAGGAGGGCAGTGCTCCTGCCTAGACTCCCTGCCCTCTGGAACAGAGCCCAAACACAGTTTCAGAGCAGCACTGGCCATGGCTCTCTCCAGCTGCTATTCCAAGGTCAGCAGGGCAGTGCCCTCAGGATTCCTGCTGGGAACTCCGCGCCGATGTACAACGTCAGCAGCCACTGGAAAAGGAATCCCAGAGACACGTCCCCATGGAGCTGGGCTGTGAGGGTTGGGCAGGGAACAGGCACCCCAGCTCCCTTTATCCAGCTCACACAAGGCTCTCCACTGCCCCTGCCCACGGATCCGGCTCCATCCCCAGCTCCTGCTCAGCAGAGCACCTCCGCAGCTCGTTCCCAGCCACTGGGACTTGCAAGGCAGCGACTCTGTTTTGCTGACCTGGTTTCTGTCCTCAGGAGCACAGACCCCACGGGACAGGGTTTTAATTCACCTTGTTGTGGTTAAATCAGCAGTCTGGGCCAGCTGCTTGCAAAGCCCAGGGCTGAAAAAGACACTTCCAGCTACACAAGAACATTTAGATTAAAAAAGTACCGCTCAGTTCCTTTTTGAGAGGCTTCCTGAAGCCTGATTTTCAAAGTATCTGCTGCTTGTTGCTGTCAGCAATGGGCTGCAAAGACTCTGCTCCATCAGTGCCACAGCAGCGTGGCTGGGCCATGCCCGCAGGGACCCAGGCGCAGCCCAGCTCCAAAGGAAGGCTGGGAGAACAGTTCCCAACGAATTCCACGTTTCCTGCAGCGCTGGCAGCCTGCACGGCCACCTTGGTCTGCTGAGAGCGGAGCAAATTCGACCTGGGAGGCTTGGAAGGGAGCAGGCAAAATTTGTGGCGCTCCCCAGGTCGTTTATTTTTCATAGCATCGTTTTTTTTCTGACCATAACTACGTTTTAAACGGCACCAGCAGAGAGCAGGGGAGGTTTGGAAACGGGAAATGAAAAAGCCCCGCGGTTTCTTTCTCCTTCGCTGAATAAACATTTAAAAGTAAAAGAAGAGAGGTAGAAATCACTGGTAACAAAGAATTCTCATCACAGCTTATCTGTGGTGGCCTCCAAACAATCTGATACCATCTGTACTTCGCTGATTGCAGGAAGCAGCAATGAGTAATCGGGTTTGATTGTCTGTGGGAGTGGGGAGGGGGAGGAAATGCTGTTCCACCACCAAACTCGATTGTTTTAGAAAGATCCAGGAGCCTCATCCTGCTCCTACTTGCACCAGTACCAACTGGCTCCCAGTGCAACAAACTGGGAATTGGGCTGCTGTGGGTATGAGCTGAGGAGCCCTGCAAGAGAAGGAGGCTGAGAACGGTAAGAGTTGATCTTCTTTAGTTAAGAACAGATCCTTTTCCCTGCCCTGACTCGGGTCCTGTACAGTCTCTGAAATTTATCATTAAGTGCATTAAAAAAAAATACTTCTGTAGTAATATATATTCAAAAATCTAAAACTTGGAAGTAAAACATCTCTTGCCTCTCTTCCATCTCCTCCCACCAGCTCCAGGGTTTCCAACTCTCCACCCCTCGTGTTGTGCATTCAGATAACTCCCCTTCCATCACACCAGCTTTTTGTTCCAGATCTCCAGTGGTCACTACACAGCCCCTGGAATTCCCAACCAGCCACTAAACCATTCCTGCTCCCTGGGGCCTCTCTCCTTTGTCACTAAACAGCATCAATTCCCCCCGGGGAGGGAGGAGCCTGGCTGGAGAAGTACCAAAGCTCTGTGGTGACACCTCCTGTCCTTTTTGGGGCACCCCACGTGCACCCCCACACTGCTCAAGGCTGGGAAATTGTCTTTCCAACTGTTGTCCAGGTAGGGAAGCAGGGAAGGGAAACAGGGAAGGGAAGTAGGGAAGGGCTCTCCCACCCCACAGACACAGAGGATGCTCCTTCTATCCCTAGTGACTGAATCCACTGGAGCTTCCCAGCACATCTGGTTGATTTAAGCCACATTTCCATAGAATTTTCAGTTGGTCCAGGGGACACAGGAATAGCTACCCCAGGAGAAGGCAAGGAATTCACCTGCAAGAGTTAAATCCACCAAGTGGAACAAGAGGCAGCTGCCACATTCCCTTTGCCTGGGAGCAAGGAAGCAATCCAGGAGAGCCAAGTGGACCTGAAGGGGTCAGCGCTGAAATCAAGCCCTGCAGCTGATTTAGAGGCATGTTCCCTTCCCCACCTCAACCCAGGCTCCTTTAACCTCCCCAAATAAATCAAGGAGTTAAAGAGAAACAGGTCCAGGGAAAGCAGCTGCTGTAAATCGAGTGATGGAGAGAAGGAAGCAGGAGCTCCTCACCCAGAGCCACAGCACAGGGAGCCTCTCCCTCAGAGTTCTGCTTCCAGACTGGGATGGGGAGTCAGAGCTGGAGTTTATCCACTGCCCTTTAGTCAGTGAAAACAGAAAGGGCTTTGCTGACTTTATACGGACAGAGGTCACTCACCTCCAAATAAAACCGGCCCGGGACGCAGCAGAACACGGCAAAGCAAGTGAACGGGTTTGGAAAAGGGAAAACAGGGAATAAAGGCTCTGAAAATACATCTCCTCGTGGTTTGGAGATGGAGAGTAACATCAGTGGTCAAGTGCCCAAGGCCAGGCTGGACTTGGAGCAGCCTGGTCTGGTGGAAGGTGTCCCTGCCCATGGCAGGGGGTGGCACTGGATGGGCTTTAAGGTCCCTCCAAACCCAAACCATTCCATGATTCTGTTATTCCATGGTCAGCGTGGCACACACGGAGCTAAAGCAGGATGGTCACTGCATTTCAGAAGCAGTGAAAGTGTCCCAAGAGATACCAGGGGGTCAGAGCAGATGGGGGTTTAAATCCCCCCTTTACAAGTCCCCCACTTCACACAGTACCAGGCAGTGCTGGATTTTCTGGGTCACAAAAACAAACCCCAAACCTCAAGTAAAAAAAGAAACTGCAGGAAAACAGATCCATTTCATCCAAGTCACTCGAAGTTCTTTGGGAAGCCTGACAGTCCCAGTCCCAGAGAGCAGCAGATCCCTTTTAGCTTCAAGCTGCTAGCCCTGGTGTCTGGGAGGAGGGTGGAAGGCACCAGGGTTAGACCTTGAGGGACAGTCCCTTCTTCAAAGGGGCTACAAGAGGAGACACCACATGAGCTCCTCTTATCAAGAACAGCTCTGTCCCCTTCTGTCCCAGCCACTTGTAGGGTGTGTGCTTTCCTGCCCCAACCCCGATCTCTACAGTAAAAAAAACCCAAAAGCAATATCAAAGAGAAGGAAAAAGTGACTGTTACAAGGTTGACTGGCTCCTGGTATGGTCTGTGGCAGGACTCATATATTTTGCTTAATTAAGATAAGGCTGTTGCTTCTTTGCAGATTTGCCTAATCCAGAATTTATTGATGCTGCATTAACCCAGCGTTTTAAAGTGATAAAATACAACTGCTGCAGCAGCCAAAGGCACCCTGAGCTGAGCTCACTAATGGAGACAGATCTCCACACCTCGGCCAAGCCCAACTGCTCCCACCACATCCAATACCCGGGCTCAGCTCGGGAAGGGAAGGACTCGAATGAGTTGCTGCCAGTTTTAACTCCCACACAAGTGGTTGCACTCAGTCCAGGTGCTCTGCCCAAGTCCTACACACTGTTCCCAGCGGCTCAGCAGGCCACAAAATTCCCCCTGGGAGCCACCCGAGCACCCAGTGGTGACACTTCTGTTCCCTTTATCCCCAATGCCTGTTTGATCATGGAATTGTTCAGGTTGGAAAACCCCCTCAGACCATCGAGTCCCACCATTCCCTGAGGCCACCACTAAGCCATGTCCCCAGGTGCCACATGCACAGGGCTGTTAAATCCCCCAGGGATGGGGATCCACCCCCTGGGTGGTATTAATGAGCCACTGAAAGGTTTTGCTGCAAAAAGCTCCCAATGCCAAGTGCAGTTCCACAAACCTTCCTCAGGTTAGGGAAAAGGGTAAAAAACTTCCCAGGCAAAAAAAACCCAAAAAAACAACCCAACAAAACAAAACAAAACAAACCCCAAACAAACAAAAAAAAACCCCTTCCAAGCAAAATCAGAAATTTCCTGAGTAATGTTTAACCCCAGAACCCTTGAGGTTGGAAAAGACCTCCAAGGTCACCAAACCCAACCTGTGCCCGATCCCCACCTTGTCCCCCAGCCCAGAGCACTGAGTCCATGTCCTGTCCTTCCTTGGACACCCCCAGGGGTGGGGACTCCATCACATTCCTGGGAATTCCAGTGATGGGGGGCTCTGCATTTCAGCCTGCACCTTGCAAGGCCCAGACTTGCAGAGTTCCACCTGTGCTGTGGGGAGACCTCTTTGTTCCCTGGTCCTCCTCAATCACACATTGCTTCAATATCCCCCTTTTTCCCACTCAAAATCCCCTCTGCTGTTTATTCACTGGGTTAGTTCAGCACTCATGGAATAACACCCCCTCAAGGGAAGGTTTCCTCTTGGCATCACTTCTCAGAGCTCTTCAGGCGAGAAGGTTTATGATTTGGAAAGCCCTGTTTGGTTGTTTGGGGCTGGGGGGTTTCCATCCCACACTTTTGGGTGGGTTTTAAGCCCTGTGGAGGCTCATTCCTTATGTGGCTTTGGCTCAGCTCGGGTCATGGAATCACAGAATCCTTAAGGTTGGAAGAGACCTTTAGGACCATCAAGTCCAAGTGTCAACCCACCGCCAGCACTGACCATGTCCTCCAGTGCCACATCCACATGTTTTTTGGACCCTTCCAGGAATGGGGATTCCACCACCTCCCTGCACAGCCTCATCCAGTGCTTTCCAACCCTTTCCAGGAAGAAATTCCTCCTGATGTCCAACCTGACCCTCCCCTGGCACAGCTTGAGGCCGTTTCCTCTCCTCCTGTCCCTTGTTCCCTGGGAGCAGAGCCTGACCCCTGCCCCAGTTCCTCTCTTGTGTCAAGGAGCTGCAGAGACCCAGAATGTCTCAAATAACAAAGAAAAGCAGCTGCAGAAGGTCAGGGATTGCTCTGCAAGAACCTCCTGAGTTAGAATCACCTCCATCCCAACACCTCAAGCCTTGAGAACCTCACGCTGGCTTCCAGATGTGCTCATTTCAGGAGCGAGCAGAGGCAGCTGCAAACCCGCCTGCCGCTGGAATTATGAGGAGATAAACAGGAGAGAAGCTTCCCAACAGCCTCTTCAATATTTGATACGTTGCCTCGCTCCTGAAAAGGTGTCTGTGCCTCGTCCCCAGCTCAAACCTGACACGATGTGCTACAAGAGGCAGCTGAACAGAACAACGCACGAGCTCATGTTTAATCCAGTTCCATTTGCCACGGCCGCTGATTATCTGGGAGATTTATGAAAACAACTGTGATAAATTACTTGACAAACAAGATTAAAGTCCCTGAAGTTCTTTATTGTTTCCCCTCTCTCCCAGGCATTGAAAGTGCTCTGTCACATTAACCAAAACTCCTTTTTATTCTCCCCGACTCCCAATGTCAAGTGTGTCTTGTTCCAGTTGTTTCCAAATTAGAATGTTATTCCCGTCTATGCACATTGCACGATCCCCCTAAACCATTCCCGAGGGAAAGATGTTCCTTTCCAAGCTGACAAACCATCCTGAGCTCCAGGAGCTGCTCTGTGTGTCTCCAGCATTAAAGACAAGCAGCGGGGCTGCCCCATGAACAAAGGAAAGCTTAAAATAACCACCAGCAGCTTCTCTCCACTGCAAGGAGGGGGGTGGAAATAAATAATCAAGGATGCTCCTGCTGTCTAATTGTTTTCAACCGAGCCTTCAGAGCAATATTTTAGCAGCTGTCTGGTGGCTGAAGGATTGGCCCGACACACGGCCCTCTTCTCATCCTCACCCTGTGCTGGGGCTTTAAACCAGGTGCTTGAATCAAAGCCCAAAATCAACCCCCAAAATCAAACCCCAAAATCAAAGCCCAGCCCGAGCAGTGTCAGTTTTTGGCCCAGTTCTGAGAGACGCCCCGAAATGGCAACGCTTCCAGCAGTGTTTTAGCTAAACAGAGCTCGTGTTCCTGCCACCTGGACAGGGAAGCTGGAGCAGCACAGGGGGTTTTTTTCCCAGATTTTCTGCCAGTTCTGTGCTGAAAACACAACGGAAATGCTGCTGCTTCATTTATGGCCTTGATGGTTGGGCTGCTCCGGGTGGGAGAGGGACTGGAGTGGTGGCAGGGAGAGGAGTTACTGTTCCAGTTCTATACTGATCATAAGAACTACATAATATTAATAGATTTGTAGGTAAAGCCTTAAATTAAAAAAAAAAAAGAGAGAGAGGAAAATTTTACAGTTGAGAGAGGATAAACAAAAATATAAAGCATTAGTCTATTAAATAAATATAAATAAATAAATAAAATAAATATTCTATTGTTTATTCTATTATTTATTCTGTTAAATAAATTTGAATAATTCTAATTATAGATACATAGATAATATGTATATTATAATATACACATATATGCATATATAACCTTTATATATAATATACATATATATACATATATAATCTTTATATATAATATATTTGTGGTCCACCCAGTCCATCCCAGCCCCTTTCCCAGTCACCAGCACGATGGTGACAAACATCTCAGCGGCTCTGGAGCCTCCTTTAATAAAATCTCCCGGATTTACACCAGGGGACATCAGCCTGGGCTGCCCTTGCCCAGGAGCACACGTGGTACCTGAGCTCTGGAGCCGTCTCTGCCATGAATAATGATCCCAAACTGCACCAGTCCCACCGCCTAAACTGTCCCTTTTACTGGTTTGGCTCCCAAATGGAAAGGAAAAGGAGAGCAGAGCTGGTTATGTGTAACCTGCCGTCCTTCCTCTAGATCCCAGGTTTCCTGGGGATC
This sequence comes from Cephalopterus ornatus, assembly GCA_013396775.1. Classification (NCBI taxonomy): domain Eukaryota; kingdom Metazoa; phylum Chordata; class Aves; order Passeriformes; family Cotingidae; genus Cephalopterus; species Cephalopterus ornatus. The sequence goes on from VZRE01006635.1 coordinate 184,585, forward strand.
ATCCCAGGGCACACGGGGTGTCTCCAATTACTGGATCACAAACTGTGGCAGCACCAACAGCTCTTGGGGAAAAGAAAACTAGACCCAGTTGAAGAGGAGAGGGGGGACAAGGGGATATTCCCCAGGCACACAGGCTGGAGGGGGTGTCCCACAGCCTGGAGGTGTCTGAATCCTGCTTCGGGGGAGAATTCCCCACTTACTCCACACTTTTGCGGAGGAGCCTCTGTAAGGGTTTATTTTTACCCTGCGAATTGGGTTTGCTGCGCTTCTAATGGGCTGCATCCTCGGCAGATGGAAACTGGGTTTGCTCCACTGACGTCAGCAGGCACAGCTTGCGAGGAATCACTGAGACAGAGCTTCATCCTGAATTAATCTCCCCTTTCCCCTTCCTCTTCCCCCCCACTGCATATCACAGCTCTTGTCTGGCATGTGCTACAGCAACACCTCTTGCCTTAAAACAGCCCCTCCTGGACCTGACAGGGCAAGGGGAGAACTGGGGATTCCAGGGGAGAAATGGGAAATTTGGAGCCCTGGCAGGGGCTGAGGCCTTAGGGATGCGTCTGCAAGAGGCTGCCTGACACCCCAAAACCCCCCCAGCCAGCTCAAGGTCCCTCTAAAATATGCCTTTACAGAGACGTTGCAGCTCCAAAACAGCTCTCAAAACACGTCACAGATTATCAGTGAACAGCACAGTTCTTACAGGAAAACCTTGAAGAAGGTTTTCCTACAAGAACCAGGCACAGTTATAGAAAAACCTAGAAATTAAGTTTGTTTTCTAAGGAAAGTAGTAACACAATCTAACCAGTGGCTTCCCTTTGCAAGATCCCGCTCCCCAGGGCTGGAGGCTCCAGCTCAGGCAGCGGAGGGAGGTTCCTGGGGATGGACATGAAGATCAAGCTCTAAGAAGGCAGCAAATATTGGTGCTGGGTCTGCCCCTGAGTTACGCCATGGGTGGGAAAATGGGGCAAGAAGCCAACCCAGAGCAAGCAGATTGATAAAGCAGTTTTGTAGAATAATATCGGTCTTGGAATGGCTTTTCAGTGGACTCGGAAAGCTGAAAATTCATAAAAAGATGGAATGCACACCTGAATTGTCCGCATCTGTAGCCACTGCTGATGTTTTCAGGGTGCTGCCGCCCTCACAGGCAGCCCCAGCAGCTCAGCTGGCTCATCCCAAATCTTCCAGGCACCGGAATCCGGGGTCTCCACCAGCTGCAGGGCTGCTCTGACCTGTGGTCCCTGAGGTCCCGAGTGGGTTTCTGAGCACACCCAGGGAGAGGAGCTGCTCAGCCGCTCCTTTAAGGGCCGTGGCCAAACTGTGGAATCACTCCAAAAATCAGGGAGCGGGAGACACCGGGTGACTTCAGGCTCGTCACCGCGGAGTGAGTGTGGAACGACACACCAACCCCCGGCTCCAGACCTCTGAGTGACCACGACTCCATTACAAGAACCCGTTTCTGGGCAATTCAGGATACTTAAAGGCATCAACAACTGGAGGGAATCAGCACAAAAATAAATCAGCTCCGTTTTGGAGCAAAAAAAAAAAAAAGAAAGCCCTACCTGCAAAAGCTGGTGGTATTAACAATTCATGTTTAACTACCCTCGCGCAACTATCAAGGTGTCGCTTAAAGAGTGAGTAATGGGGAGGGAAGGATATTAAACGATTCCCAACAAGACCCTGACCCTCTTCTTTCCAGCCATTAGCGAGTTCCTGAAGCCTTCAGAGCAGTTTTCTTTGTTCTCAATCACCAGGAGTTTTAACTGTGGAATTTAAATGATTCTCTCCCAGACAGACCTAATTTTAAGAGCCATTCAAGTGACATCCCTCTGAGCTACAGCACCAGGAGAAGACACTCCTGGAGCATCCATAGAGCTGTTTGCTCCACTGGAGCAAGGGAAAAGAGGGAGTTATCAGGAGTGGAAAAGGATCCAGGGGAGTGAGCCAGGGAGCCACGAGCAAAGGACAGGCTGCTCACAAAACAATCCCTTTGCAAACCTGGCAGCTGAGTTTGCAGGTGGAAATCCCAGTGGCAGCAGCCTGGTTTGCAGAGATACCGAGCCCCTGCAGCCCCTGGGGACTCCACGGAACACGATGATCTCCAGCCCTCTGGAAGGATGTGGGAGATCTCACCCAGACTTGATTCACGGCAGGATGAAACAATGATAAACCTGCCACCATCTCTTTGGCCCAAGCGTTCCAATCCAAGCCAGAATTTCCTTTACAGGAACCAAGATGACCTTTCCTAAAACCTTGCGTTGGCCAGGCAGTGAAAGCCTCCAATAAAAACCCAAATAAAGGAATTTTGCAGAGCTCCAGGAGCACAAAGCTCACGCTGAGCATTCGAGCTGCTCCTTTATCAGGGGGCAGAACATACAAACTTTTAGTAAAAGGAACAAAAAGGCTCTTTAAAGCCAGCACTTTATAAACTGCTCTATGCAGATGTCTTCTGTTTAGCAGACCTTTTTTATAAAATTGATCTGAGCCTCAGAAACCGGTTACTGCAGAGATTGGAGCTGTCAAGAAACAATCCGAAACTCAATTTTCAGGACACTCAGATGAAACCGGAGGGCTTGGACCACCCCTGTGTCATTCCAAATCACCCAAACTAACGGGAACTTTCCACCTGAGGAGGCCTGAGCCGTGGTGGAGCTGCCTTGACATCGTGGTTTGCAGCAGATGTCAGAGCAGCCCAGACTCAGCGCGCTCCCGGCTCGGCAACTGTCGTCCTGCGCCGTGTTCTACATGGAGAACATCTTTTAAACATCCTCACTGAATACATCAAGGAAGCTCATCGTCTCCACTCTCATTTACTCCCTAACCTATTTCTGCTCCTCAGCACAAAGGGAACAGTGGGAGCAGGCTGGGCCTTTTAACTGGCCAAGAAAACTCACTCTGAAATTCAGCCCTTGCTCGGAACCAAGAGTTTAAGCTGCAGGAAAAATGCCCCCGGCTTCCTCGTGGATTTTACTCGCTGCACATGCTGGGAGAAAGAGGCTTGTGAGGGAACTTTTGTAGGAGAGGCACTTCAAGCTGTATTGTAGTGCTGATAATAGCAGCACATCCTGATCAGCACGTGGCAGGGAAAAGTTCCTTTTTCTACAACAGAGCTGGAGTCCAACTCGTCCATAGCTCCCTGAGGAGGAGCAGATCAGCATTCCAGCTCCAGCTGTTCCCACACAGGGCATGCAGAGCTGCACAGGAGGCCACCAAACCTCCCAGTGCTGATAAAGCCCTGGGGGTGTTCACCAAACCCCCCATCTCTGTGGTGGGAGGGGGACCCCTGGGATCCAGGTTTTCCTTGCCCCAGCCCAGCACCAGGTTGCAGGCCTCCTTGGGGAATTCAAGCCTGGCCCAAGTGTTCTCCATGTGAAAATTCCATCCCATCAAAGTGTTTTGCACGAACAAAGCACCATCTTCCGTAGCTGCCTCGGGACGTGAAGCCCATGTACAAGAGCTCTTCCCTCTGCAGCCTTCAGCCTGATCAGCTCCCGCTGAGACATGTTTGGCCCCTGTCATGATGCAGAATATTATATATTGCCTTCTCATTAGCGAGGAAAGAAATGTCCTCTGTTCCCCAAGCAGACTGGCTGCCAGAGTTTGGCATCTCTTGCTTGCAATCCCATCGGAATGACTCATTTCTCTCCTCTGCTGGGAGACCCGCTCAGCATCAGCCTCTGCTCCCATCCAAGAGCCTCACGGGCAAACACCGGGAAGGAACTGTGCAGGACACCTTCCCAGAGTGCCAAAAATTAGGGATTTTATTAAATAGCAGCTCACTGTCACATCCCCAGTCCATCCTTTCACACTATATATCAGTTTATAAAGTGGACTTCAACGATGCTAAGCCGGAGTAGTTGAAGCAAAGGATGTTTTACAAGGCAATATCTCAGACTGTCATTTTTTTGCCCCTATTAATCCATACCCTTGCTAATTTTCAGGCTCTCCTAAATTGCAGTGGATCTTCATCAGCTATTACCAAATGCATTTAATCACATTAGCAGTGAGAAGATGTTTGCAGAGGAACACTCCCTGTACAATTTCCCCCCCTCATCATCATTCTCTGAGCAGTGTTTCAGAGCAGGAAGATCTGCAGCATAAAATCTCTCTGAATACGAAATTTTCTGAGCAATTCTGTCACAATTCTCCCAGGACATCCTAGTCAAGGCTGAAAAATTCAGTAAAAGCCCTACAGAACAGGAGAGAAATTAATCATGGATTTTTAAGTGTTTTGAACCCCCTTGCAGGATTTAATGAAGAATTCTGTGGAGTTTTTAAAGGTATAGGGGGAAAAAAGTCTCACCAAGTCTATAAATTGAATTTGATGTAAATGAAGTTGATGAATGTGAGAGAAGATCTTGTCCCATCTACAGGCAATCCTGAGGCAAGCCTTGATGTTTTCTGCCTGGTCCTTGTGGTTTTTTTATTGCCTACATTATTGCATCCACTCCCCCAGAAGTCAACAGCAAAGGTGTCATTAACTCCACACCAAATAACTTCCAAAGACTCCTTCAATTTTTAATGTTCCAGGAGTGCAAGTTATCCACTGGCTACTACATAAGCTGGAAATTTTGAGCATCATTAAAAAATAACTGGTTTTCCTACATAAAGCAGGAGTAGTTTGCTGCTGAAATAAAACCCTTTCATTTTCCCTCAGTTAAGAGGCAAAATGGAAAGCAGGTACCAAGTGTGTCGTATCTTCCTCGGGGAGAGCAGCAGGTCCAGGCTGTTAAGAACTTTATGAAGTGGCTGAGAAATAGCTTTTACCCTGAGCTGGATGTGATGGAGTGTGGCAGCAGGAGCAGGGCAGGGATTGTGCCCCTGGACTGGGCACTGGGGAGGCCACCCCTCGAGTGCTGTGCCCAGCTCTGGGCCCTCACTTTGGGAAGGATGTTGAGGGGCTGGAGCGTGTCCAGAGAAGGGCCCCGAGGCTGGGCAAGGGGCTGGAGCACAAGTGCTGTGAGGAGCAGCTGAGGGAGCTGGGGGGGCTCAGCCTGGAGAGGAGGAGGCTCAGGGGAGACCTTCTCACTCTCTGCAGCTCCCTGACAGGAGGGGGGAGCCGGGGGGGGTCGGGCTCTGCTCCCAGGAACCAGCAGTAGGACAAGAGGGCACAGCCTTGAGCTGCCCCAGGGGAGGTTTGGGTTGGCCATCAGGAAGAAGTTCTTCCCAGAGAGAGGGATCAGACCCTGGAAGGGGCTGCCCAGGGAGGGGGTGGAGTCCCCGTCCCTGGAGGTGTTTGAGCAGAGCCTGGATGTGGCATCAGTGCCATGGGCTGGGTGACAAGGTGGGCTTGGGGCACAGCTTGGACTCCATGATCTCAGAGGTCTTTTCCAACCAGGCTGATCCTGTGACTCTGTGATCCTGTGTCGTGCACCACCAGAACAGGACAATGTGACCCAAGGGGGGT
>VZRE01006636.1:0-13221 GCA_013396775.1 Cephalopterus ornatus
TGTGCTGAGACCCTCCGGGCATCCAGGAGCTGTGGCCAGGCTAGAGAAGGGCCAGTGTGTCAGCTCTGACCCCTGCCTGCCCTGCCCGTTCTGATAACCAGCCTGAGATCCATTTCCCTGTTCTATTGCCGGACAAAATATTCTTATAAGGGGGAGAGGACCTGAGGGAACAGCTGGAGCTGTGTCACAGAAGGTTTAGGCTGGATATTAGGAAAAGGTTCTTCCCCCAGGCACTGCACATGCTCCCTGGGGCAGTGGTCGCAGCCCCAAGGCTGCCAGAGCTCAAGGAGTATTTGGACAACACTCTCAGGCGCATTGTGGTATTTTGGGATTGTCCTGTGGACAGGAACTGGACTGGATGATCCTTGTGGATCCCTTCCAGCTCAGGAAGTTCCATGATTCTTCTGGTGGTGAGGCTGGAAAGGTGTGATGTTGTGGGTGAGCACTGAGCTCTGGGGAGGATTCCCCCCCTGCCAAAGGATCTCAGTGCCACTGCTGAACATGGCACCATCCCTGCCCCTGCAGTTCAGTGAGCAATGTCTCTCTGGCCTCAGGATCTCTCCTGTCTCCTGGATTGGGACCTCTCTAGCCAGCATGTCGGTGTCTGAATGGTGCCTTGGAGTGGCTGAGCTCAGCTCCCTGCTCCTGGGAGGCAGCACAAAGGCACAAGGATGTGACTGAGTGAGGGAAATAAGAGCTTTGCAAAAACTTAAGTGAGCTTGGTCAGGTTATGGATCTTGATCTCCTTCAGGAATCAGTAGCTTTTGTTAGCACACCTGAAAATGCTTTGGCTTTCTTTCTGGCTAAAGTTGGGATTTTCCTTGAGGAACCCAGTTGTGTTAGGAAACTTCCAAGTAGCCTCTGTAAGCCAAGCTTGGGAGCAGTGTGTCCATGGGCGATGGTGGTTTTGGCCCGTAGGCACGTGGCTGTGAGAGCTGTGCCTGGCCGGTGGCTCGGGGCAGTGCTGGCCTCACATGGATCCTGCCCTGGCACAGCCAACGTGGGGGCTGCCTTGGCAGCAGAAGTCCTGGCTGATTGCTTTGGGAGCTATAGAGTAGATGAGCCATGTGTGAGCATCACTCTGGACCTCAGACCTTCCTGACTTCTTCCCCTGCTCTCACAGCAAAGCCCTCAGAGATGGCTGATCTGATCCAGCTGCATCTCCTGGGTCAGTGCTCTGATTTCTCCATCATCCTGGGCATCAGGATGCCATGACCCTGAGCTCACCAACCTCCGGACCCCCTTTTCTTGCTCACCAGTTCGACATCACTGTGTCACACATGACCTTCATTTATCCTTGTTTCCACTGTTGGTAGCCCAGAGTCCCCTTGAGGTCACTGTTACATATATCCCTGTGAGCTGGTTCCTCTGCTCTGTTCCACACACCTCGTCTGTCTGGGTGACTCCTGCTTCAAATCTCTGTCCCTTTCATGGCCCTGCCCAGCTGCTCTCTGAACTGGAAGGCACTAATCAGACCCTGGGGTTTGGGGCTCCTGCTATGGCTTCCTTTGCCATATGACTTGTCCCTTTGCCAGGCCATGTAATAATCCTGTGTGGGCTGCTGTGAACATCCTTAGAGTAAATTTTGTGCAGCACTGACTCTTCTGTCATTCACTTGCATTAATTCTCTCATTGGAAAAAAACCCCAACCCTTTTACATGGGCCAGTGCGAGCATCCTGTTCCTCAGTGATCTCCAAGCGCAAAGTGATTGCTCTGCAATTAATTACTGTAGGATTTTAGTAGGGCACATTCTTGGGAAAGGTTTTCCAGCTGTTGCAGAAGGTCGAAGGGTTGAGTTGGCATGTCAGGAGCTGCAGGGATGTTCCTGCCCTGCTCTGAGTGCTCCTGGGGCCATGGAGCTGTGTCCACATGGCGACGGGTGCTCCTTCAGCTCCAGCAGTTACTAAACAGCTGCTTGCAGGTAGGCAGGATGGACGTTTTCAGCTTGGATGTGAGTGACCAGCGAATACTGGTCTTTCAGCCCACTGTAAGGAGAGGGTGACTGTGTTCCTGCTGCCTGCTGGCTTGGCTGCATCTGCTCACTGCTTCCCCTTACAGCCCAGGTTCAGAGGACATCCGAAGGCACCAGGACATACTGGTTCCATACTGGTTTATGCCTGGTTGTTCAGTGTAGCTTAGACTGCCTCCCAAACTGATGCAACCCTGAAACGTGGGTGAGTCTGTAGCTCTCATTTCATAGAAACACAGAATGGTTTGGGTTCGAAGGAACCTCAAAGATTATCCAGTTCTGCTTGCCCGCCATGGGCACCTTCCACTAGACCAGGTTGGTCCAAGCCCTGTCCTACCTGGCCTTGTCGTGGAGAGCTGAACTGCAGCAACATCAGCCATCAGACACTGGAGTTGGAGTTAATCTCCAACAAGTGTCAGCCTTGTGTGGTTCTGCACAAGCCTCCCCCGTGTCTGTGCTCCCCAGCAGTACAGCTGCTGCTAAAGCTTTTTGGGGCCCCTTCCCTTATCCAGAGTGGATGATGGAGTGGCTCTGGGGCTGAGCCTCCCTTGGCACTGAGGATGGTGTCTGTAGGGCTCTGGATGTATTTGTTGGGAGTTGTGCTCCATGGGCTGTGAAGCTGAAATAATCTTGGGTTTTGGCAACCCTCTGTGTCTCTTTTGCCTGTGCTCAGGGAGGCCGTTGGCTGCAGGACAGTCACCTCCTGTTCCTCATTCTGCACAGGGCTCACAGTGACTCAGAGAAGTGCAAGTGAGGTCACTAAGTGTTGCAACTGGGAAAAATATGCAATGTACTGTGAAAAAAAAAGGATTGAAAACACTCAAACATACCATAAAGTGGTCATTACATAGGGAATTAGGATGATGAGTCTGTCTGGATGGGTGTTGTAAGGACTTTGATTTTGAGAGGGCTGATGCGGGTCCCGGGCTCCACAAGCAGGGTGCTCCTATTCCTTTTTTCCTGCTGATACTGACCTGGAGCACAAACTGCTTTTTAGTCTCTGTGTGGTCTGCCGAGCTCTCAGAATGCGGTGTGGGTGTTGTGGACTAAGAGGGAATTCCCAGCAACTTCAATCTTTTCTTGGGCTTTCTCTGTGCCCAGCTGTGATCTCTCAGATTGATCCCCAGGAAAAACTCATTTCCATGGTCTCTCCCCTCAGAAAATCCATCCTGGTGTGTGCCAGGAGGCCTTGATGGGATGTGGCTTTGCTGGGGCTGCATCTGTGCTTCATGGTGAGAGTCATCTGCCTAAATCCCCGGGGTGTTGTTTAAACTGTGTGGAGGCACCTGCAACCTTCCCATGGTGGATGGAGAAAAATAAGCAGCCGAACGGCTTGGACTCCTCGTGTGGCAAATGTCAGATGAGCTTCCCCCATCAGCACCTTTTTCACCTCCCGTGGACTTACAGGCAGCTCAGTGGAAGGTGTCCTCAGCACTGAGATCTTGGTTTGGACAGATGAGCCCTGATGTTCAGCACAAACCGTTTCCTTCGCTGCTGCTGTTGCTGTAAGGGGGGGAAACAACGTGTCGTGGAGGCAAAGGGGAGCAGCTGGTTCCAAACCATGGAGTATGCTCGAGGATGCCCTGGCTGTGGAACAGGGAGTACTGGCAAGAGGCTGCCCCTCAAAATCAGGCCCGGGGAGTCCCAGAGATGGGGTCTGTCAGGTGCCGTGTTTGGAAAGGGATAGGGGACCCAGAGAAGGTGTAGGCTTCCTGAGGTGGGATCTGACACAGGGGCAAAAGGGGCTTGTGCGCTCTCATACCATGTGGGGCTCAGGGGCTGGCAGGGAGGTGCTTCTGCCCTTCTGGATGTTTCTGCCCTCCAAGGAAACTCCTGAACCAGGTCAAGCCCTCTTCCTGGTGCAGGCGAAAAAAACAGGCTCTGGAGAGAAACAATCTGTGCCCTTTTAAGGCAATCCAAAGGCTGGGACTGGAAGGACCAGGCTGGGAGGGATTTGGCACGGTGGGAAGCCCAGCCTTCAGGGCCTTTGAAAAAGAGACTTACAGGCTGCTGTTATCACACCCCAAACACAACATCGCTGGAGCCAGCACAGCCTCTCCAGCCCCTGCTCCTGGCACCCTCTACAGCTCCATCTGTCAGTCCCACTCTGAGACCCTCTGGGCATCCAGGAGCTGAGGCTGGGCTAGAGCAGGGCCCTGACCCCTGCCCTCGCTGTCCTGAAAACCAGACTGAGATCCATTTCCCTTTTCTATTGACTGACAAATGCTCTTACACAGGGAAGACGACCCGAGGGAATGGCTGGAGCTGTGTCAGGGAGGTTTAGGTTGGAGATCAGGAAAAGGTTCCTCCCCCAGAGGGTAGTCAGGCACTGAACAGGCTCCCCAGGGCAGTGGGCACAGCACCAAGGCTGCCAGAGCTCAAGAAGCGTTTGGACAACGCCCTCAGGGACACGGTGGGATTTTAGGGTTGTCCTGTGGACAGGAGCTGGACTGGATGATCCTTGTGGATCCCTTCCAGCTCAGGAGATTCTGTGAAGAGCTCAGGTTTCCCGTATCCCTGTGCCTGTGAGCAGAGAGTTTGTAGAACTTTGTGCTCCCCCATCTCTCTGCTTGATGTTTATACAGCCCCCAGTCCTGGTGTGTTTAGCACCCACCTCCCCAGCTGGGCAACTGGTGACCCAGGGATGGAGCATCAGCTACCCAAAGTGACCCAGGAAGAGGCCTTGAAGGCTCCTGGTGTGCTCCTGCACACCCAGGTCCCCTTCCTCATCACCACACAGCCGAGCCGAGGGAGCCGATGAGATCCTGCACATGTGGTGGGCTGGCACATTGTGTGCTGGGAAAATGGTGTTTGACTTTGGGGACATTTTCCGGCTGCTTTAGCTGTTCTGGAGGCAGGAGGCACATGGCTGTGGGAGGGTGACTTCTGCTTGTCCCCACATGGGAACAGGATGGAGAATTACAGAAATGTAATTATATGGAGAGAGGCCCCTGGAAACCTCCCAAGCTGCAGCTTGTGCCCGTTGACCTTTCTTGCATCATTGGGCTCCACCAAAAAGTGTTTTATTGTCTTTGTAGCAATCTCAGATTGCCGTTAGATCCTCTTTAGCTTCCTTTTTTTTTGAGGTTATCTGCAAATTTGCAGTTCAAGGGGCATCTCTGTTGTGTCTCATCAGACACAGTTCAGGGAAAGAGGAGAGAGAAACAGAAGCATTTATATCCTGCCAAGGAGCTGGATGGTAGCTTAGGCTGGTGCTCAGGTCTTTGCCCCTGCGCTGTGTCCCCGATTTCTGATTTTCCAGCCTCTGTGACTGTGCCTGCAGCCCTGGAGGAGACTGTTTGATGGTGTCAGGGGTCAGCCCCTCCTATCTGGGCAACCCTGACTCTACCCCTGCCCTGCGGTGGCTGAGATGGAAGAGTTGGTCAGGAAGGAGAAGCTGGCACTGTTTCCAGAGGGGGTGACAGCTCTCACTCTCCAGCACCAAGGCTCAGCCCCATGGCCATGGCTGAGGGGTGGCAGCAGGGCTGGGATCTGAGGAGGTGCCGGGGCCGTGGGTACCTCTGTAAGTGCTGTCTCCCATCATTGTTCCACTTCCTCCCTTTCCCTGGCACTGAAAGGAGCTGTGAGGTCCCACAGCTTCCAGGACAAAGGGATTTCTGCTGCTCCTGGCTGGCAGGACCAGTGGTCCCTGGGAGGCAGCTGGGTGCTGTAGTGATGGGTCTGGTGGGCATCCTGAGTTCTGCTAATTCTGCTATTTAGACCCTGTGAATCTGTGCACACACCAAACGTCTGTGGGGGATCTCTGCACATGTCAAGGTGGGAAAGCTGCTGGAGCTCCAGCTGGGGGTGCCCGCTCCGATTGCCCCTTCCCTGCTCCTGCCTGACCTCCCACCCTGACCCTGTTCCCTCCTGTGCTTTCCCTGCAGGATGCCAAACTGGGGAGGAGGAAAGAAGTGTGGGGTCTGCCAGAAGGCCGTGTACTTCGCTGAGGAGGTGCAATGTGAAGGCAACAGCTTCCACAAGTCCTGCTTCTTGTGCAGTGAGTACCAGCCCCTTCCTTCCCCCCCATCCCCCCCCCTCCCCGCCCCACTCCCCTTCCTGGCTCCCTGCTGGCCGAGAGCCCCGTCACGTCCTGTTTATGGGCTGGGGAAGTGCTCCTTAGGATTTCTCTGCAAACAGACTCGCTGTGGGAGCTGTGTGGCAGGGGCTCCCCTTTCCTCCAGACTGGAATTCACTTCTGCTGAAGGAACACGGATCATCCCAGGACACCACAGGCTGTCCAAGCCGTCAGGGCTGACCTCAGTCAGCCCCCACGCAAAGATTTAGTCTGTCCCTACCCCAGGGAAAGGCCAGGCTGGGTTCTCTAGTCTGTCTCCAGATGTTAAGCATGAGACAGGGACTCTCTCAACAGTGGTAGAAGGATGTGATGCTAGCTTTAGTCTTCTAAGTGGCCTTTGCCACACCAAAAAGGTAGTTGAGCCTTGGGACCTGGTTTGGGATCTTCCCCTGTGTCCCAGGAGATGATGGGAAGGAGATGTGATCCTATCCTGCTGATGGATGGCGTCCTGAGAAGTGTCAAAGCGTCACTCCCAGCCTGCCTGCAAATCTGCTATTGCTGAGGGTGTGTCTGTTGTATGTTTGGACTCAAGTGCCATCTCCAGGGAAGTGCAGAGAAACAGGATCTGGCTGTGGGTGACTCAGTGCCGAGCTCCCTTCCTCTTGTGCTCTCTAGGATCATGCAAGTACTGCTGGTTTCCTGCTGCAAATCCCCAGACACCCTTCCCCTCCCTTTAGGGATACCAGGGTCAGTAGTGTTACAGTGCAGCGCTGTAAACCTGGGGCATTTGCATCCAGAGGGGCTGCAGGACCTTTGAATCAAAGGATGAGCACTGTCCTCAGCCTGTGTTACCAGATTTCTGCCCCCTGCCCTTGAAGACTATCATGCACCAGAACTAGTGATTCTCCTGTGCTCACATGAGGTGGGGCTTGGAGCAACAAGCTCTAGTGGAGGGTGTCCCTGCCCATGGCAGGGGTTGGAATTAGATGAGCTTTAAGGTCCCTTCCAACCTAAACCATTCTGTGATTGTGTGGGCAGGAGCACACACGTTGCCTGTGTCCCCTGATGGCTCCTCAGCACATTTCACCTGCCCCAGAGCAGCAGAAGGGCATCTTGAGAGCTGCCCTTGCAGCAGATCCCCTCTCAGGTATAACGTTTTCTCAGCCGGTCCCAGTACCCTGGTTCCAGTCTCACCATTCTGTTATAGCAGGGAGCACAGACATCATCTTTTCCTTATGGGCAGCAGGCAGAGCTGGGATCTGTAAACAGGCCCACTCTAGGACCAGTCTAAGTAGAGCTATTCCACAGAGAAATACCAGTGCCCTCATGTAAGGATTGATCCCTGCCATGCTCCTGTGTCCACCTGGCCCAGCTCCCGGTTACTTCTTGGCCATCCTGCCTGGGATGCAGCATGCACAGCTGGATCCAGATGTGAGAGAGAGAGAGAGAGAGAGAGAGAGAGAGGATGTTGCTGTGTCTGCTCCCTGCACCGTGTGGAGGGCAGCCAGCACTGGCCGGCAGCTCTCGGATGTGGGAGTTTCCAGGCTGGAAACTTGCTTTGGCTGGGAGGACTGAGCAGGGGAGTCGTGGAGAGGTTTTCCCTGGCAGGGAGCGGGTGGCAGCGGAGTCTTATTGTAGCTGTTCTGCAGAAGGAAGTCCTGTTTCTCGGGAAAGAAGATAAGGAGGGTGGGGAATGTTACCCTCACCCCCTGTGCCCACAGCTGGTTTGCCAGGGAAAGCTGCTGCCATGAGATGCTGGCAGCCAGAGAGCAGGGCAGGCCTCCAAGAGGCCTCATGAAATGAGGCTAAAGGCATTGCTTCCAGATGGGAATACATGGCTGAAGTGGGGAAAAAGGTCATCCAATATCTGCTCCTGGAAGCAAGTCCCCAGGGAGTGGTCCTGAGCTCAGGGCTTCTCTCCCTGTGCGTTGCAGAAGTACATAACCACACTCCACACGTGCCCAGCAGCTCTGCCTGTCCGGGCTGTGGGCTCCCCAGCTCAGGCCGTGGCTCATGTGCCAGCCCACCGTGGGCACCATGGTTCCCAGCCCTGTGCCACAGGATGTGGGTGGTGCCCCTGAGCTCCTGCATTCCCAGCCTGTTCCCCAGTGCTGCATTTGGGCCTCGTCAGGGGACTCAAAACATTAGCTTTAGGGCAGAATAACAGATACTTTGACCCGAGCTGCCAAAAAAAAATCATCAAAAAGGAGCCAAACCTACCACAGTGCATTAGAGCTGGAGATGGGCTTAGGGAGCAACTTGGTGATTGACTCCTGGCCTCGATCCAGCTGACAGGGTAGTACAGCAGAAATGTGCTGTAATGAGCCTGCTTGGCCTTGGAAAGCAGAGGCAGGGCTTGTTTAATTGTTTTATGGAGCGACTCAGCTGCTCTTGGAAAAACAAAGGGTCCTTAACTCCATGAGTGCAGCTCACTGGAATTTCTGCAATGCAGAAACCAGGGAGCTGGGGAAAGAATTTTTCTGCTGCCTCTCAAAGCTCTGTGATGAGTACTGAGTACGGGACTGTGAAAGCTTAGGTTGGAGCTCCAGATCCGCTCAGATGCCATGGAGATCATTCACTGCCACCCCTGGGACAAAGCTCACAACAAAGCTCTTTGAACGTACCAGTAAAAGTTCCCAAATTCCCCTCCTGAGCGTCTGCCTGAACACAGCGTTTCTCCAGGGTAATGCAGAAACCCCAGCAGCAGCCCAGTACCTTGGCAGCAGTGGGAGCAGTTAACCAGGGCTGGTCTGTCCCAACAGGAATGCTGGATCCATCCAGCTCCTGCCGTGGTGGGAGCACACTGCCAGGACAGGATCCAGCCAGGCCCTCCTTAGATGGCAAGGAGATGTTTCCCTGTCCACCTCCTTCTCCCAGCCCAGCTCACGGGGCCCTTGGAGGAGAAGCACCATATTTAGTCACAGGGCCGAGGAAGGGCTGGGCCGCCCCGTGTTCAGTGCTGCAGATTTGTGCTGCTCCGAGGGGGGAGCTCCTCTGTGTTTGCATTCCTGTGATACTGGTTGAGGCCAAGAAACTGTTCTGCTGGGCCAAGAGGCTGCTGGAAGCCTTGACATTTAAGGTGTGTGGCAGCTGCAACCGGATCTGTTTGGGGCTGGCTGCCAGCGCTGTGGACTCTGCCCCAGGTGTTTGGATGCTGCACAGGGCAGGGAAAAACACAGGAGATCAGTGTTTGAGTGCTGCTCACGTCCCGCTCCAGGGCTGTGTTCCAGGAGGGGTTTGGAAGCTGACGTGGCAGTTGTGATCAGAGCTGGGACAGGAGTTGGTACTTCCAGTACCTTAAGGGGGCTTGTAAAAAGGAGGCAGAGTGACTTTTTTACACAGTGATAGGCCAGGGGGGGAATGGCTTTATACTGAAAAATCAGATATAAGGGAGAAGTTGTTTCCTGTGAGGGTGAGGAGGCCCTGGCACAGGCTGTCCAGAGAAGCTGTGGCTGCTTCATCCCTGGAAGTGTCCAAGGCCAGGTTGGACAGAGCTTGGAGCAACCTGGGATAGTGGAAGGTGTCCCTGCCTATGGCAGGGGTTTGGAATTGGATATTCTTTAAGGTCCCTTCTGACCCAAACTGTTCTGTGATTCTATGATTCTAAAAATCAGGAGAAGGCCTGAGCCCAGCACCAAGTTCAAGCTCTGGATAGGCTCAGCAGGGACCCTGAGTCCGGCTGCTTTCTCTTCCAGTCCCATCTTACATCCCACGTTGACCCCCAGGGCTCCAACACCCACCTGAGTTAGTGTTCATCCCCTGAGACCACCCTACACACACCCTCAAACCAGGGCACAGTCCAGGTGTGACATCTTACACAAGCACTTCCATCATCTCGGCGTCTGGAGAGGTGACTGTGCACAAGGTGCAAAGCCCTTGTGGTTCCTTGGGTGTGGTGGTGGCCACAGGGCTGCTGTTAGTCCCTCTGAACACCAGGAAAAATGCATTTGCTAACATTTCTTTGCCCCGAGTGCTTCTTGCTGTGTATTTGCAGCAGACGAGCCGTGGGGCCAGGATATCCATCCCGGGGCTTGGGAATCTTGTAGTGATTTGTAGGGAAAATTCAGGAGACCAGCATCAAGAGGGTTAACAGAGTTTTCTCTTGGTATCAACCTCTTGGCTTTGGTGGTTGCTTCCTTTTAAAGCCAGACAATGTTCTTGTTGTGATCCTTATCTCTGCTGGTTTGCATCCACTCCCTGCAACTGGATCCTGTCTAGGGTTTCCTTGCTCCTTGAAAGCTGAGCTGTGCTATCCCTGTGAGGACTTGTTTTCCCCAGCTAATTAGTGAGCTCTGGATGAGCAGGCTGATGGCACACCCTCCTCTCTTTTCTAGTGGTCTGTAAGAAGAACTTGGACAGCACCACTGTTGCCGTGCATGGGGAGGAGATCTACTGCAAGTCCTGCTATGGGAAGAAGTATGGTCCAAAGGGCTATGGATACGGGATGGGAGCAGGGACCCTGAGCACTGACAAGGGCGAGTCTCTGGGAATCAAATATGAAGAGTGAGTTTGAGTCTTGTTTTTGAAACTGGGGCTGTTGTGGGCACCTTCTTCCCCCTGTCTGTGCTGTGCTGCTTGGCTGTGCAGCCTGTGCTGAGCTCCCAGCAGTACCCAGCTGGAGCTGTGGGCTGCCCTGCCTTTCTGCTCCTCAGGGGAAATCCACTGAACCCTGTTTGCCAGGTGAGTTGGGGCCTGACAGGACACATCCCAGTTGCCTGAGCACGCTGCCCACCCCCTCCCAGCACACAGCCCTCAGGCTGAACCTTCCGTGGCACTCAACACATTGTGCATAAAGCTCCAGGCCCTTCAAAACTGGGCTGGGATTTGGGATCCCGTAGCTCTTCCCTCTCCATCCTGCCTGTGCATCCCCGACCATGAGCTCCCTCCCTTCCACAGGGGCCAGCCCCACCGACCCACCAACCCCAACGCATCCAGGATGGCCCAGAAGGTGGGAGGATCTGATGGGTGCCCTCGCTGTGGCCAAGCCGTGTATGCAGCCGAGAAGGTGATCGGAGCTGGGAAGGTAAGATGGGGGATGGAGTGGATGTGGCACAAGTTGCTGTGTGGCAGGGAGACCTTCAGAGAGCGTCTGGACCTGACCCACAGGCTGCTGCCAGCTAGGCTGTCAGAGCCTCTGGCCAGGGCTGACTTTGGGGTCTGGTGGCCACACTCACCTGGAAGCCTGGCACCAAAAGGAGATCTTGAC
The DNA here is from genome assembly GCA_013396775.1 of Cephalopterus ornatus. NCBI lineage: Eukaryota > Metazoa > Chordata > Aves > Passeriformes > Cotingidae > Cephalopterus > Cephalopterus ornatus. The sequence continues at coordinate 11,195 of VZRE01006636.1, forward strand.
ATGTCTGGACACCAGGTTGCCCAGGCTGCAGTGCTCTCACAGACTTGTAGATGGGAGAAAAATAAATTCAGTATTAAATTCGGAGCCCTGCTCAGCAGAGGCCACTGTGGATGTCCCTGCTGTAGATGTGTTGGGAGGACGAGCAGTGATGTGGGCCATGGCCACTGCCACCACTAACTGAAGAAGTGCGTCATCCAGTGATCCTTCTCCACCCTCTGCCCCAGGCTGGGATGCTGCAGCCTGAGTTCAGGGCAGGGAGTGAATTCCCACGGTCAGTGCCGCCCATAGGCAGCGTGGTTGGAGGTGTGGGCACGGGCTCAGGGCATCTCCCTTGGGCCACTCTGCAAGTGGACTGGGCCAGCTCAGGTTCGGATGTGAAGGACACTGTAACAGCTCTGGTACTTCCTTTGTGAAGTTCATCACTTCATCAGGGTCCTTTGCATCCTGAGCTGTGGCCTTGTCACCTCACTGGTGGGTGACCCTGCTGTGCTCATTCTCCTGGGGCTTCTGAGCTTGTCCTCTGTCCCCAGAGCAAGGAGAGGAGGCATCTGGTCACAGAAAGGGCCTCCCAGCATCGTCACCACCCAGCTGGCAGTGCAGGGACCTGTGATGGATGTGTTGAGGGTCAGCCCAGGGTCAGAACTTACCCTTAAAACAATGATCTGGGTTTCCTGTTCAGCTTCTGGCCTCAGTGTTTATGGGGAACCAAAGTTGGCGAAGCAATTAGACTCAAGCAAGCCCAGAGAGGATTCCAAAGCATGTATTTCATGTGCTAATGTTTGCTCGATGAATCCATCCACTACCTCCTCCTCCAGCCCCCTAATTTCACATTTTTTTCCAAAAAAGGTTTCATGTTTTCCGAAGTGTTTATTTAAATTCCTCCATGAGCAGCTCCGGCTACTCAAGGTCTGCCCGAAGGCTGTGAGCTCATTTATCTCCAGGGGACTGCTGGAACTGTGTGTGGGGGGTTATTTTTAAACACTGGCTGTTTTTTTGCATTCTTCCTGTCCATTTGCTGCCTTCCTTGGAGCTGTGGTTGTGTGGGGGCAGGTTTCCCAACGCTGCTGCCACCCCCAGGCTAATGTCCAGCAGCCGTGGGTCTCAGCTGGATAACTGGGGGAGAATTATCATGCTGGTTGAGGAGGAAAATCTGCAAAGGTGGGGGTTTGCTCCTTAAAAATTGTACAAATTATTGTACAAATTACTTCTGTGAGTGGGGACAAAAGTCTCCGAAACCAGATCAACACGGGAGCAGTGACCACCCCTGGTGTTTCCTCTCTGTATCTTCCCTCTGGGGCTGGGAGGTCAGAGCTTTCCAGAGAAAAGCTTTTATCCCATTGAGAGCTCTTTGCCAGCAACTTTGGGTCAGAAAGTGAGCCCACTGGTAGCCAAAGCCTGCTGCCCTGTCCCTGGGTGTTGTCTGACCAGGCTCTGCTCCTGTCCCACAGTCCTGGCACAAGTCCTGTTTCCGCTGTGCCAAATGTGGCAAAAGCCTGGAGTCTACCACCCTGGCAGACAAAGATGGGGAGATCTACTGTAAAGGTGAGTCCCACCTTCCTCGCTGGCTTGTCCTGGGCTCTGAACGGCAGTGGCAGGGGGCGAAAATCCCTGGGCAGGGACCTAGGATGGGATGGAAGTTGGGGAGGTGGCGGGCCTGGCAGCTGCATATGGGGACTGGCTGTGCTGACTGGCCATGGAGCCAGGGAATTTCCTGCTGGGCCCGTGGCCTCCCTGTTTGCCCAACAAATATGGCAAACCCTGTCCTGTTTACGCAGTGCCTGCTCCAGGAGGAGGACCTTATCGTGTGCCAGCCTTACCTGTCTCTCCCTTCTGTCCTCTGCAGGTTGTTACGCCAAGAACTTTGGTCCCAAGGGCTTTGGCTTTGGGCAGGGCGCCGGGGCACTCGTCCACTCGCAGTGAGGCACCAGGAGCCGGGCTCTGCGCTTGCTCAGGGCTTGTCCAAACCAGCCTGTGCTGCCCGACCCTTCCCACGCCCGTCGTGAGCATCCTCACCATCATCCAGAGCC
>VZRE01006636.1:19600-80309 GCA_013396775.1 Cephalopterus ornatus
CAGCCCCGCGGCCGCGGGCGCTGCGGATCCTGCCGGAGATTGCCCGGCCGCGTGGGAACCGAGGAGAGCAGTGCCCTGTCCCCTCGGGCTGTGGCTGCTGGCCCCAGCCTGCACACCAGCCACCTCTGCCAGACCCCAGGGGGGCCCACGGGGTCCTGTCCCTGTGCCAAGGCAGCGCCAGGGTGGCTTTGGGGAGCGATGGTGGCGGGGCTGGAGCCCGCTCACCGTGCAGGGCCAGGCTTGTGCTGGCTCAGTGCTTTTCCACCCAAGGAAGCCTTCTTGGCCACCTGGTCCTCAGAGCTGTGTTTGCTGAGAGCCTGCTGACTTGTGAGTGGAGAGAAGTTGGGGGGGGGGGCAAGTTGGGGGGCACGTGGGGGNCCTCAGAGCTGTGTTTGCTGAGAGCCTGCTGACTTGTGAGTGGAGAGAAGTTGGGGGGGGGGCAAGTTGGGGGGCACATGGATGAAACTGGACCAAAACCCAGTGCAGATGGAGCTTTGCACCATCCCAGTGCTGTGGCAGGAACATGGTCCCCCACCCACAGGAGATGTTCTAGGTGTGGAGCCCTGTATGGAGCAGCCCCCAGAACAGGGCCCCCTCCCATTTTGGAAAGAAAATGGGGCTGTCAGGAAGGTGCTGGTGCTTACACAGCATTTCCATGGCAAGGATCTCTGTCCTGGGGTTTCTCTTAAATCTCCAGCTCCCTGAGTCAGGGCACTCAGGGAGGCTCATTCAAAGTCCTGTGAGCATCCCAAGCCTGTGCTGTGGAGGATACCAGGGGTGGGGAGCACCCAGTGCAAGGGAGGTTTCCAAAGTCACCAGTTTTGGGCAGCGTGACTCCCCATTTTTGGCTTTTCTGCTCTCTTGCTGACCGTAAACGGCTATTTTCTGTTTCCCAGCTGCCAGCAACAAACTGGGGGAGAAAATGGTCAAGATGTGTGTGGGTATAAGTGGCAGTCCCGGCTGTGGCACATCCCCTGTGTATGGATGGGTGAGGCAGCAGGGAGACCATGGTACCCATGAGCTGGGGAGAAATGTGGGCAGTAAATAGAGGGAGAGGGACAGAAAGAGAAGCCAAATTTCTATGTCAGCATTTCAGGCCCAGGCACGAGGAAAGCCAAGCTTTTCCATCCCCACCCCAAGCCCCGCATCGCTCTGCAGACCGACCCAAAGCCAGAGGCCCTGCCTGGGCTATGTATCCCCCAAGGCCTGCACTGCTCCCCAGATCCCCCAGGTTTGGGAGTTCCTTGTGTGCAGACACCCACATCTGCCCAATCCATCCTCTCTGGGCAGATTCCTGACCCTGGGAGCTGGAGCCAGGGGGTGAGAGCAGAGCCAGCACCGTGCGGGTGGGAGGTGGGGTGGCTTCACCCGCCGCCTGTGAGGGCTGAATTTCTCATGCAGAGGAAAAGGTCACGAAGAGACTGAAAAACAAATAAATAGCCAAGCGACTCGGCCAGGGAGCAGAGCAGGGACAGGGCCGGCGGCTGGTGCGTCCCCCAGCACCAGGGATGTGGTGCCAGCACATTCCCAGCCAGCCTGAAAAGCAGGGAGAGGACCACGGGAAGTGTTTCTAATGCCCCCGGCACTGGGGAAACTGAGGCAAAACACAGGGTTGGTAGGTATGTGGCCTCACAGCCCTGCTCCTGCTTCAATGAGGGGCTGGCCAGGGGGGCCCCAGTGCCAGGGCCCCCAAGCAGAGCTGGGGCTCAGCGCAGAGCCCCAAAATGCAGCGAGGTGCCCTGGAGCTGCGGGAGTTCAAAGGCAGGAGCCTGAAAATCCGGCTTTTCAGCTCCCAGCCCCGCGGTGCCCCCGCTCCATCGGCCCCCCCAACACTGGTCCGAGGATGCCCCGGTGCTGGGGCTGTTCTGCCCGGGCTGGGGGCAGCCCTGTGCCTCGGCCCAGAGCAGGGGCTCTGCCAGCACCCAGCGGGGCAGGGACTGGCACCCCCTTGCAGCACCGTGGGGGTGCGGTAAGTGCAGGGGAGAGGGAGGGAGGAGCTTCAGGGCCCTTTTTTTTCCACCCGGTGAAATCCAAGCTCTGGGTTTGGGGTCAGTTTGGGGCTGGCTGGACCCCCTCCCAAGTGCCATGGAGGGCAGCGGGGCTGATGGTGCCAACGCTTTTGGCAGGTAAGACCATGTGTACCTCCTTCGTGTGCCCTGTGGGGAGGCTGGCACTGCCTCGCTTCTCCTGTGACCATCCCTGACTTTGTGAGTGGTCTCTCCTCAGATAAAAGAGAAAAGAAAAGGAAATCACATCCATAGCGAGCAGTGTTCTGGTTTTTTAGCTTTGGGTCATGTGTCCGACTTCCTTCAGATGCTCCTAAAATTATTTCATTTTTGACCATCCTCAGTTACAGTTCCTAAATCACTGGAGTTTGGTTTGGAAGCCAACACCTGCCCACAGCCAGGCTGCAGAGCTTCCCAGAGCCCTGTGATGTCTGTGTGCCTATGCCCCAGGGGAGCAGAGGGCCAGGATGTCCACACCACTGCTGGGGGGTCTTGGCCACCTCCACTAAAGTCCTCTTGGATTTGGGTGTAGGAAGAAATGCTGTCGTCAAAACAGCACACCCCAGCACCCATCTGTCACCCACTGTCCCTGAGCAGGAGTCACTGGGCTGCTCTGGGAGTGGGGGTGCCCCATTTCAGCCAAAAGGGGATGCTGAGATGCATCAAGTGTCTCAGAGACAGACGGGAGGGCCTGGAAATACCCTGAAAACGTCCAAAAAGTGTATCAGGGTCCCTGCCTGGGCTGGAAATTTTGGATTATTTGGAATAATCTTTTATTTTTCCTGTGGAATATTTTGCCTCAGGCTGAAAAGCAGCCTGGATTTTGGGATATTCAAACTGACATTGCTGTTGAACCGTGGCCACCCACTGACACAGAACAGCCAATATTCTCCTCCCAGTTACAGGAACTGACAAGATCAACATTGGGAAGGTTTCATGTGCCACTTGGCAAAACCATGGAAAGCTTGAAGTCTTCAGTGGGTGGCTCAGCTCCATTTTAATAATATCTTCCCACTATCCCAAAGTAGATAATTCCTCCTGATTTAGTAAAGGTGTTTCTATGTGCCAGTGGCACGAGGCCGGAGCACGTGCTGTTCATAAAGGGCCTGTTGGCTTTCCAAGAACCCTCCTCGGCTTCGACACCTTCTGCAAACATTTCACATCCCCCCAAAGTATCCGAGCTGAGAAAAACAAATTGCCCCACGACATTTCTAGAAGTGGGAGGTGTTCCTCACATTTTGGGGAAATTGTCCTGCTTTTTGGATGCAGCCACACAGCTGCTTCCACACAGATTTGCTGCCTGCAGCCAAGTGGAAAGAGTCAGTCTCGTGCCCGTGGATGAAGGGGCTGTGACAGACACCATCCCCAGCTGCACCACGTACAAGAGGATGTCCAGCCAGGTTGGGGTTCTGAGAACAGGGGCTGTGGCTGGAGAAGACGGGCTCTCCAGCTGCAGGATCAGCTGTGTTTGCCCTGGGAGCCCAGGACAAGGAGCAGCAGATCCCAAAGGGATGAAAAGCCTCTGCCCTGCTGGGCAGTGGGAGATGGGGGTGTCCTGGGACTGATGCAATGGGGTGGAGATCCCTGAGCTGGGAGAGATGTCTCAGCCCTGTGGGGCATGTTTGGGGTCTGGCCTGGGGCTGTGCTGGTTCCCAGGTTGGGCTGTGATGATTATCCAAATTCTGGTGCACTTTCCATCTCCACAGCTGTCCCCACTGCCTGCTCTGCTTTGGTGCCTCGGGGCATTGCCAGGTCTGGTGGGACTCACTCACAAATGCAGCAGAGTGAGGGAATCCTTCCCAGCGCTGCAGAAAGCATCAGCTGTTGGAGAACATTCCAGAGGTTTTCACCCACCCTGTCACCAATCCATGGAGCAGGTGGGACTGGCTGGATCCTTCCAGCAGCTCCTGAGGGGTGAGAGCTGCCAGATGATCTGTAGGAGAAACACCCAGGTGGGACCATTCATCAGGACAAGCCCCATGGACCCTCATGATTTCACTGCAACATGACCCTGCAGCCTTGCAGTCACCTTGCTTGGAGGAGGTGACCTCAATGTCCCCTTGTCTCTGAGCTGTCTCACAGAGGGAAAACCTTTTCCTACCCCCATGGTGAGTCTGTGGGGCATCCTCTGTCCCTGAGGCAGCCGGTGGTCTGCCCTCTGCCCAGCACTGGGGGCTGGCTCCGAGAGTGGCAGCTGAGGGTTGGGATGGACTTTTTTGGGAAGGTAGGTCCCAAAGGACACCAGAGGCTCAGCTGTTGTTTCTAAGTCTGTCCTGGATGCCCTGGGGAGTCTGTTGTCTTTGTGAATTCCACCGGGGTTGAAAAAATCAGGACGTGCTTGGAAGAGGGCAAGGACAGGATGGGTGGGAAGGCTCCAGAGGAGGGAAAGGGATTGCTGCAAGTCCATTTCTTCAGGTAGATTGGCTTCATGTGGGACAACTAAACTGCTCACAGGGGTCAGATACCTTTGAATTTGGAGTCCCAAGACTCTGAGGAGCCAGGGACCATTGTGGTTCTCCCAAAGTCAGAGGGCAGACGTGGAAGCCCCTGCCACATTTGTGAGGCTGATGTCCAATGATGAGGAAGCACCGACACCCTCCAGGGACTTGGAATGTCCAGAGAGACAAACTGCCCCATCCATATAAACACATGCCGGGGGGCCACTCATAAAAGACCAAACACAGGTGACCTGTAGGTCACGGGGACGTTTAGGGACAAACAGCTGTCCCTGTGGACTTGGTCCTGGGTAGGTCTGACCTCCCCATACAGCTCTCTGGGAATTTTCTGTTGACATCCATCCCCTTGCTGGCAGCCCATGGGGACTCTTTACTTCAATCAATGGCTCTCAGGGATATTACTTTGCTTTGAATTTGGCCTCAGCATTGCTCTGCCCCATAGATCCTGATCCTTCTGACCCCCCCGAAGCTCAGAGTGATGCCCAACCTCAGGTGGTACCTGATAAAACAGCCCACTCACCTTGAGGCAGCTCACTGTGGTTTGTTTGTGAGCTGGGGTTGGAGATGGAGACCTGCAACGTCCCCATCATGTCAGCTGGGGAGGAGGGATAGAAGATCCCAGGCTCCTGCCACTTCTCCTGCTGCAGCCCCCCACGGCAGTGCTGGAGCTTTGAAACCGATGGGGAAGCCCAAGATCGAGGGGTCCCACTGCCCCATCCCTTGCCTGCCCTTTCCTCCCCCTCAGTCCAGGTCCCAGCAGAGGATGAAACCTGAGCCTGGAGCAAATGGCATCTGAAGCAGCCCCCATCCCATCCCCAGGCAACGGGAGCTGTGGGAATGCAGTGCCTTTGTCACAGGCTAATTTTGGCTCCTCTGTGTTCTGAAAACAATCCCAAGGCAGCTGGGAGGAAAGATGCTGGAGGCCTGGCCCCGCGTGGGGCTTTTGCCTTATAAAGGTCTAACAGGGTGGTTTAAACCCTCCTCCTCTTCTGCAGCCTGGAGCAGATCTGCTGCACTGGCTCTAGGAGCCAGGGAAGGGGACAGGTCCTTGGAGAGGTCCCCGAGGTGGGTGGGCACAGGGAGGTTTTCCCCCTGCCCACTGGGATTTGTTCAGTGCAATTCAGACAAGGATGGCACTGCCACTGCCACCATCACCCACCTCCCACCAGGTGTGAGGGCAGGGGGAAGGAGGCTGTGCATCCCAGGCTCTGTGGGACTGGGGGGGACTGTCTTTGCCCCCCACCACGGGACCTGCCCCACGTACACAGCTGTGTGTCCCTCCGCGACCGTAATAGCCCCAGGATTAACATACCGGGCATTGTCCCTGCTGGGCCCCACGTGGGAATTGTGTGCTCCTAAATTTGTCCCTAAAAATATCCCAGGGAACAGGTGTTGCTTGCCCTGTGATTCTCTGCCATGGAAAGCCTCCCTCCACAGGGGCACCGGTCAAGGGGCTTTGGAGGGTGCAGGGGGGTGAGACAGCAGCTTTTTCGCTGCATTTCAGGAATTTCATTGGGAAAACTTCAGGGCCCGTGAGAGGCTGAAAGTTGCTTGAGCATCCCAGCCAACTGGGCTGTGCTGAGGGAGACTGGATGGTCCTTCTTCCCAAAGGGGTACAGCTCCTTGGTCCCAAATCCATCTGTTTTAGACCATCATCCCTCAGCAACCTGGCTGAGGGGGTTTATCCTCTTCTCTGGTGGCTCTGGTGGCTCCCAGGAAGTCCCTTGGCCAGTGCTGCCCCGAGGACATCATTCTGTGTATGTCCCATCATGCCGGGGGGTCAGCACTGCAGCATCACCCCAGGCTGCTCACAGCCCCCCGCCCCCAACCCAGCAGAGACCTACTGAAAGCGAAAAAGAAGAGAAATAAAAGGGGAAAAAAAACCCCCAACAACAAAAAGAAAGGGGAAAAAAAAAATCAAGAAATTTTCTGCAGAGAAAAAGCACTGCAGTGTTTCGGCTCCCAAAAAGACTTGGGGGTTTTGCAGCATCTCTGGTGCTGTTTCACACTGGAGGTGCCACTGCCAGAGGGCAAGGTAGATGGGATATTGGGAAGGAATTCCTGGCCGTGAGGGTGCTGAGGCCCTGGCACAGGTTGCCCAGAGAAGCTGTGGCTGCCCCATCCCTGGAAGTGTCCAAGGCCAGGCTGGACAAGGCTTGAAGCAACCTGGGCTAGTGGAAGGTGTCCCTGCCCATGGCAGGGGGTGGAAGAAGATCAGTTTTAAGGTCTGTTCTAACCCAAACCCTTCTGGAACGATCCACATGCAAACAGCCCTGGAATTCACTGAGTCAAGGGGTGCTCACGGGTGTCCTGAGACACGCGGGCACTGACACAGGGGTGCTGTGTGTGTGTCCCCCCGTGTCCCAGCCGGTGCCCCAGGTGTGTGCAGCATGTCACAGCATGCTGGGACTCGCAGCAAACGCCTGCAGCAGGAGGGGATTTGTGCTATTTTTACTGACCACTTGCAGGCAGGGCTGCGATTCAATACTCCCCCTTGGCCGCTGGTCCCCCGCACTGTGTGGCTGTCCTGGGGCCAGGCATCACCTCCCTCCTGCACAGCCTCAGGTAAGGCACTGCCCCCGTGTCCTCCTGCCCACGGCCCCTTGGGTGTGCTGGGGGTGACACAGGGGAGACCCGCGGCGCTCGCATGTGGCGGCATGGAAAGGGAGGGATGTGAATTTGCCTGAATTTCTCTCCCTCTCTGAGGCAGATCCTCTGCCTTGGAGAGAGGATGGGTGAGGCTGCAATGGGGAGAAATATTCTGGAGCTGATATTTGATTGGGGTTTTTTTTCGGAAAACTGGCAAACAGGACTGCTTTGGGGAGCGTTTCCCTGTGTGCCCCAGTCTGGCTGCTCACTGGTGTGAGGTTCAAGGGTGGGGGCAGAGTGTGGCATCGTGTTAACTGGGAGCGTGCTTGTGGTTTGTCTCCAGCCTCCCGGGATGGGGGAGGATGTCAGGATTGACTGTGTTTGGCTTTATGGGATTATTTCTTTTAAGGATTTCCATGATCTAATGGTTTGATAAGCTTTTTAAGCTTCTCACAGCTGGGCGAGTGCGAACAGTGCAGCATTAGCTTGTCCAGATCCTCTCATCCTCATCAAAGTCTCTTGTGGATGCTCCAGATCCAGCTGGAGCCCAAAAGTCCTGGCACTGGGGATTGCTGGGGATGTCTTACCAGCACAGCTGGGTCTTGGCTGTCCTCTGGGAGGGTAATTTGGAACTATTTGGCCCTAAAAATTGACTGACCTTGGTAGAGGTCATCAGCCTGAGGTGCTGTGTGGATCCCACCTCCTTGGGACACTGGGATTTGCTCCAGCAGGGAACACTGGGGACACTGAGAGGCTTTGCCCAGCCCTTGTCACCTCCAGAGAGGCAAAGGCTCTTCTGGGACCCCCAACATAAACTGGGGGGGAGCAGCTGGGACCCGACAGGCTCAATGCTCCAGTGCTGACTTGTTTCCTTTGGGATATTTGTCATGGCACCAAAAACCTCCCAAAAGGTATGAAACAGGTGGCTCTGACTGATGTGGCTTTGAGGACAAAAAAACCCCTCCTGTTCTTGGGATTTTTCCTTGTAAATCTAGGGATCTGGGAGGCTCTGGGGGAGATTCCTTCTGGGATTTTATGGCATTTCACCCCCCCAAACTCCATTTCTCCAGCTCTATCCAGGTTGCAGGGAACGCAGGAAGGGGACAGGGACAAGCGGACAGAGCTGGAGCACAGGCTCCACACAGATCTGGCAGCAGGATTTTGAGACCAGAGTCGTTCTTTTTCTTTCCCCCAGCAGGAATCGTTGGGGTTTAAACCACTCTCCAAATTTAGGGGGATGCAAAATGTTCAGGGGAAAAAAAAATCCCAGGGTGGTCATTTCACTTCTAAGGAAAAGGACTAAAAAGAGCCCTGGAAAACACTGTTTCTTTCTAAAATATGGCATCAGGTTGCCAGTGCTGGTTGGAAAGAGAAAAAGAATAAAAAAGGATTGGCATTTTGCCACACGTTTTTGTGTTACTGGGGCTCACACGGTGCCCTGGTGCCTTGGCAAGCGAGGGCAGTGCCAGCGGCGGGGCCGGGGGAGCGAGGGAGGCAGCACAGTCTGGAGCAGCTGCTAAGGCATGGGATTACCAAGTAAATGTAAAATATGAAACCCTGAGTGTTTCACCAGGGAGGCAGCTGCTAAAGGAATCTGCTCATCCCATTCCACCCCCTGCCATGGGCAGGGACACCTTCCACTAGCCCAGGGTGCTTCAAGCACCGTCCAACCTGGCCTTGGGCACTTCCACGAATGGGGCAGCCACAGCTTCTCTGGGCAACCTGTGCCAGGGCCCCAGCATCTTCACAGGGAAGAATTCTTTCCCAGTATCCCACCTAACCCTGCCCTCTGGCAGTGGGAAGCCATTCCACCTTGTCCTGCCACTCCATCCCTTGTCCAAGTCCCTCTCCAGCTCTCCTGGAGCCCCTTCAGGCACTGGAAGGAGCTGTAAGGTCTCCCTGGAGTCTTCTCTTCTCCAGGCTTAGCACCCCAGCTCTCCCAGCCTGGCTCCATGGCAGAGGTGGTGCCCCTTGCTCCATCACTCCCTACATGGGTTTTGGCTCCCCCATCCCTGCCGTTGCCCACAGGGAGCTGCAGGACAGGACTCCCCGAGCCGACACAGTGCGGGGAGCCCCAAGGCACCCCATTTCTCCTGAGATTTCCAGCCACACTCCCCTCCATCCCCTTGCCCCGAGCTGGGGCGGGTGATGCAGCCGGCGGGAGAACAGCTCCGTGCTTGGGAAAACCCCCGAGGAGCAGCAGCCCGAGTCCTGCAGGGCCGGCTGGCGGCAGGTTGGAGCTTGCCCGAAATGAAATCAGGTTTCCTCGGAGGCAGGCGGCTCGTCTTGGCGTTTCACGGCACGATGGAGGCTGCGGAGCCGCTTCCCTCGGCCGACAGCGCGGGGCAGCACCGGACCTCGGGATCGTTCTGTCGCTGCTTTCTGGCTTTGTGTGGATTTGGGATTTGCACCTTTGTTTCAGCTTCTTCCCTCTTTGTTTTTTTTTTTGTTTTTTTTTTTTTTTTGGCAGGCGAAGAGCACATCGCCGCAATGCCAGAGCCGTAAGTAGCACCAGGTCCCCTGGGATTCACTAAACCCTCTCTCGGCTGCTCTTGGAGCCGGCTGAGCTTGAAGGGGTTCAACGGGGAGCCTGGCCCCAGCTCAAGACCTCTGTGCCATTCCCCTTGCAAAAAACTACCTTTAAATAGCACTTATTAGTGATTTCCGTGTCACAATTCAAACCTTTGAGCTTTCCTGGATCCCAGAATGTGGATCTGTGGTGGGCAGCACCACTTGATTTGCTGTGAGGCTCCTCATAGCATATTGTACAAATACATGTTCCCCAGTGTGCACAGAAGGGAGAAACCTCTCTGCAAAGCCCCAGCTCTTCAAACCTGAGCAGGATCCAAACATCCTGCCCTGGCTGCTCAGGGAGAGGGTGGATGAGAGTGTTGTGGCCCGAACCTCAGGGGCTGAGCTGCGGTTGGCAGGATGGGCACCCTGTCAGCTCACCTGAGGTATCTGAGTGGCGTTTCAGCTTTCTGAGCAGTGGCTCTGAGCTCCCACTGCATTTCCAGTGAGCACCAGCATCTCAGACCTGGCTCACATGCTGGTGGCAACCATTAGATGCAGCAATAAGGAACCGACTGCAATCACACCAGATGCTTTTCTTAACTGTTCCCTCTTTTTTTTTTTTAATCTCACCGGTGCCTTGTTTTCTTCTCTCATTTCTTATTCCTCCTTTCTGGCTGCTCACCTGCCTGCAGGGAGGTAAGTGCCTTTCCCTTCAGGAGTGATCTCGATGCTGCTCTGTGTTTGTTGTGAGTTTGTTTTCAAAGGGTGTTTTCTTTTTCCTCCCCTTTCCCCTAGAGAAAATCCAAGATCACAGCCTCACGCAAACTCTTGTTGAAGGTGAGTCCTGAGGGTTGGAAACTCCCTGGGATTTGTGTTGCTGGGGGAGAGGAGCCAGGGTTGGAGTGCATGGCTGGTGGGACAGTGATGAGGAACGGCACAAATATGGGCTGTGGGGAGCAGCTCCCATACCTCCTCTTGTCTTCTCACTCATGTGGGCTTTGTGGTGCAAGCACCAAACAAACCTCCCCTCACCACCCCTTCACTAAGATGGGGAGAGGCTCTGACACCTTCAGCTCTGAAGCCACAGCCCCTGTGTTGGTGCCCCAGCATAAGCCTGGGCCCTCCCCGGGATGTGGCTTGGGATAAACATTTAATGCCCGAGCACAGCAAAGAGAGTGCCAACGTCAGCACCCACCGGGACCACGGCACTGCAGCCCCGGGTGCAGCTGCTGCTCCCCCCGCCTTTGGGGTCCCCACACGAAAGGTGTGGGGAAGTTTTGATGTGTGTTTGGGGGCACAGCTACAGCAGGGAGGAGGTTTGGCAGACGGACTGTCCCATCCTACAGATGTTGGACAAGTAGGCTCGGGGGGGAACTTGCTCAGAGGAGCCTGTTCACACTTTTGCCATTGACTTGTGCTCGTAGAGTTTGATGCTGGCAAAAGCGAAGGAGGAGTGGGATCAGGAGATCGTGGACAAGCAGTCAGAAAAGGAAAGGTACCTGTCAGAGCGGATCACACCGCTGCACACCAGTGGGCTTTCCTTGAGCCAGCTCCAGGTATTTCTCATGTCTAAGGGTCAAGTGAGCTCCTTGGGAGCATGGAGGGGCCTCACTCACTGCTCTCTCGTTGTCCTTGGCCCCCAGGACCTGTGCAGGGAGCTGCACGAGAAGGTCGAGATTGTGGATGAAGAGAGATATGACATTGAGGCGAAGTGCAACCATAACACTCGGGAGGTAGGAGGCAGGACGGGCTGTTTGCCTCTGCAGTAACTCCCTCCCGCGGTGTAGCTCTGGCCTCCATGGGGCTCTAACAGGGACTGGGTTGAGCTCGGATGTGGGACATGCACCAGGGTTATCTAAGGGCTGGTGTTTGCTCTGCAAGGCACCTCTCAGCACAAGGTTCATCCCTGCCCAAGGGAACTCAAACTGTCCACGGGGTCCACAGGCAAACTCCTCACTCTCCTGGTCACCCTGTGTGGGTCTGAGAGTTTCTCATGGTACATCTGCCATCTGAGAAGGCTGGGACAAGGCCATGACAGCAGCTCTGTGCTTAGGCAGACAGTCCCTTGGTGAGGATGACCAGGAGAGGTGCAGACCCCTCTGGGTCTTTTCATGCAAAGCAGCCATGCAGTGACCTCCCTCTCATCCTCCTTCCCTCAACCTGCAGATTAAAGATCTGAAAATCAAAGTCCTTGATCTCCGAGGGAAGTTCAAGCGGCCCCCACTACGGCGAGTTCGCGTCTCTGCCGATGCCATGCTGAGGGCTCTGCTGGGCTCCAAGCACAAAGTGTCCATGGATCTCAGAGCCAACCTGAAGTCTGTCAAGAAGGAGGACACGGAGAAGGTGGGTGACTCTTCTGGAGGCCGGAGATGGAGGCATTTCCAAGAAATGCCCTTGCCCTTCTCCAAGATGCCCTTGTCATCCCTTGTCAGCCTCAGAAAGAGCCTTGTGAGGCACTGCCCATTGTGGGATGTCATAGGACCACGTAGGAGCAGTTTGACCAGGCCAGGTGGATGATAACAAGTGAGATTTGGGGCTATGTCCATGATGCTCTTCCTTCCCAGAGGATGTGGGGGTCTTTCATTTGGGCCCCCTTGGCATGACTGTTGAGCTTCATGTGCAGAGAGTTTAATCTTTGATCATCCAGGGGACCAGGAGAGCTGCTGTTGGGAGCAACAACACCCAGAAAACTCCCAGGGAACTCCCAGACCCAGATTAGATATAATGAAGCAGCCCAGCAAGCACACTTGACCTGAGATAAACGGCCCAGTTCCCACCAGTTTGGCAGAGGTGTGAGTGGGAAAGTCAATACCAGTGAGGTGTCCCAAACCTGGCTGGAGTGTGCAGGTGCCCCAACAACAAGAGTTGTGCTGCTTTCCTAGGACCCCTCCCCAGAGGGGCTTTACCCTTTGGTCCCAGCTCAGCAGATTGGATGAGATCTCAATTTTCAACTATTTTTCCTTTTTCCTCCTGTTGCTAGTCTAGCACTTTCCAGTCCTTTGGATAGAAAAGTGTGCTTACAGCCCTCAGCACCATGGATCTGGGTTTATTTTAGTTGTCATGAGATGATGTCAGGGCACAGCTTGTAATCTATGAATGCTGTGGGTTGGCAAAGCAGACACCTGGACATGGTCCCAGAGCTGCCATCACCTCCCCTGTCTGCTCTGGAAGTGGCTGCCAGGCTCTCACTGCCACAGCAGCAATCCCAGTCCCCTCTGAAAGCTTGGGGAAGGTGGAGGTGGGTTTTATGGGAGCTGGAAAGTCGAGGCAGGAAGGGGTTTTGTTTACCTCTGCCCCAGTATGTTGGTGTTGATCCAAAGTCCCACCTGCTGGTTTTCAACTCCTAAAGAAATTTTTCTGGGACTTCTGTGCCTTCTAGTGCATGAATGCACTTAGGCAGGCTTTGAGGGGGGAGTATCCACATGAATCCAGATCTCCCCGTGGAGATCAGACCTTCCCAGTCAGCTCCACATGCAGCGACAGACAGCAGAGCTGAACCTGCGGGAGAGGGTCTTTGCAACAAGGCAGCTGCCTCCCCCAGCTCCTTGTGCTCCAGGGCCGAGGGCTCTGTGCAAGGGGCAGGGACGGTGTGGGGCTGCTGCTCCCTCCATCCTACAGCCCCTGCATCCCTACATCCCTCCCGGCAGGAACGCCCCGTGGAAGTGGGCGACTGGCGAAAGAACGTGGAGGCCATGTCGGGGATGGAGGGCAGAAAGAAGATGTTCGATGCTGCCAAGTCCCCCACGGGGCAGTGAGAGGTAGGGCCCTGCTCCTCCTTCCCCTGTGCTCCCTGCAGCATCCTGGTCCGTGCCTGTGGCCAGGGAAATGCAGAAACCAACCCCATCCTCAGAGGAAAAGAAAGGCATCACATCCCCATCTCCCACCCCACACTAGGGACGAGTATCTGTCCCGCACATCCCTGCCACAGGGGCCCTGCCGGCAGCTGTTCTCTCTCAGCTTGACCATGCTGCCCATGTCACACTCATCCTGTGCCTCATGGGCATCACTGGCACTGACTTCAGGCTGCTGAAAGCAGCCCAAAACCTCCTCTTCTGCCCCACTGCTCTGTTTCTTTCCCACAGGAGCATCAGGAAGAAGAGACGCCCCATCCCTGCTGCTTGCCTCCCTTTCCCTCACTGCCCCTCTGTGCTCTTTCCACCCTTACCCTGAATTCACCACTGAGCTGAAACATGTGGACACCTGTGTGGGAAGGAGACCTGAGCTTCTTTCTTTCAGCGCTGCCATCAACCCTGCTCCTGCTCAGCTCTTGCACAGCAGCTCCCCAGTATCACCCTCACGGGCCATGCTGTCCCCAAGGGGCCACTGGCCATCCCTCCCCCTCCCACCACTGCAGAGAGGCCTCAGAGATGGCTCCTGGTCCTCCCTCTCCCCCATCCTCTGGCAGGTGTAGCCTGAGATGTCCCTGTGTGGCTGCACATGTATTAAAGGTCAGTGTCCCAGGCAGAGCATCGCATGGGCTCATCTTTGGGGACGCTGGCCAGGAGCAGGGGCTGCTCCACAGCCTGGTGGTGAGGACACCCTGGTCCTTTCCTGCCCCCCTGCACTGTCCCCCTGCTGGCCCTCAGGCCAGCAGCACATGCTGGGCTCAGACTGGCTTTGGGCTCATCTCTTCCAGCCCCCAGGCTGCTTCCTCATGTCCCACCAGCCCTGCTGAGCCCCCCTGGCCCTGTGCATGGGCCACCCTTGCTGGGCTCCAGCAATGCACCAACCCGCCAACCACCAGGCTGGGGGCTCTGTGAAAAAGCTGCCTGCTGGCTCCCCCAAACCCCCTCTTTCTCTGGTTTTAGAAAAGCCTTCAGAGCTTGCTCCCCAAGACACCAACTCTCCCACCTGCTGCCCCATCACAGGTCCAGGAGCTGTGGGAATTGGGGCAGCCCCATTCCAAGGCTTCATTCAAGCAGTGTTTCAGGAGAGCATGAGACGAATCCACCTTTCAGGCCAAAAATCTCATACTCCCCACCCCCAGCCCCATCATTTCCTGTATCACAGCTCCCCAGACTTCAGCTGGCTGAGCGAAAGCAGCTGGGAATGTGTCAGCTCATCCCCAGAGTAGGGCAGAAGGGGTGAATTAGTGAGAATTCACATCATATTGGGTCTTCTGGCTGGTTGCAGTGCAGGAGATGCTCAGGCCCCACAGAGTGCTGGTTTTGATGTGTGTAGCAGTGCTTTGTCCATGTTCCCAGCATACCCAGAGGAATTACAGCATCCATGGTTTTAAACCCACATCACACCATGGGTGTGTTGCAGCACACCCCATCCCTTTGTAGTGAGCTTGTAAAGTGCAGAAAATGCAATAAATTGGGAGCAAAGTACAGGTCTCTAGACAGGGCTGGAAGGAAACAGCATCAAAAAAGTGTGTGGCTTCCAAGGAACTCAATCTTCCCAGGAAAACATTAAATTCCTTAGGGATAGAAAAGGGTGGCCCCATGCAGATGGCTCCTGCAGGACTCTCCACAGCAGACTCGTGGCTGGCAGTGCAAACAAAGGAAGGTGGGTTTGGTTTTGGAAGCTGGATTGCCCTGGGCATCACATCCCCTCATTTGGCCAGTTCAGGGATACTGACCTGAACTGCTCACTTCTGTCCCTGGACAAAGAGGGTGAGGGCAGGTGGTGACTGATGGGAGCCCTCCTTTCTAGCACGGTCATTGGCACCCGGGCTGCCACAACACCCAGCAGCTCCTTCACAGAGGATTTAAAACTCATGAAAACTCATCCCAAAATCAGGGTGAGATCAGAGGTGGCTGCCAGCTGGAAAATGCATATTTGCTCCATAAGCAAATATTGATGATCGATCTTTGTCATTCCGTCTGACCCTCCAGGCTCTCCACATCCTCCTGCATGACCAGAGGAGTTGCATGGCACACAGAGCCTTTTCCACCCATTTTTTTTCCTATTCAAGCTTGATTTGGCCAAGCAGCTGCAGCTCCAGGACTCACTGACCCCTTGTCCTCACCCCACACAGCCCAGGACAGGCTCTGGGCAGGCACAGCTCTGGGAGTTGAGTCTGTGTCTCGGCCAACCCAAGTGACTCCTCTCAGAGGCGATCAGATACCATTTGTGGTGAGAACCCAGGATCTGCCACGGCCCAACCTGCCCCACCACTGGAGGCAAAAGGTTTTTTGGCTACGATCTTACCCCTCCGAGCTCAGTGCCCAAGCGGCGTCCTGGGATCCTGCCGTGTGCACTCTCCCCAGAGGGAACTCACACACTCGGCAGCGATCCTGGCACGGGAAGAAAGATGTGCTGGGAGAGGTAATAACTGTTACCTGACCAACTGGTAGAGCTGGAAAATGCAAGAGAGGATTCATGGAAACAAAGCCTTCTTCAGACCTGGAACGGACGCAGAAAATGGCACACCAAGGGTTGAGAACAGTTGCTCTGAGCTTAGCGCAATTACGCTAATTTGGTAATTTAAAAAAACCCCCAAAAAACGGGGTGGCGTTTGTGGGGTGGGGAGGGATGGAAGGGAGATGAAAGACATTACAGGTGATGGGTGCTGTGAGATCAGGCCCCAGTCGATGCAGCCAAACTGTGCCGGTGCCTGTGCCCAGCTCATCGTCAGATCCTGAACACCAGGAGACCCAAAAATGCTGCAGAGCAAAACCTCAGGGCTCCCCAGTGTGACTCTGCAGCTACTGCAAGGGCCAGGCTGGGCGTGCTCAGCAAGGTCCCAGGGCCCACATGCACTCTGTGTCAGCTGCAGGTGGCTTTGTGTGGCTGTCTCGTGTTTTAGATCGAGGGGGAGAGAAAAAACGCAACCCCAAAACTCTTTACTCTCCAAGTTCCCCTACTTCTCCAACGTATGATGCTCCCCAGTCACTGTGTCCCATTTTCATCCCTCTCTGGTGGAAACCCACGCCGATTATCATGGGAAAACAAAGGTTTATGGATTTCACTTTCATTAGGAACATGGAAAAAACATGGGGGAAAAAAACTCTTAAGTGAGATTGAATCTCAAGGGGGAGATGCCACTGTCTGCTCTGGGCACGAGGCTCTCCTGGTTTTGGGTCAGGGGATTGGGAGCCAAGTCTTCTTCACCTCTGGCTTTGGGCCAGCTGGGAGCCCAGCTCTCCCCTTGGCAAAGGGGGAAGGTGGAGCCTTCGTGTAAGAAAGAGGAATCCCAACTGGTTTGGGTGGGAAGGGACCCAAAACTCATCTTGTTCCACCCCCTGCCATGGGCAGGGGCACCTTCCACTAGCCCAGGTTGCTACAAGCCCCATCCACCACGGCCTTGAACACTTGCAGGGATGGGGCAGCCCCAGCTTTCTCCGTGCCAGGGCTTCACCATCCTCATTGTGAAAAACTTCCTTAGATGTAAGTGCAGTCCCATGGTTATTTCCCTCCCAGATGACAATCTCAATTTCTTCTCACTGAATTAGAAGGCAACCCTACAATAATCCCCTTTTACTGAAAATTCTGCCCAAACAGGGGATTTACAAGGCTTTTCTTGGGGAGAGAGACAGATGCTGGAGGAGTCACTAATGAAATAGTGTTTCTTTCCAGTAGAACTGGAAGTCAGTCCTGTTTCCTTGAGCTGAGCAGAGCCCTGTCACTACTGTCCCACAGTGTGCTCCACTGCAGCCAAAAGCCCCAAAAGCAAAGCAAAGCAAAGCAAAGCAAAGCAAAGCACTGGGAAGTTAGAACTGCACAAATTTCAAATGAAATTGGACAGTAGGGAAAAAACACAATGCTCAAGCCAGTGATTTTCTACTGGAAAGGTTTTGCTGGGAGAACTGCAATGAGGGAGATGGAAGCAGCTTGGTCCAATGAGGACCTTCCAAAACATCCCTCCTAGTCAGCTGTAAAATGGTCCCTTCCTCTCCTAGGATGCTCTTGCTGACCAGTCATGCTTAGAGACATCTGAACGGTGCCCAAATATTTCCCTGAGTGTATTTGCAGCTCAGCTGGAGGCTGGACCTGCAGAGGGAGGATGGGGAGGAAGGTTAGTGGTGATGGGCAACCTCAAGGTGGGAAGGAGTAAAGTTTATCCCACAGCCTGTGAAGATGGCTGTGGCACCCTGCCCTGCACAGGGCACCCTGACTGACACTGGGCTGCAGTCCCCTGTGCTAAAGGTTAAACGGTACCCCTGTGACCCCTGTGGCCTCTGTGGTGCAGGATCAAACCCGTGGCTGAATCTGCAGGTCTTGGGCACAACCCTGGGACTTGTCGCATGGCACAACCACCGTGTCACCCTGGGCACTGCAGCCTCCACCCCAAGGACAGGCTGGTCCTGTGTGTCCTCCGTGGCATAAAATGGGAAAAAATGGGTTTCTTCACCCCCATTTTCACCTGAAGCCTCCCAGGCTGGGGTGCTGCAGCCCCTGGGAGAAGCAGGGCTGGGTTGGGTTACAGTGCTCGGTGTGAGCAGGGTGCATCTGTCTCATCCGTCTTTCCTTGCTGTGGCCTGAGCCCCCTCACTCCCTGCTCAGAGATTTTTCATGAGTTCAGTGGTGCCCAGTGACAGGACAAGGAGTGATGGCCATAAAATAAACCACAAGAAGTTCCACTTCAACATGAAGGAAGAACTTCTTTCCATGGAAGGTGGCAGAGCCCTGGAACAGCTGCCCAGGGACGTGTGGAGCCTCCCTCTGTGGAGACATTCCAATCGCACCTGGATGTGTTTTCCTGTGTCACCTGCTCCAGGTGACCCTTCTTTGGCAGGAGAGTTGGACTGGGTGATACCCAGAGGTCCCTTCCAGCCCCAGCCATCCCATGATTCTGTGATGCCCTGCGCTCAGAGGGGTGCAGTCTGACAGGCAGCTACTGGCAGTGGGCCAGGCTTGTTCTGTCCGTGGCCGGAAAAGTTTACACTGGTGTCATTTTGGGGGACGTCCATCGTTCGTCACTGTTGGATCTGGGGAATCACAGCGGTGGCATCTGCCGAGAAGGACAATCTGCAGAGAATGGAGTGGGCACCTGAAGGATAATGTAGGATAATAGTCCCTGTGAGGCGCCATGGTGGAATTTCTGAACCAAGAGTTGTCTTTTTTTTCTTTCAAAAAAAGTTAGGTGATAGATAGAAAAAGGCCCTTTGTGAGGTGGGTGTGTGAGACACTTTGGACAATGGTTATTCCTTTCCTGCAGGAAAGTCTGTGGTCAGTTTTTGTCCAGTTTCTGAGCAAGCACACACCAATTTCAGGCATTCCCTGACTTTCCTCTCACAGCGGAGGTATCCCTGTACCATCAGTGCATGGCACACCTCTCCCCAAAAGCTGAAGGAATTGTAGTGGGGGAAGGAGAGCCCTGGATTGTCCCAGTGCTGCAGAGCACCAGCACAGGGATACAAGGAGATGCTGGGGGAGCAGAGGTTTTTGAAGCTTGGTGGGACCTTTGGGAGCGGTGGCACCGCTGCAGAGATGAGATGGAGCTGAGCAAGAGTGAAAAATCCCTTTTCATGGCCAAGGAGCCCAGTGGGGAATCCTGGGCAGATGATGCTGCTTCACCACAGCAGCACAGCAGGGCTGAGCCTGAGGAGCTGAGGGAGGAGCTGAGCCACGGCTGATTCTGAGGGACTGGCATGGCACAGAGGGTGGAGGTGGAGGGTTCACTGTGAGGCCCCAGGACAGGCTGAGGAATGCCCTAATTACATCACAGTTGTGGAAACTGGAAGCTCTCCACTGCCCTGTAGCCAAAGAAACAGGATCTGCGTGGGGATGAGACACAGGACACTGTTCCCAAGGGAAAAAAAACTCTGTGTTAAATCTGGTCTAGCTCCTAAGTGGGTATAAATGAGTGTCTTCTGCTGATCTGCATCAGGTGAAGGTCTGGCCTCCCTGAGGCAGATGCTGGTCCCTTGGGCAGAGTGGGTACCGAGTGGTTTGGCCCTGGAGCTTCCCTGCTCACAGCACAGTCCTGCGGTACCCAGAGCACAGGGCTTTCCTCTGCAGGTTGTGGATCTGGAACAGCAGATACGACGTTCTGGTGCATGGAGTGGATCAGGATAAACATCAGACTGGCCCCCCTGAGCGTCCCTTCCCCCACAGACTCACCCCTGTGCCTTCATTTCATCACCTCCAGCTCTGGGGACCTGCAGGTTGGGCTGGGCTTCGGTGGTGAGCTCAGGGCAGCCAAAATAGCTTTGCTAAGGGAAATCCAGTCTCACAAAGTGACTGGTGTTTGGTGAAGTCATCAGTGAGCTTGTGGATAAGGCAGACAAGAGTTTTCCTGGATTTCCAGAAGCAAAGACCTTTAGGTCAGACACGGCTAAGAGGGAAAGTCCAAGCAAAGTTAAATGATCAACCAGCAGATAGGAAACAGTAGTGAGATAACAGACTGCTGCTGCTAATTCCTGTGGACTCGGCACAGCAGAGGTCAACACTGGTGACACAGACGTTCAGAAGGATCTGGCAGGACTTGGACTTTGGGGTTAAATGGCAAAGGATGTTTGGAGGAGCATAAAGTGACACACAGAGGGAAAAAT
The DNA here is from genome assembly GCA_013396775.1 of Cephalopterus ornatus. Lineage (NCBI taxonomy): Eukaryota > Metazoa > Chordata > Aves > Passeriformes > Cotingidae > Cephalopterus > Cephalopterus ornatus. The sequence continues at coordinate 39,608 of VZRE01006636.1, forward strand.
GCAACAGGGCTTCATATATGGGATAATGGACTCTGGGCTGGCTCTTGCCTGCTTGGGGTGGGTATCTTGGGAGTATGGTGGACATGAAAACATCTGAGGAACATCAGGGAAAACATGAGCTCCATGGCAGCAAAAATCCCTGACCACGAGAGACCAGTGCTTTGTGCTGTCAAACAGCTCAGCAGGACTCATCCAAGTTAAAGGAGGAGTTTTCCCAGCAGTGAGGAATAGGCCTTGGGAACTTCTTGCTGAAGGATATTTTCTGTACTAACGATTTTCCTGGGTTTGAGTGAAACGGGGCAAATCAATGCAGGAGAAACCCACTGAGAAATCTCAAAAAAAGAGTAAACTGCATTCAGCTCAGAAGGTTTCTGTGAGGTTTTTTATTCCTTTGCTGTGTAGATCCTAGCTGGTGGTGTTCTTTCACTGCCATGTTCAGTCTAATCCTTTTGAAAATCCTGCTAAGTCCCGTGCTCCAGTGCTATCCTTTGGCAACGAGTTTTGCAAGCACAGTGCTTGCCATGCATTAATCAGAAAGGTTTATTGCTTTATACTAGCTCAATGATGCTCCACTGCTATATATAGTTTGTTAGCAATTAGCAGGATGCTTGCAAGGTCATTTAAGTAATTTTTTTCCCGCTTTATGCCACAACTCATGGAATTTTCTGTATGTATGAAAACACTTGAAAGAAAAGCAGTTACTGCAAGAAGAAAGAAAGACAGAGAACAAACCCTGCTCAGAGCAGACGGCACATTTGACACGGTTATCTTTTAGAAATGGTATTTTAATCAGGAACCTTTGATTAAAATAGTTGCATAGGCCACGGGCACACCCCTGTGGGCTGGAGGTGTGCAGGGCAAGCCCAGCCTTACAACCAGTTCCTCGGGCTGGCAGAGCGATGAATCTCCCTGGGTTTAGAGACTGAAGTTGTACTCAGGGTGCCCTGGATGACATTTCCTACCGCAGTGGGAGCACAAGGTCCTGACCATGCTGTGTGCCTGGGTTGGACCCCACTAAAAACCAGGCTGGGACCTGCCTCTGCTGTGCCGGGGCCCTCTGTCACCCCAATAAGTCAATCACCCCATTCCCCCAGTAAGACAGTCCCCTGATTCCTTCGCCCCTGCCCTTTGAAGGCAGGTGTTGCCCTGTGTAAGTGTGGGGGGACGGGGGTCTCAAGGCAAGTCCCGAGGGGACGATGGGTTTGGTGGGCTGGCTCCAAGCATGGGATGAGCCTGGGCACACAGCTCCCCTCTGGCACAGGGCTTCAGCACCCAAAAATTGGATCCCCCCCGTGCTTCAGCCCCTCCCTGAGTGTTCTCTACTGCAGGAGAGCTCATAACAATGGGGAGGCCGTGACAGCTCAAACCGAGACATCTAGAAAACGCTGGAAGGATCAGCGGACCCTCCCATGCTCTTTGGGAAGCGCTGGGCTGCACCCAGCCGGAGGTGTTTTAATGACTGTTTTGGATCCCTGGGAGCCAGCCTCCTCCCACTCAGCCCAAGGTAATTCACCTCCTCCACCGGTGCTGGAGGAGTTGTTGACTGGTGGAGGGTGGCTGGTAGAACAGGTTCTCCGCAGGGAGTTGCCTCCGAAACCCTGGGAGACCTGGATGGATCGAGCCCCGAGAGCGGGTCTCTGCTCGGAGCCTGGCACGGCAGGAAGCAAGGAGAGAGCTGTTTTTGCGTTGGCACTTCTGGGCAGGGCGTCTTTCGCTCCGCGGCCGCTGGTAGACAAATTACAGCCTTGCCTCTGTCAAGGTAGATAAGGAACCATGTGATGCGGCGTGGTGTAAACTGGTGGCAGGCAGGGTAAAGGTGCACAGGGAAATAACCTTGCAGGGAGTTCCTCCCTCCCTCCCTCGCTCCCTCCCTCGCTCCTCGGGGGGCAGAGTCTCCGGGCAGCGCTGCTCAAACGGCACCTTGGCCTTGATGCCTGCTCAAGTTTTGGGGGCTCTCTGAAACTCAACGGGAAGCAGGAATGTCTTTCAGCAGGAGGAATTGGTCCGATCTCTCCAGGTAGGTGCAGTGGTTTAATGCTTAACCCTTCCCACGGGTGGGAGGCAGGGGGTGAGGGTGGGCTGCTGCTCGGCCGGCTGGACCAAGGGGTGTTTGGGGAGGATGGGCAGAGGGGCAGCCACCCTGGGGGTGTTGTTTGCAGAGGTGTTGCCAGCCCCGTGGAGGGCTCGGCACTGCTGGAGTTTCTTGTGGGTGGGCAAGATCAGAGGCATTTTTGTTTCTGCTGCCTGGGGAAGCTGAGCACTTCATAGGAAAATTACCCTGGAAATGCATTTTCGCCCCGTGTGGGATATATTTTGGGTCTGATTTGCCTTTCTTTGGGGCACAGTCTGGCTGGGCTGTTCCTCCAGGCTTGCTCTGGAGATGGCTGGGGGGTTTTCCACTCAGCCCATGCCCATACAACTCCTGGGTGTGTGTCCTGGCTCGGCCCCTGCCCACCCAGTGCTGAGCAAGCCCTGATTCAGCGGTAGTCACTGAGCCATCCCTGCGGCCTTTCCTAAAGAGAGATTCTTGGCTGCAATGGGAGCCGGGGTGGGTGAGGCTCCTGGGCATTGTGGGGTGAGTCAGGGACTCACATGAAGCTGGGGGTCTCTCCTGTCCTCCTGCAGACCTCAGGGCAGCACTGCCAGCCAAGTGCAGGTGGAGTGATGGAACCTCAAACGCAAAAATCTCCCTTAAATCAGAGAAGAAATCCTGGTTCAAATCGATGTGATGGCTCTGAGACTTAATTGCAAACCCTGGTAGTTTGTGTAAGAAAGGGGAATCCCAACCGGTTTGGGTTGGAAGGGACCCAAAACTCATCTCGGTCCACCCCCTGCCATGGGCAGGGGCACCTACCACTAGCCCAGGTTGCTACAAGCCCCATTCAAAATGGCCTTGAACACTTGCAGGGATGGGGCAGCCACAGATTTCTCTGTTCCAGGGCTCCACCATCCTCATTGTGAAAAACTTATATCTCTTTGAAACCCCCCTGCTCGGAGGTTGCCAGGTCACACCCTGCCCTTTCATGAATGGGATGGATCCAGGGGGCATTCCAGCCCCGTCCAGATCCACCTCCTCCGAGCCACGGACCTGCCCAGCCAGAAGCCCAGCGGGGTCCTACACCCTTCATTATTCACAACCCAGAAGGCAGTTCCTGTGCTCTCATTAGATGAGGCAGCACTGAAACAGCAGAAATGTCAGAAATCTCGGCACTAATGATTAACAGGAGAGGACAAAGCAGGGACACTTGCCAAATTTTTTACTCATCTCTTTGAGGTTAGAAAAGGTAAGACAGCGAAAAATAAATCCCTCTTTGAAAAGAGGAGGGAAAGATTGGCGAAGCAAATCCTTCGCCTAATGGGTGGATTGCTTAATTAGAAAGAATGAGAAGCTGCATGTAGAGGTTACGTGCTGCCTCAGAAAGAGCCAAGGAGGGAAAGAAGCAAGGCAGGAAAATCCCATTTTCATTTTGAAGGAGCCTGTGTGTGTAAAAACAAAGAAGTAACTGGCTGTCACGTGGATTTAAACCGACGTTAGTGCTCTGTGCTGTCACTGCTTGAGGGACAGGAGTGCTGAGCAGGAGCACCAGCACGTGTGTGTGCTCACGTACCTGCCAGTCTTTCCAGGTGGGAGTGTGTGTGCAGGGATTGCTGCACTGGGACAGCAAACAGGGCTGTGCTGCCTTCCCAGCCCCTCCAAGCTGTGCACTCAAGGTCAAGGTCAGCCCAGGGATGTGAGCACAAAGGTGCTCATCAGCTCCCCAAGGGCACATCCCAGCCTTTTCCATCCCTGTCTCTCCCGTTGCCAAGCGTGACATTAGGGACCACCTGGAGCCTCTTAGCAGTGGATCCGATTGCTGTTGGGGTGTGCAGGGTGTTTGGGGGTGTAGAGGGTGATGGGGGCAGTGGGAGGGAAGGGCATCAACTCCCCGCCCCCTCCAGCATTACAGAATCACAGAATCTGCTGAGTTGGATGGGACCCACAAGAATCCAGCCCTTAGCCCTGCACAGGATCATCCCCAGGGGTCACACCCTGTCCCTGAGAGCATTGTCCAAAAGCTTCTTGAGCTCTGTCAGGCTTGGTGCTGTGCCCACTGCCCTGGGGAGCCTGTTCAGTGCCCGGCCACTCTTTGTGGGAAGATACTTTTTCTAAGATCCAGCCTAAACCTGCCCTGACACAACTTCAGGCTGTTCCCATTGCCCTGTCCCCAGCCAGGACCTGTCCCTCCTTGCTCTCTGTTCCACTCCGCTGGCCCTCCTGAGCTCCCCCACCTGCCTTGACCAGGAAGAACAGAAGCCACAAATAGTTGCGGGGGGTAATGTGGTTTAATTTATGACCCAGCTTTGATTACACAGTAACTCAGAACCACGCTGAGAGTCACCGTGTCCGCAGCGGTGCTCGCCGTCCTGCGGGCCTGGACCCTGCTGACTTTCACCTTCTGAAAAGTCAAATCCGCGGTGCACCCTGAGCCTGGATGACACTGGAATGCCAGTGACAGAGGTGGGATGAGGTTCTGGGGTGGACCCTGTGCAGAGAAGGCTCTGCCCCAGCAGGCTGTTGGGGTGCTGGGAGCTCCATGGGCTTCCCTGCATCTCTTTGAGGCTGATTGAGGTGCTGGAGGTGAATGAACACTGTTGTGAAAAGCTCAATCCAGCCAATAAAAATATTTTCCAGCACAGTTCATGCACCAGCACAGAGGGTGGGAAAGTTTAGCACAGAGAAAAGACAGGAGAGCTGGTGTTTTCCAGACAACTTTTTAGTCAGGGTGACATTTTATAAACCCACACACATTTGGCTTGTGCAATATCAAATGTTCAAAGATGATTATAAACGTTTTCTTTTTGGTACAATCTGTGATTATAAACAATACCCAGTCCAGCCACATGCAGGGAGAGGAGTTCCTGCCAGTCCTGTCCCCAGGCACAGCATCTCAGCAGTTGCCTTCAGCATTTGTGCTTTTGCATCTGAGGCTTTTTGCTGTATAAAAATTAAATTGCCATCACCACAACTTGCTTTTGGGCTAAAATCTTCTACCACTAGTGGTTACACTTCCAGTTCATGTGGTTGAGGTCTGTGTGGTGGCTCTAGGGTCTAGGTCTTGACGAGTTACAGGTTCAATATCCTTCCTCCAGAAGGTTTGCTTAATGTAGGGATTCCTTTTCAATGACTGCTCCCTCCAACAGGAGGAATTAGGAGTTGTAAAGTCAAGTGCTTGTGGTGGGAAATGCCTGCACGACCTGGGTGGAGTGAGAGCACTTTGCTACACTTGGCTCTTGTTGGCGTCCCTCTCCTCCAGCCCTGTGCAGGGCAACTTCTGTCATCCTCTGGGCCTTGCCCAGTGTTTTGGCTTCCTTTCTTGTGTGGCACCAGGGCTGCAGGCTCCCCACGCAGGACACAGCCTCAACCCCTCCTTATGTTTCGTCCCAAACAGCCTGGCCAGGCAGAGGACCCTCGAGGACGAAGAAGAGCAGCAAAGAGAGCGCCGGCGAAGGCACCGGAACCTGCTGTCCTCCACATCGACGGATGAAGAGCCTCCAAGCCCCAGCAAAGACCCCAGTCCAGCTTCCAGCAGGTGTGTGGGGTCCTGCTGCCATCAGTCTTGCTCCTGACGGCTCACATCTTCTTGCTGCCTTGTTTTTCTCAACCTGCTGCTGCAGTTGGTGGAAGTCTCTCCTGGGTGAGGGTGGGCTGAGCTGCGGGAAGAGCTGGAGTCCTTTGGACATAAGGATGGGCTGCACAGGAGGACTAAAGAGGGAGATACCTCTGGTGGGCTCAGTCATGGGCCTCAACATGTCCCATGGCACAGGGAGCTGATGCACCGTGGTGAGGGCTGGGGCTAAGGCTGAGCTCAGGTGGGTGCTGGCCATGCCCTGATGGGATCTGCAGCAGGCAAGAGGCTCCCACCTCTGCAGGGCGGGGGAGCAGAGCATCAGAGCCTGTGTGTCCTCCTACTCTGAACCTTGCAGTGATGTTGTGTGACCTTTGTTGATGTGGGGAGGTGACCCAAGGGCTTTCCAGTGGTGCTCCCAAAGTCTCTGGCTGCAGGGAGGTGCTCTGGGACCAGGCTGCCCTTAGACACCATGACAAATGCTCTGAACTGAACCTGGAAATGTCCAATATTTAGATGGTTTTTGTCCACAGAGACTCATGCCCCAGAGGTGTTTCCCTGTGTTTCAGACAGGATGGAGTTGGGGTGCTTGGGTTGGATCCGGGTTGGATAGGGGCTGGGCATGACTAATATGAACCAGGTGGGTAGGACAAGTCCCCCTTCCCTGGTGCTGGCACAGGCTGCCCATGTGGTGATTGCAGTTCAGGATGAGAGCAATTATTATCCCATCTCCTTCCCAAGCCCTGGAAACTCTGTGGATACCATCTCCATGGCCCTGGCCAGGTGTCCTTCTGCCCCTTCCCGGATGTTGGGCCTGTTTGCCTGTTTGTGGAGGAGGGGAAACAACTGTTTCACAGGTTGTGTTGGGACTGTGGTTGGACCCTGCCAGACCAGATCGACTTCCAACCAACACTTTGCGCTTAAACATACTGGGATTTTTTTCCCAGTCCAGTGAAGAGCCACTGACACACTTCTCATCCACCAGCAGACCCAGCACAGTGCCCTGAGCACACACCTCCTTGGCACAGGACTTGGTGAATGCTGGTGTCCTGGGATGAGGCTGCAGAAATGCTTGATCTCTGACACAAAGAGGAAAAGAAAAAAAAAGACTTTTAATCCAATCTTGTTCTTGGAGAGCGGGGCTGGGGTGCTGGGGATGAGTGTGGCTGCAAGATGTGGTCTGACTGGGGGACTCCAGGCTGTTGGTGGGACTTTTATGTGCCCCCCTCAGAGCCTTTTGCCTCACTGACAGCATGACAGCCATCCCTCTGGCCCTAGGCTGCTGAAGTTTGCCTCCCAATTTTGTCTCTGTCTCTAGACCTCAATCACTGGTGAAACCAGTGTCTCCAGAGGACGGGGAAGAGCGGAAGCTCTCGGAGGTGCTGAAGACGCAACAAGGGAGACGGACAAGGTGCCTGCCACCTGTCTCTGAAAAACTGAAGCAGGAGAAAGAGCAGAAGGAGCCAGAGCTGGGAGAAAGCCCCACGGAGGCAGGGACACAGCCACGCGTGAGGCAGGAGAGCGTCTGGGCGGGAGAGCGGGATCAGGATGCAACCAAGGGCAGAGGGGACCCACCAGGAGACCAGCACCTGGAGCCTGTCTCAGAGAAGAAGGTAGTGGTGAGGGGACGGCTCCAGGACAAAGAAGAACAAGGTGTGGGGACTCCTCGGGGGGAGCAGAGGAAGGAGCTGAGGGAGCTGCAGCAGCAGCAGGCACCACCGGAGGTGGGGGGCTGCCGGCTCCGGGAGGTGAAGATCCTGACCAGGCAGGGAAGCCGCAGCACAGAGGAGAAAACAACCTCGGTGGTGACCTCACCTCTGGAGCAGCAGGTGAGCAGGAACGGACAAAGCACCAAGGCCTTGCGGTGTGGGGTGTTGGGTGCTGGAAGGACAGCAGAGAGAGCCCAAAAGTACCAGGAGGGAAATGGGACCTGAGGGATTTTGGAGAAGGTTTTTCTGAGAGCTGCAAACCATGAGGTGGTGGACAGGGTCCCATCACCTCCTGCTCTCCCTTGCCTGCACTATTCTGATCAACTTCTCCAGCAAGCCCCTAGACACATCACGGTTTCACTGCAGAGGTGTTTGGGGCTTTGCATATCCAAGTGAGGCAGCCAAAGTTTGGAGGATTTAAATCTCAAACTCCTGCCTCCAAACCAGTTCCCACCGGGCTGTTCCCTGCACCTCAGCCTTCTCTGCAGACTTTGCAGGGATGCATCTGATGTCTGCTTTTTCCTCAGCAGCCGTCCAGGAATCCCTCAAAGCAGGTTATACAACTGTCTCCCACACAAGATGAACCTGCAGAAAAGCCAGACCCTTCTCCAACTCATGTCACCTACAGCAGCTCCATCAGACGAACCAGCCCAAGAACTGTCTCCTTTCGGGTAAGAGCTGAAGCAAGTGGCGAAAGAACCTCATTGAAGCAGTGGAGGATGGGAGGGAGGAAGGAAGGGTTGCTTTGGCCTCTGGATTATATTGGCAGAGCCTGTTCCCAAAAGTGTGTTCAAAATCCACCCTTGGGCTGGGCATTGCAGTTCTGCTTCTGTCTTCCCTTCATTTCCCTTCTCGGTGTCTGACCAAAGGCCTGTGACGATGAACATGCCCATGCTTTGTGCTGGCCAAGAAATTTATGGGAAGTGATGAGAAAACAGGGAGCTCGTTGTCCTCAGAATTTCCAGAGTCACAGGAATTACCATCCACTTTCCGGCCTTTCCTGAAAGCACAAGATAAAAATAAAATCCATCTCGTCCCTTTTTACAACTCTGAGAATATATTCAATGTCAGCCCTCCAAAAAAGATCTGTAGAATAAAGTGGTTGGAGAGGCTGGGAAAACCAAGAACTGTTGAGACCCTCCTTGCTGTGGATCAGGGCTGTCTGGCTGTGCTTTAATTGACTTTCATGTGGCTTTATTGGGAATAAAACTTATCGCTACAAAGCATCTTTAGTCTGGGGAGCTTTGAGATAAGCTCTGGTGTGGGTGCAAATGGAGCTTGCTTGGAACAGGGGGAGATGGCAGAGATAGTTTGTCCCATGCTTATCTCTGATAACCAAAGCTGGCTCCGGTATCTCCTCTCCTTGTGTCTTCCAGATCATCTCAAGAAAGCAGAAAGAAGAAAGCCAAAGCCCTCTCACAAGGAGGTCAGCACCTCTCTTCATGTTACTTTGGTCTTGCTGGGCAGGAATTGTCCTTCTTTGTTTTTCAAGGAAGGAGGAGGAGGTGATGGGACCTGGGAGTTAGTGAGTGCCCTGGCACAGGTCTGCTGGACATTGGTCTCTGGCTGACCAGGCAGAGGACAGGACAATGTCCAGTGTGCAGCTTGCATCTGTCCAAGATCATGGAATCACAGACTGGTTTAGGTTGGAAGGGGCCTTAAAGATCTAGTTCCAACCCCCTGCCATGGTAGGGACATCTTCCAGTAGCCCAGGTTTCTCCAAGTTCCCCCCAGCAAGGCCCTGCTGTCTCTTGGGCGTTGTAGTTTCATGTCATTGCTCATGTCTGCACAGGAGTGGTTGTGCTGAGTGGTGCAGCACCACAACAGGGTCCCATCTGTGGGGATATCAAAACACCCCCTGCAGGTGCATGAGAAACATGACCTGGCTTTGGTGGACAGACCAAGGCATCTTCCACATCTCCACGGGAAGGTTTGGCCAGGTGGCTTAAAAACTCGAGGAACCAAGAGCTCAGATGTGAACACAGGGAGCTGACTGGACGCCCTCTCCTGAATGCAGGGCAGGGGAGTAGGTTTAAGGACACCTGGGCTTGCTCCTGTGCTGCAGGCAAACCTGTGCTGGTATCAGGGAGGATGCAGTTCAGAGCTGGCAGTGGTGAAGACGGGGCAAGCTGAGGAGCTCAGAGATGCATTTCAATGTACAGTGCGGCCCAAGTAAGACAGTGAGACCCAGAGATCTTGGCCACCAGCAGGGAATGAGCTGCCTGGGTTCACTTGGCAGAAGGATGCAGGAGTGCCTGGGTAGGATGGGGAATTCTCCTGCCAAGTGCAGTCCCCCAGGACCATGAGCTGAGTCCAGGAGATTCTGAGGGGTCTGTGTTCAACTCTTCCCTCTTCTTCACCAGTGCGAGTCTGAGGATCCCGGTTAGCAGCAGCACCATTGGGGAGAAGCTGGAAAAGTACAACTCAGCTGTGCAGGTACCAAAACCACTGGACATAGCCAGGCTGGGGTGGGAGGGATGTGTGGGAAGAGGGAGAGAGGTGGCCTGTAGCCGAGTGAGGAGGGGACAGACTGAGCTATGCTGAACACCAGAGGTAATGGGGTTGAAGAAGATGATCCCAGGCAGAAAAAGGGATTGGCCTCAGGGTTTTAGAAGCAGAGTGGTTTGAACTGATAGAACCACAGGATGGTTTGAGTGGGAAGGGACCTTAAGGATCATCTCGTTCCAACACCCTGCTGTGGGCAGGGACATCTCCCACTAGACCAGGTTGCCTCTTGCCTTGGGAAGGGTCTGCACAGTCCTGCTGGGGGGAGGCAGTGGGGCAAGTCTGTGAGCTGGTGACGGGCAGGGAGGGAGCAGACCCCGAGGGGCTCAGGGTGTGAGCCAGAAGCAGGATGTTGCTTTTTACCCTCTGGTGTGCAGCACAGCCCCGCTGACGCCCCTCTCTCCTCCCAGCGCTCAGAGGGGGTGAAATCCTCCGTGCCTGTCCAGAAGAGCCGCCTGCTGTCCTCGGAGGGGGTGGCCAGCAAGCGCAGCTTCTTCGAGGCGAGTGCTCCCAGCAAGGCGGAGCCCCTGGCCGTCAGGAAGGTAAGGGCTGGGGCTGGCCGGAGCGAGGACCTCTCAGCAGCGTCCTGTGCCAGCACAGGCACCAGCTTTTTGGGCAAATCTTCCTCGTTGCATACCAACGCAGAGCCTGGCAGGCTGCTGCCGGGACGCAGTTCGGTGGGAGTTGGGTGCCTGTAGAGTGGTGCCAGCCAGGGCTGGGCTTGGGCACCGAAACTCCTTCGTCAGTGTGTGGGTTCCTGCCGATGCGCTGGTATTTGAGGAGCTGGGATGGAGCCAGTGTGTGGGCTGGTCTCTGCCTGTTGCAGCTTTGCTCAGTCTCCCCGTGCCCTGGGGACTGTCCTGGGTTATGTTCGTGCAGTGGGAGAGCTGGTGCTGTAACCCTGGTGTTCCCTTTCTATGCCGTAGGACAACCTGAAGATTCCAGGATCAGTGACATCTCGCATTAATCTGTGGATCAGCCGAGCTCAGGAGCCTGCCAAGGAGGACAATAGCAAGGTACCAGCTTGTGCCAACTCCTCGGGTGAGAGCCCTGAGGCCAGGCAGCCTGGCAGGACAAGGTCCTGCATCTGGGGTGGTGGGGCCTGAAGGGTTGATGAAGCCTTGGCTGAACCCATTTAAGGGTTTGAGAGGAGTTTAGGCAGGTTTGGAGATCTGAGTGCTACAAGGCCGCAATGATGAGGTATCGAGGCTCTAATTGTTGCTGTGCCCTGGTCCCAAGCCCAAAATGCCTGAGACAGCTGATTTCAGCCTTTGGTAAGGTGAGGAGGGAGCAGGTGCCAGCTGGGTGTGCATCCCAGGACACGTAGGGGTACCTGACCCTGTCACCTGTCAGAGAGATCACCCCAGCATGATCCCATCTCTACCAGTGTCTGGAGGACTAGCTCTGATCCAGGGGCCACTGGGAGTTGAGCCACGTGCTCAGTCCTTCTGCACTGGGCTCTGAGGGGCTTAGACATCTGTGCTCTGAGAGTCCTGACGCATGTGTGATCTGGGGTCGTCTGCACCCCCATGTGTATCCCAGTCCCCCAAAATAGGGTGTCTTGTAGTGTGGGGGCTCAATGCCCAGCTAAGGGGCCTCAGAGGTCATCACTTTGCCCCTGTGGCTACTCCATGGATATGGATGCACCAGAGATGGACAGGAGAGCCTTTGGCCTCAGGGTGGTTTTACTGTTCTTGGAAAGGCTCAGCAAGTCCTGGGCAGGTATCACTGCTTGCAGCAATGAGGTGTTTGGCCACTGCTCCTAGCAGAGTCTCCTACAGCCACCGGGGTACAGGACCAGGAGGGGCAACTCCAGCCCAGCCCCACAGCCGGGGAAGGCAAGCCTGGGCACCCCCAGTGCTGAGCTGCAGAGATCAGCTCTGCCCAAACGTGTCTGTGCTGTGCTGGCTCGGTGTCTGCCAGGAAAGGGTTTGCTCCTGGGGTCACTCCTGGGCAAAGCTTGCAGCTCCTGGATCAATTTTCCTGTAAAAACACCTGCTTCCTCTCTGTGGGCTGGAACTGCACTTAGTTTTGAGGGTCTACCAACATCTCAGAGCTGGCTGGTTTTACCTGAACAGTGTGTGCTTCAAGGTTTGGTTTAAGTCAGACCAAGGCAACACTGCACCTGATGCATGGAGAAGACCTTCCTGTGGCACTTATGACTCTCCTGTTTGCAGGAAATCAGGAAAATCAACAGCCTGCCAAAGCGTGATGTCTGGATAAACCAGCCTGGAGACACCCCTGGGGACACCAAGGTAGACACGGAACTGCTCTGGTGCATCCTCTGAGCCAGGGGTAGAGCCAGGCCCTGCCTGCTGGTGCATCAGCTGTAGGGCAGGAAAAAAACAGGCTATGGGGGGAAAGGGAACATGAGGGTTATCAGCACCCCAGGACTCTGGGGAGTCAGCAGGGGGAGACAACTGGAGGCATCTGTAAGGGTGAGAAGGAGTCTGGTCTGGGAGAAGAAGGGAAGTGACATGTGGTAGGATATAGGGGATGCCTGCCTGCCCCATCCCCTCTCAGGTCCTGGTTAAAGCAGCTGCCTTTGGGGGCTTTGCAGCCTCAGGCCCAGCCTCACTGGTTCTCACTTTCTTTTCCAGTTGCAATAATACCAGTTGTAGTATCAGATGATCTGGGAAAAACTGGTTTGCTCTGAAGAACAAAGCCCAGCCCTACCCAACCGTCCAACAGCTCACTGCCATGAGTCTCCTATGTGGACCACCGGGGTCCTCTGCTTGTGGGATGGGAAGGAAGAAGGCTACAGGAGTCTTCCTGTGCTCTCAGTCCTCACTCACTGCCTGTCTGGGGTTGTCCAGGCCTGGAGGCTCCTTGCAATGCTGAAGGCAGACTCTTGTCTCGTTTTCCCACAACATTTTGGTGTTCTGCTCCTGATCTCTGCCTGTGCCCCATAACTGCCCTCGCAAAGGGGATCAGCCCACATGTGTCCCTTGCAGATGGAAGATGCCAAGGCAAGAAGCTTCCTGGCCGAGGGAGTTTCAGCTGCACATCCGTGGACATGTTCATCCCTTCTGTCTGGCCCTTGTGGGGTGAGGTGGGGCAGGCAGATGTCCCCCCCGCCCCAGGATGTCACTGCCAGAGGGACCCAGCCAAAGGCAAGTAGTGTTGGCAAAGTCATACAAGTGCTGGTGTAGCTCAGAGATGCCTCGTGGAAGAAGGGTGGACCTGGTGGCCCTGGTGCTTCCCTACGGCACTTTTGCAGCTAAACGAGAGATTTGTCCTTCTCCTACCTCCCCTGCCCCTACAAGCAGTGACCCCTCTCATTTAGTGAAACAGGGAGGGTGGGCTGGCCCTGGCCCTGGCCCTGGCCCTGTTTTGGGGGTTGCATGGAGCTGAGCACCCTGTGCTGGGCCCCATTTCTTTCTTGCCCCTCCCCCTGCGCCCTTTGCCCAGCGTTGTGCAAGCCCTGATCCTGCTCTGGGAGCCCATCCAGCAGGGATGCAGGATGCTCTCTCAAGGCTAGCTTTAGGGTGCCATGGGCAAAGGGCTCAAATCCTTGTGCCAGGGCCATTCTATGGGCTTGGGCTGTGCCTTGAGCCACCTCTGCGGTGACAAATTCTGTGTGGGACTCTGCTGCTGCCCCTGGATCTGAGCTTGCTTGTTGGGCTTTGGAAAGGACTTGGTTTTCTCTGTGCATTTTTTTTTTTTTTCTAATAAAAGTTGCTCTTTTTAAAACACTCCTGGTCACCTGTTCTTCTGGGCTGGGATGGAGAACTGTTCACTTCCCTTCTCCTGACAAGGGGAAAATAGAGAAAAACCTGAAACGAAAGTGTCCTGAGAGGGTAAAAGCAGCGTGAGAGTCTTCTCTTCTCGTTAGGGCATCTCGAGCTCGGTGCAGGGGCTGAGTGAGCTGTGGCCGGGGGTGCCAGGGAGGGTCTGCTCCTCCACTTGTGGCAGCGCTGCCTTATCAGCATCCCCGGCCCTGGGTGACAGCTGGGCTGGCTTGTGTCAGCCCCTCGGGCACTCACGTATCTCGGTCCGGAGGGTTTAAAATAGCAAATCTCTGAGGCCACACAATAGCTTGGGCTTATATGGGCTCCTGGGGAGGAAGGGGGAGCGGCGGAGGGGGCCGGGGCCGCGGCTGCCGAAATAGCAGCTCACAAGTGTTGCATTCCTCGCTGGGCGCCGGGCACATTCCTCCCGGCGCTGCCCGCCCCAGGGTGGGCGCTGGAGCCCCCTTAAAGCCTCCTGCCCCCCCAAGAGCATTTCCCAGACACCCGCCGGCTTCCCCTCGGCTCCCTGGGACCTCCCGCGACACAGGTAAGGCTGGGGCAGCCCGCTCCTGCTGTAGATGCTCAGTGGAAGGCAGCGCTTACAGACCCAGAAGTGATTCGTCTCAGGGTTCACGGTCCTCCCCAGCCCCTTGCTCTGGTGTGTGTTTTTGCCATGAAGCCATTCCCACGGATAAAGCACCAGGACCACCTCCAGCCCGCTGTATTTGCAGTTCGTCCAATGCCTTTTGAACCACCTTGATGTGTGCCAAGGTGGCTGAGATAGGTGCCCTGGTTCTGCGGGAATCTCACAGATCCCCGATCCCTGTGTCCCTGGAGGGAACAGAAGGGATGTGGGAGGGTCTGGCCAGCCTGGCCCTGGCTTGCTGGCAGCCCGTGGGGTGGGATAGGGGTGGGATGCTCCTGGGCATGGTCTGACCGTGCCAGGCAGGACTGGAGCAGTGACGTGACCAACACTGGAACAAACAGTGGGAAATGGGAGCTCCACGTCTGGGCAGCCTGGAGGAAGGGAGGGATTGTGAACCACGGATTAACTCAGCCCCACAGGTGTGACCAGCCAGCCCTGAGCTGAAGGACAGGGTGATTTTAAGGAGTGGGAGGAATATCTGGATTGTTTAATGCACAGCAAATGATGGGAGATTTTTTGCAGTCAATAATATGTGCAATGTTTCCTCTTTAAATCTGTACTATCTGCTGGTTCTCCTAATTCTATCAAAACAGAACTTCGAGCTTTGATGGAAAGGTTTATCTGTTTCTGTGCAGAGGATGGATAAATACTCCCTAGAGCCACTTTTTTCTTGTGGACCCCCTTAACAGTCCTGGGTGTGGTGCTGTTCCCTCTGCTCTGTGGGATCTAGTGATGTATGAGAGAGGAGGGGAATGGAAATGTAGGAATAAACTTTCACGTGTTTGCACTGTCATGACCAGGAGGGGCCCTCCACTCCTGTGTCATGAGAGGATGGCATGAAGCCTTGTGCTTAGAGGCTTAGAGGCCACATAAAAGATTTTGCCAGACTTGGGGTTTCAGAACCATGCTGAGCCTGGAGGAAGAGCAGGGCCAGGAATTGATATTTGAGGGGAAGCAGAAATTGAGGGGATGGTGCTGGAGGGGGTGCTGAGGGCCAAGCCCCACATCCATCTGAGGAAAGAGAACAGCGATGGCAGAAGCAGGAGGTGACCCCGAGGGGCTGAGTTCTGACTTCGTGTGCCTCCAAAAGCCCCTTGTGAGTCATTGCCCAGAAGTGAGATTGGACAACCCCTGCAGCTGTAGGTGTGCCCAGACACCCTTCCTGTAATGTCTTTCCCATGCCTGAGGATTCCAACTCTGCATTCAGCATCTTGAACAAGCAATCCTGAAGCCTGTCCTACCCATCCTGGGTAATAAAACGCTCAACAGATGTAGCCAGGACCAGTTGTTCCCAGACTCCGGGCAGCAGGAGAAGTGAAGCGTTGCTGCTCTGCGAACAGGTGGTTTAGCACATGGAAGTTATTCCTAGAGCTGCCTTGCATTATCCTGAGGCATCTCAGCTCTGCTGAGGTCTGGCACGATCATGAGCAGTGCACAGGCTGGGCAGGGGATGGGCCTGATGCTCTGGGCAGCTCCAGGATGCCCAGGGATGGGGCTGGTCAGTGCAGACCTCACAGTGGAGTGTTGGGTGAAGGTTAGGTGAGGTGGGATGATGAGCAAAGTCATCCTGACCACAGCTGGGAGGGAGACAGATGTGCTGGGAACATGAGCATGGCCACTGCTGCAGCATTTTTAGCCCTGTTGCTAAACCAGGCTGTGAATTATCCCTTTTAGCTGACCTCAGGCTCAGGGCCAGCACCAAGAGAGAAATGCTCCTGCTGAGCCCAGGTTGCCTCTTTCCAGAGCACTTGGAGGGCTGGGCTGAGAGATCTCCCTGAGGACTTGTGCTGTGGCTTGTGCAGGGCTGTAAATCCAAGATAACAGGTTGTCCCTGAAAGCTTCAACTGAGCTAAGAATAGTCAGGAAGCAAAACAAGCTGATCATTATAGTGGGGTGATTTTCATGCCCCCTGAGCAAACACAGCCCCCTGAGAGGGCTGAGGAGAGGGGGGCTGTGCCCTGGACATGGCTCCTGACAGAGTTATCAGTGCTGCATGAGGCTGTGTCTAATCTCCTGCCTCCTATTTGAGGTGAGCTGTGATCCTGGGACAGGAGGGGAGGGGGGAGCCTTATCTCTGCTGAGATAACACTGTCACAGCCCAGCTGGGGACAGCTCGAATCTCCAAGTCCTTTGGAGAGACGCAGCATCTCTGTGCCCATGTCCCAGCGCTGGAGGACGGGCTGTGCTTGTCCTTATCTCAGCTCCTAACCCTCACTTTTTCCAATCTGCCCTGAACTCTGCTAGATAACCAGGCATGTCGGACACTGAAGAGGTCACTGAAGAATATGAGCAGTAAGTGGTGTGTTTTTAAACACACTTTCTTTCCCCCTATTCCCACTTTCCCAGAGTTGCAGTGTTGCTGAGAGGTGCCATTCAGATGGCACTGGCTCTTGTCACTACCCCAGCACCTAGCATGAAACCCCCCAACCTGTGCCCACCTGCACCACTGCCCTGGCAGTGCCAGACCCCCAGCAGTGGGGAGTTTTGGGTTAGGAGCTGTATCCACACACATGGAGGGGACAAGGGATGGTTCATATGTTAAAAAGGCTGCAGTGCAAATCAGTGAGATAGAGCTGGGAAAACCTGATGCCACCAGCCTGTTGCTGATGGGGTCCTGCTGCCACACCCAGACCATCAATCCCCAAGGCCCAAATCTGAGAGGAATTTTTGCTGGTGAGGGTTCCTGGGCCACGAGGCGTGTTCTGGAGAGATGGGGCTCAACATCTACAGTTACAGGGATCAGTGTGAACACAGCTCCTGCTTCTCATCCACCAGCTGAAAAAGCAGATTTGCATCCTTCTCTTGTGTTTCAATGCCACAACAGACTCACACGTGTCAGCAACCTGTCCCCTGGGCACACCTGAGGACAGGCTGTGCATCTTCCCCAAGGTCAGAGAAGGACTTTGGGGCAAAGGTGGGATGTGAGGTGACTGTTTCTGGGATTACTCAATCTTCTCAAGCTGCAAACTGGTGGTGTGCTCTGACCACTGTCAAAGTGTCAGTCAAGTCCTTTTCAGCTCCTGCTGTCCACAGCCTGCAGTGACCCGGGTCTTGTCCCTGTCCCCACTGCTACCTTAAAGCCACCCACACAACAGCCCTTGCCCATTGCTATGAGAAAGGGGAGGCATCCTTGAGAAAATTCCAAGTTCCCCTCCCGATGGACACACGTGCCCCATTACAGCAGAGCGGTGTAACTCCAGATATTTCTGTTGTGCTTTGCAGGGAGCAGGAAGGTAAGAGGACGTGGAGCATCTGCAGCTGCACCTGGAGCACCTGCAGCTGCCCTGAGGCTAAAAAATGATCAGAGAAACTTCAATAACCTGCGTCTTGTTTCCCTTCTCTCTCTCCTGTGGCTGTGTGTGCTCTGTGAAGAGGAGTACGTGGAAGAAGGTAGGCGTTTACCTGCAAGGACCAAGAGACAAGTGCTGTGGGTTCAGTGTTTTGCTCGGGGGCTGTGGGGGTCAACTCCTTGGTTGCAATGGCCAAATCATGCCCAGGAAAGGCATGTTAAAGATTTCTCCACCTGAAACATCAGTAGGATCAAAACCAGACTGAATTTTCCCAGGATCTCTTTTGTCAGAGCGAACCCTTGGCTCCAAACAGGGATGGAAATGCTGGACACGGGTGTTGGCAGAGACGCGAGCCCAATAACCTGGGGGGAGCTGGAACTTCAGCTGGATGTGTGTTAGTGATGCTGAAGCACAAACCTCTGTCTGCCTCAGCCCGATGAAGACACAAACCCCGCTGCGCACAGAGCTGCTCTGGGGCACAGCTGAGCTGGGCTTTTGGGCTGGGCTGGGGAGCTGGGCTGGGCTTTGCTGAGCCTTTTGCTGCTTCAGGGCACTGCCAGGCAAAACATCCTGAGCACTAAGAGCAAAGAGAGGCACAAAGGGGAAACCACTGCAGTGTTTGAGTCCTTGTCTCCTGCACGCCAGAGCTCCACAGCTTCATGGCCTCCAACTAACTCTGCGCTTATTCCTTTCCCTCCTCCCTGGCCCAGAAGAGGAAGAATGGATAGAGGAAGAAGACGGTAGTTATTGCACCTTTCTTTATTTCATCTCTCCACTGCTGCTGTGAATATGTCGTGGGTCGTGTGTCTTTTGCCTCTCCCTGGCTGGGAAATGGTTGTCTTTCATTCTTCCACTTCTCTCTCTTGCTCCTTGCACTCCCCTCTCCTGCCCTGCTGTGCTGTGTGTGGATCTGCTCCCGCGTCTGTGGCTTCTCTCTTACCTCTGCCAATCAAATGCATTCATGGTTTGCTACCTTTGCTATCTTCTTTCTCTTTCCTTCTGTCTTGCTGTGGGACCACAAGTCTTCCCAAGACCTGCAGGCCCCAGCACCGCTCTGACTCCAGTGGAAGACTCTTGCGGGGACAGTGCTCCCTCCAGTGGAAAAATGTTCCAACAGTGTCACAAATAAGATTGTGAAGGTGCCGAAGGCACGTTCTCTAGTGCCAGCCAGTCCAGGGCTCTGCTGGCTAGAGGACAGCGATAGAAATCACACACACACACACACACACCCCCCCACTTCCTGGGGTGTAAGGGAAGCAGGGACAAGCCAGCAAGTGGCTTTAATTTCATTAATTTATTATTTTTTTCCCTACCTGAGGACAGAGTAGCCCTTGGATAAAGGTTAGAGCAAAATCTTTTGCTTTCTGAGCCTCTGTTTCTCTCTCCTGTGGCTGCGTCTCCTGTGGTCTCTCTCAGCTCCCGATACCAGGATGTGTAGAGAGCCAGAGGGAATTGGTGCTGTCGGACTCACACTGCCCCTTACCCCACAGGTCAGGAAGAACAGGTAGAGGAGATGGAGGAGACGACCTGTGAAACCAAGGCAGAAGGTGAGTGGTGGCTTTGCCAGCGAGCTCTCCTGGCTCGACAGGAGCCTTGCTCTGCTCCAGTGCAGTGCCAAGCAGGGGCTGACATGTCCCAGCACGGCCTGTGACAGGGGCCAGTAGCACAGAGGGGCAGCTCTCCCCTGGATCTGTGGTGTCCAGTAAAGGGGTGTCAAATCTGAGATGCCGTCTCCTGATCTGCCTTGGCCCTGCAAGCATGAGGATGTTTGTGTTTTCTGCTGGTTGCTGATCCGTCTGTGTCCAGCCCTCTGAAATAATGCCAAAAATGAGTCAAGCCTGTTCCATCGTGGGGTCCCCACAGGTGGGGTTTCCAGAGCAGGGGTCATGCTCTGATGTGTCTCACCATCTAAAGAGCACTGGTGTTCATGGGATAGCTGTGGAACATTTGCAGTGGCCTGATGTGTGGCCCTGTGCCGTTACAGCTCGTCACGGGGCTCAGACCCCAGCTGTGTCCCCCAGGTTTGGGTGATGGGACTCCTGTGTGGTTGTCCTAATTCATATTCTCCCCATTTCTTTTTGAACAGAGCAAGAGGATGAAACGAAGGCATCAGGAGAAGGTAAAGCAGGAGCAGATGAGAGATGGTTTTGGCCATTTCAGTCTTGACCCCAGTGCCCCAAGACACTGGGCCCTTGGAACAGTGTTTTTAGTGTTGAATTCATTTTCTGCTGAAGGGAGAGCATCTGTGGTAAACAGGGCAGAGCTGCCCTGGCCTCATCCTGCAGCAGGGCAGGGGCAGCAGGAGTGGTGGCTGTGTGCTGCCTAGGAAGGAAATTCACCCAAAATCAGAGAATCACAAAATTATTTGAGTTGGAAAAGACCTTGAAGACCATCTTGTTCCAATCCCTGCCCTGGGCAGGGACACCTTCCACTAGACCAGGCTGCTTCAAACCCTGTCCAACCTGGCCATGAACACTTCCAGGGATGGGGCAGCCACAGCTTCTCTGGGCATCCCAGAAGGATTGAAAGTACAATTTGAAGTACAAAATACAGAAGGAGAGGGTGGCACTGCTTTTTTTGGATAGTGCTCTCAGGCACACGGTGGGATTGTTTGGGTGTCCTGTGCAGGGCCAGGAGTTGGCCTCGATGATCCCGTTGGCTCCCTTCCAGCTCAACATATTCCATGGTTCTATGATTCTGTGTTTTCCACAGGTGGAGAGGGGGACAGAGAGCAGGAGCCTGGGGAAGGTGAAGTATCACCCTCATTTCTTTCATCTGTGTAAGGAGGTATCAAAAACTGCTCTGCCCAGCCAGGAGCACCAAAGTATGTCTCAGGTTCTGGCACGTGGATTTTTGGCACCTCGTTGCCGGAGGATGATCCACAGTGCAGCCTGTGCTGCTGGGAGAGAGGGGGAGCTCAGCTCAGGGTGGTGGGTTTGGGTCAAGGTGTGAAGGAAATGCCTCTGTGACCCTGACCTTGTCTTTCTGTCCTGCTCCTGGGGACCTGCAGGTGAATCGAAGCCAAAACCCAAGTAAGTGTCAGAGTGTTTTCTCTGGGGCAAGGTCTGTGCTGGGAGCTGTGACAGGACAGAGGCTCCATGTGATGGGCTTAGCACCCTGATCCATAAAGGGCATGGGACAGTGAGGCCTCCAGAGCACAGAAACAGAGTGAGACTGGGAGATGGAGAGAAAAAGGGAGAGAAACAGCCAGATAAACATGGAGCATGAGGGGGGATCCTGAGAATGAAGTCTTTAGGCAGTTTTGAAGCATTTTGTGTGCTCCCTGGGAGAAATTCAGCTGCCCTGTGGCCCTGTAGCCGGAAAAAAATCTGTGCACCCCAGCCTGGGATGGAGAGTCCATGGCACAGCCAGGGTCTGGCTTCTGCAGTGTGCTCCTGGCCATAGCATGAGTGCCAGCATTCCAGGGACAGAGCACCTGCCTGAAGGAGTGGGGCTGTGAACCACGGCCAGGAACCTGTGGGTCCTCATGGAGCCCCGGAATGCTGTGGTGTGGGAGGCAGATCTGTCCTCAGCCATCACCTCTTCATCCCTTTGTGTCTCTGTGTGCCCCTACTGAGCATCTCCTGCCCTCCCTCAAGCCCAAAGAGAGGATGGTCTCCAGCTCCCTGTGCCAGGTCACACTGGAGCACACAGTTCCTCTGTGCCCTTTTGGGTGAACAGTGGGTTGGCTGCCAGCCCCAGGGTGCTGGCAAAGGGTCGTAGCCACGTTGTCTGCAGCTTGCAGAGTTATTCCAGCCATGCGGGTGCCTTGGAGTGCTTCCCGGGAATGCCACAGGTCTTCCTCTGAGGCTGTCCAGCTGGCAACATCCAGCAAGAAATATTACACTTCCCTGACCCGCAGCTGTGCTCACTCCGCACCCCTGGGGACTGTGAGGCTCAGGGAGGAGGGCTGGGTGGATCAGTGGATCAGTGGACGGATGAACGGCACCATCCTGCCCCGGATACCTGCTGTCAGCCCACCATCCCCCTGCTCACCTTCCATTGCAGGGTCTTCATGCCAAACCTGGTGCCTCCCAAAATCCCAGATGGCGAGAGGTTGGATTTTGACGTAAGTTCTGCCCTCAATTCCCATTCCCATGGGGTGACCCTCACATTGCTCCCCTCACAGTGCCCAACAGCTCCCCAGCTCCTGAAGGCTCTGCTCATGGGAGTGCTCCTGTTTCTATCCCGTGCAGGACATTCACCGCAAGCGCATGGAGAAGGACCTCAACGAACTGCAGGCCCTCATTGAAGCCCACTTCGAGAGCAGGAAGAAGGAGGAAGAGGAGCTCCTGTCCCTCAAGGACAGGATTGTACGTCTTCAGCCTTCCCCCTCCACCTGCTATAGCCACCCCCTCCCCTGTGGGCACATGGCCACCATCCTTTTCTCACAGTCCTGACAGGAAGACCTCAGACATCCCCTGTCCCTGCAGGACAGAGCCTAAGATTTGAGACAGATTTTGTACGTCAGTGCCCAGGAATTATAGAATCATAGAATCTCCTGAGCTGGAAGACACCTACAACGACCATTGAAGTTGAACCCCTCGCCCTGCACAGGACACCTCAACAATCCCACCCTGTCCCTGAGAGTGTTGCCTAAACGCTTCTTGAGCTCTGGCAGCCTTGGTGCTGTGCCCACTGCCCTGGGGAGCCTGGTCAGTGCCCAACCACCCTCTGGGGGAAGAACCTTTTCCTGAGGTCCAACCTAAACCTCCCCTGACACAGCTCCAGCCGCTCCCTCAGGCCCTGTCACTGGGAAGCCCCTGGTCCATCTGCTGCGGTGCTGCAGTGCCTAATGGAGATGCACCTCCCTCGTAGTCACTGTCCACACACTCCCTTGGGAGATGTGGGAGAAGCAGATCCACCCCTGGGGCTCTCAGGGCTGTGAGAATCAGGGATCTGTCCATGGGGACAGAGAGGATGCAGATTCCCCAGGGTGTCCAGGCCAACGTCCTCTCCTTCTGCAGGAAAAGCGGCGAGCGGAGAGGGCGGAGCAGCAGCGGATCCGCAGTGAGAGGGAGAAGGAGCGCCAGGCCCGTATGGCCGTGAGTGTCTCGGGAACAAGGGGCTCCGGATGGGCTGCGGGGGCCTGGGAGCACGAGCTGTGTGCTGGCTGCAAGACAGCCCGTAATGTGTCCGTCCGTCCATCCACTCCTGACCCGCTCCTGACCTTGGCAGGAAGAAAGAGCCCGCAAAGAGGAAGAGGAGGCTCGGAAGAGGGCTGAGGAGGAGGATAGGAAGAAGAAAGCTCTCTCCAACATGCTGCATTTTGGAGGCTACATGCAGAAGGTGTGTAATCCTACCCCAGGCGGTGCCAATGAAGCTGCTGGTGCTCCTGGGAAGGGCTTGACCACGGGCTGACCTCACCCAGTGCTGGTAGACTGTGTTTTCTAAAAGCAGGAGAAGTCATGTCACCGTTTTTGGGTCACAGAAGAGGCTACAGGGCCAAAGTGAGCTCAGAGCTGGTGTGAGCTCAGCTCTGCTGTGAGCTGTGCAGATGCTGGCCAGGGCAGCTCCAGCCTTGCCTCAGGGACAGGGACAGGGATGGGGATGGAAACAGAGGTGTCCTGTCCACTATTGCCAAAATTCTTTTAAGACTTCATGTGCTTCTGGAACCCCAAAAGCTGAGGGTGCTGGGGGCAGAACTTTGGATGGAGTAGAGCAAAGGCTGGGCAGGTTTTCTTCCCTCCAATGAAGTGATGGTTTCCTCAGTCAGAGAAAAAGGGTGGGAAGAAGCAAACAGAGCGGGAAAAGAAGAAGAAGATCCTCAGTGAACGGCGGAAGCCCCTGAACATTGATCATCTCAGTGAAGACAAGCTGAGGTGAGCACAGGCTGCAGGAGAGATGTCCAGGGCAGGAGCTTGGTGTTGGGTCTCACCTTCTGGGGCAGGATCCTGGGCTGGGAAGGGATGTCTGGGGCTTGCAGCCCAGACAAGAGGGTGATGGCACAGATGGAGATGGGCTGTGACACCCCACTGGGGACGTGGCTCCACGGCTCTGCCGGGCCACCACAGCCAGGCTGTCGCTGGTGGCACCAGCCATCAGAGGGAGCCAGGCTCACACACGTGGGACATGTGTGTCCCAAGGGAGCCAGGCTCACATGGGTGGGACATATGTCCTGAGGAATCCTCTCTCATGTGCATGTGACCTGCATGCCCCCATGTGCACAGACCTGGCATCACCACCTGGGTAACACATTCCCATCTGGACAAAACACCTCCAGAGCAGTGGAGGTGTTGGCATCACTGCCCAATCCCCTGCACTGAACTCCCTGGGAGTCATGCCCCTTTCCTGCACTGTCACCAGCTGGCTCTTCCCACAGGGAGAAGGCCAAGGAGCTATGGCAAAATATCCGTGACCTGGAGGCTGAGAAATTTGACCTGCAGGAAAAGTTCAAGCGGCAGAAATACGAGGTGAGCCGCCAGGTGCTCTGTGATCTGTTTGCCCTCCCTGTTCCTGGCTGCTCCTTCTGCTCCCCAGCTGGGAGACGAGGTGGGTTGTCCAACTGGCCTCCCAGCTCCTGCTTGGCACTGCAAGAGGCTTCCTGCTCTGCTACACAGCATAGCCCCGTTCAAGGCCAGGTTGGACAGGGCTTGGAGCAACCTGGTCTAGTAGAAGATGTCCCTGCCCATGGCAGGGAGTGGGATGAGATGAGCTTTAAGGTCCCTTCCAACCCAAACCATTCTGGGATTCTGTTATTCTAAATCCCATGCAAGAACTGCTGGGAAAAAGAGAGGAGTGATGCATCTTCAGAGGCTGACCCTTGTCCCCAGCCAGGCATGGGGCATCTTGCCAGACCTCACCATCCACCTGCATCTTTTCTTTGCAGATCAACGTCCTCCGAAACCGTGTCAGTGACCACCAGAAAGTGTAAGTCCCTGGGCAGGCTACACCTCCCTTCTCAACACCTCTTGTCCTTCCAGCTCCAGCTCCAGGCTGTTGTCCTGGCCCCAGTTCCCTCCCTCTGCATCTCCCCACTGTCTCGCACCCTCACTGAGCCACCTCCTCTTCCTCCCACCCCTGGCTCTGGTCCCACTGATGCCTGGTGTTCACAGATCTGCAGGTCTGGCCCAGAGACCTCAGTCTCTGCTCTTCTGTTCCCCCTGACAGACCCTCATGACTTCCCACCACCACCAGCTTCCCCCTGTCCCAGAGACCCCGGCTGGGAATGGACCCTGGGGAGACTCCACCTCTGCATGGGGAGCCTTGTGTCCTTCCAGCTTCCAGCAACCCCCATCCCTTCAAGGGCTCTGCCCAGCATCCCATGAAAACGCTGGAGATCTCAGCTTGTCTAGGAGGGGAAATCCCATGGGCTGTGGGAGCTGTGCAGCCCTGCAAGGGCAGGGGAGCCTGTCCCCATGTCCATGTTCCCCGCACATGACTGGGGGACCCTTTGTAGGAGGGTGGAAGAGGGTTTAACCCCCACTCTCAGGAGCACCACGCTGCTCTCACATACCCATCCCAACCCTTCCGTCTCACATGAGAGATGCTCAGCCCACCCCATGTCAGGTGCGGCATCTCCCACCCACTTACACCAGCTCTCTCTTCTCTCCTGCCCCAACACGGCCTGTTCCTGCAGCAAAGGGTGAGTACAGGTGTTTCTGGGTGCTGTGTGTCTCCCCCTGCACATGTGCTGCATGGACACTGCGATATCAGGGAAGCAGCAGGGCTGAGGGACAAGGCAATGCCAAGGATTGGCAGCCAAAGCCAGAAATGCCCTTCACTTTCTACCCAAGCCTCCTCCTCCTCTCTGCCAACCTGTGCCCAAAGCAGTGCCTGTCCCCCTAAGCTGGTTAAGGAGAGCGATGTGGTGGGTCCTGAAGGATTCTGCAGATGTTTTTGTCCCTCTGCAGCCAGAGATCCAACTCGTCAGTTCTTCTCCAAAGGACCCTTACATGGGGAGAAACATGGGAAGGGAATTGGGGCTTCTTACATATGCCTGGCAAATGCATGAGCTTGTTCCTACAGAGCCCCAAAACACTTGACTCAGGTCGCAGGGTTTTACCTGGGGCCACTGAAGACCTTCATCCCCACAGGGCAGTGAGCATCAATCGGAGATATCTCGCTCCTTTGCAGGACCGCTGACGGCGCCCACCTCACCCCTCCTGTCATGATCACTAATGCCTTTGTGCACATGCTTTTCTGCTTCCCTTCCAGGTCAAAGGGTGCCCGTGGGAAGACCATGGTGGGTGGCAGGTGGAAGTAGCTGACTCAGGAGGCACAGGAGGCTGAGCCACGGGGAGGGGCATTCGCCTTTGGGCCTGCACCACGTGTCCACCCGCCTTCCCACTGCATGAGGCCCTGGCTGCAGGCACAGGACAGGCTGGCGGGGCAGATGCTTCACCAGGTGCCGTTTCTCATCTCCACACACCCAGCTGGTGTTGTGTCTGTAAATAAAGAGAGCAGTGAGGGGGTGCGGGTGTTGTCTCTATCCCGATGCTCTGAGCCCAGAGGGAACAGGCAGCGCTCGACAGAACCAGCACGGTTGCACACCTGCTTCAACCACCCAGGACCTCCTGAATAACATTACCACAGAATATTCTGAGTTGGAAGGGAGCCACAAGGGTCATCAAGTTCAACTCTTAAGTGAATGGCCATATGGGGATCGAATCCACAACCCTGGAGTTGTTAACACCATGCTCCAACCAACTGAGCCCATCATATCCTTGTGCCTCACAGCATCTCACACCTGCAGTCCTTGGGAGGTTTTGTAACAGACCTCAGTGGTCTGGCCTGCTTTTCCTGCCACACTTTGGGGCAATCCTTGTTATGGCCACTTTAGTTCCTGCTTCTGTTGTACCCGTGCTCCTCTCTGGTCATCTCTCTCTCCCACAGTGCCTTGTGGGGTCACTGCTTCCAAGTCTCTTGGTCCATGGAATAGTCACAAACTCACCCTCCAGGCCA
Source organism: Cephalopterus ornatus (assembly GCA_013396775.1). Taxonomy (NCBI): domain Eukaryota; kingdom Metazoa; phylum Chordata; class Aves; order Passeriformes; family Cotingidae; genus Cephalopterus; species Cephalopterus ornatus. The sequence continues at coordinate 65,999 of VZRE01006636.1, forward strand.
TTCTTATTCCTATTTCCACCGCTTGTTACAGGGCCCAGACCAACTGGGTTTGCCTCCTCTGCATGTTTCTGACAACATCCAATGAAGCCTTGAGATAAGTCAGTGTGGAGAGGCCCTTTATCTGTGCCTTAGGGGTGTAGATCTCTTTCATCTGGCTGTGGGCATCTCTGTAGCACATTCATGCGTGCAGTGCCCGCAGTGGCACATCAGCTGGATAGCCCTGAGTGTTCCTGGTGGATCCTGGATCTGGACTACCAGCCAGCTGAAGACACCAGCTTTTCCTGCCCATTTCACAGGGCAAACTGGCCCATGGTGTTGACAAACGGCATCCATGAAGCATTTCCCAGAGCAGTGAGGAAGGGAGGGATGCACAGGGTGGTGGATCTTCAAAGGCTTCTTGTCCCTCAGGAAGATATTTTGTCTCCCCCCTTGCTGGGGCTGCCCGTCCTCCCCTTCCCCTCCCCGGTGGTGTGGGGGTATCCTGCAGGTTGAGCTCCTGTTGGAGGATGATTTATTTTGCCTAATTCAACACAACCATTAGATTTTGGGGAACAAGGCTCTGGGAAGCCTCACACTCAGTGAGGCAGCAAGTGGAGGAGAACCAGCTGTCTGTCACCCACTTCCTCAAAAATAGGGTGTGAAGGGCTGAACGGGATCCCTTACTGGGACAAAAGGGGAGAGCTGGCAAGGGTAGCAATGTTGGGATATGAAATGTCGCGAGGGTGGATGAGTGATGGTCCAGTAAGTGACACGTCCACCCTGACCGACACAAGGCAACAGGAGAGAGGAGCACTCGGGACAGACAGCGGTGTCTGGTTTGGAAAGAAAACATCCCATTTTCCCAGGCTCGGAAGATCCATTCCCCAAACTTTTCTGGCAGCTAAAGGCTGGTGCCGGTGCCCGGTGCCGCACAGCGGCACTGCAGCCGCTCTGCCCGTCCCTGCGGGGCTGGTAGCGCCCAGGGGCGGGGGTACCCGGGCACTCCCTGCTTCCCACAGCGCTGCCTGTCTCGGCAGCTCCTGGCCCCTCTCCAGCCCTGCTCCCTGCGCGCCGGGGCCGAAACCTGCGCGCTCCCTCCACGCCCGGTGCGCGGTGGCACAGCCGTGCCAGCGCGGCTGAGTCAGCGCCCAGCCCTGCCACCGACCCTCCCCTGCGCACCCTCCCTCCCGTGCCCGTGCATTCCCACTGTGAGCGGGCACGGCAGAGTGTGGGCAGGACGCGGCAGTCCTCTGGGACGTGGCGGAGCACGCTGGGGACTTCCCCGGGGTCTTTCCAGGCTGCTGGCATCACCCCAAGGGTTGCATGAGCTGTGTGACGATGGCAGCGGTGCAGGGAGTTGTGCTGGAGCGTGGCTCAGGTGCCGTGTGCTGGGGAGCTCTGTCGCCCCTCCTCAGGGTCTGCAGCTTTCTCCCGAGGGGCAGCACCGGTCTCTGCTTCCTGTGACCCGAGGGAACGGCTGGAGCTGTGTCAGGGGAGGGTTAGGCTGGATATTAGGAAAAGGTTCTTCCCCCGGAGGGTGGCTGGGCACTGAACAAGCTCCCCAGGGCAGTGGGCACAGCCCCAAGGCTGCCAGAGCTCAAGGAATGTTTGGACAGTGCTCTCAAGCACATGGTGAGATTGCTGGGGTGTCCTGTGCAGGGTCAGGCACTGGACTCAATGATCCCTGTGGGTCTCTTCCAACTCAGGATATTCTGTGATTTTATGATCCTAAGATCTAGTCCAACCTGTCTACTCAAGCAGGGTCCCCATGAGGTGTTGGAGCATTGCTCCCATCCTGAGGCACAACGCAGGGAGTCATCACCCACACTCCTCACTGCAGGATGGGGGACCTGAGCCCTTTAGGGCTGGAGAGGGGGTGCAGCACAGGATAATGCACCCCCAACTCCCGAGCCCGTGGTGGATCGTGGGTGGCACACAGAGCTCTGTGTTTTGGATGACATCCAGGGTGTCCAGGGCAGCACAGCTCTGTGGAGCACGGAGTGGGTGGTATCGCATGCCATCCCTGTGGGCATTGCCCATCCTTGGGAGTGTGCTGTGGGATTCACCACTCCCATCATCCATGAACTCAGATGCATGGTGGCCATACCACACTCATCCGCTGTCCCCAGGTAAAGCAGAGGGTGCCCAGCCTCCAGCTCAAGCCAAGGCCAAACACCAGCAAAAGAATTGCAGAAAATGAAGCAGTACAACCCCTGATTTCTTGCAGGTCAGGTCCGACAACAACTTGGAGTTTAAAAGACTGAAAAAGGGTGTAAATGCTGAATTTTGAAACACTTTCCAGACGTGGAGCTCTCACCTTCAGAGTCCCAAGCCATCATGTTGCTGTGCCATGGCCCTCCCCAGCACACTCCCTGCAGGGCAGGCCCATTTGTGCAAGCATCTGACGTTTGCAAGTTTCTTACGATTATTTTTAAATGCCTCGTAAAACGTCAAGTTTCTTGGAATGTCTTAGCCCTGTAAAGCACTGCCCGTAGCAGCTCATTCATAGGTATCAATTAATGGCCTTTAATTGGTTAAAGTCAGCCATGGTTTCTGCTGATTCCACAGCTGTGTTAAGTCATCGATGAAGTCTTTAATGCACCGCAAATATGGTTTAACATCCACACAATGACCCATGTCCATGAGACAAGTCCCGCTGACACAGCATCCAACGATGCTCTGGGATGGAAAGGAAGAGGCTTTGGCTGCTGTCTGGAAGTAGCATTTTATTGGCACTTAGTGGAAGGAAAATAAGCTTCCTGGTGAGGTCTGAATCATGGTGTTTGCATGTGCTCTCATGTCTCGGTTTCAGTGCAAGGCCTAAGTGTAAACTCTGCTCCTTGGTGAGGGCAGCCACCACTGGCAAGAGCACGGAGGTGCTGAGCCCTAACAGGAGCTGGGATCTGCCCTTTGCCCAGCACTGGATCCATAAGGTACATGACTGGTAGAGGTGATGCCTGCCTTGGTGTGGAGCTGAGCACCAAAGCTGCAGTGATACTGCAGAGGTGGCTCTGGCAGTCCCAGGCCAAGAGATGGCACAGGTCTAGGGAGGTTTGGAGCACTGGAGGGAACTGGTCCCCAGCTGCACAGATCCTGACCCATCTTCCCTCCCAAAAGCACTTGGAGACCAGACTCACCCCAGCTTAGCTGGAGCAAACGGTGAGCTGTGAGACAAGAGCTAGAGCCTTTAGCAGCATCTCTCTCGGTATCACCTCTGACAAACCCCTCAGAGCCAGGTCTCAGAGCCCACATTTGCAGTTCTGAGGCCAAGTATCACCAGAGCATTCCTGCCTCTGCTGCTGTCTGACACAGTCCTGCTTCCCAGAGAGGAAGGGGGCTGGGAGCTCCCTTGCATACACACCCACGTGCAGAGGCCCACACACGTGCACACGCACAGACAGTCACAGGTACCTCCATGCACACCCACACAGAGCTCCCAGAGCCAGACACCTCCAGAGGAAGGTGGAACAGCAGCCGTGGGTACAGGGCAGTTGTGCCCCTGGCACCTCCAAGGCACTGCTGGTGGCTGGGCTGTCCCAAGGACAGGGGATGTGTTTTAGGGTGTCATTCATTCAGTCACCTGAGTCTGTGCTGGGCAGGGGAAGCTGAGGGCTCAGGAACTGCTGAGCTGGCCCAGGGGAGCACTGGGCAAGGCGTGTCAGAGATGCAGGGAGGGGAGGCTGGTATGAAGGGGATGTGGATGCAGTGCTGAGTTTTAGTTTTATTCTCTCTGATCCTCTCAGGTTCCAAGTCTGTAGGCGGCCAAAGACCCCTCCATGAGCACGTTTAATGAAGGATGTGATTTGGTTCACAAAGCGCTGTCACCTCTGCCAAGTGCAATGTCCTGCACGATGTCCTCTGCCTGCATGAACCCCCACACAGTGCGTGCCCTGTTCCACCTGAGCTCCAGTTTGGGTCTCTCTGAAAGAGATGGAAATGCCCAGGTGTGAACTCTAAGGCTTTGCCTTCAGATCTAGCATGACCTGAGCCTGGGAAAATCCTCATTACCCAGCAAGCCCATTTTTATTTCCTGTGGGAAATAAATATGCAAGAAGCTGAGCTGCTGCAGGTGACTGAAGTGCATCACCAGACCCAGAAGTGCCTGACCCCTGCCCCGAGATGCCACCACACTCGTTGATCCCTGCCTGCTCTCTGCTCCCAGCCCACTGCTCGTGCTGCTGCAGCCTGACCCCGCTGATCATGGGATCAGCCTGACCCCGCTGAGCAGCTCAGCACCTGCACAAGCCAGAGGGAGGTTTTGCCCAGTTTGCCTGAGAGGCTGAGCCTTAGACAACAAACAGGGGAGGAGGGAAAAGCGGCAGAGGAAGGCAGTGCATCTCTTATCTAACAGCTCAGAGGTTACAGCACCTGCTGGTGAGGTGGAAGATTCAAGTTCCTGTCCTTGTCTGATACGAGCAAGGCTTTGATGTCTGGGTTTTAACCCCAGCTGAGCTGCAGCACTGAGTCCTGTCTTTGTGTAATGCTGGTTTACCAGAGAATCCCAGAATGGTTTGGGTTGGAAGGGACCTTAAAGCTCATCCAGTCCCACCTCCTGCCCTAGTCAGGGGCACCTTCCACTATCCCAGGCTGCTCCAAGTCCCATCCAACCTGGCCTTGGACACTTCCAGGGATGGGGCAGCCACAGCTTCTCTGGGCAACCTGTGCCAGGGCCTCCCCACCCTCACAGGGAAGGATTTCTTCCTAACATTCAACCTAAATCTCTCCTCTTTCAGTTTGTCCTGTCACTATCTGCCCACATAAAAAGTAGCTCTTCCTCTCTTTTATAAGCCCCCTTCAAGTATCAAAATACCACAATGAGGTCTCCCCCTTGTATCTCAAGTTTATAAAGCTACACAGCCCTGTCAGACTGTGACACAGGCATTACTAAAATGGCTTTGTGGCCTGTGCTCTCCTGGTTTCAGAAGCGCTGTGAGCCACTCACACTTTTTATCTGCACCTGTAAACAAACACAGTTGTGCCTTGGCAGAGTAGTAGATCTACCTCCGATATCATGACAAAGAGGGAACACTTTGATCCAGGGAAACACTTTGATCTCTCACTGTGAATCAGATGCTGTGGATTAGCTGCAAAAATTTGGATAGCAATTACCAGAAGTTTTCCTGTGGTGTGGCACTGCCTGTGCCACATGGCCTGTCCTCTATTAGCTGTGTGCCAGGTCACACCTCAAAAGAAAATTGACAGGACATGAAATTCAAGAGAATATGAAATTCAATTGAATATAAAATTCAACTAAGTTCTGCCATTCTCGAATTCTCAAATTTTTGGACCAATATATTCCGGAAAAAGAACATTTTGCTTTGAGAGGTTTTCCACCTCAGGGTTTTCATCCAGGCCACTGTTTCAAACAATTTGCTGTGGTTAGAATCAGCAGCATCCTGGAAAAGACTAGGAAGCATTTCTGAGTGCTGGAAGAGGTGCTCAAAGGCCCTTGAGGAGGACAAGTCTCCTCCCTTGGGGTGAGCATCTCAGGGATCTCCCCATCACGTCCTGGCTGCCCAGAGCTCATCCTCCATAGCTGACAAGTTGGATTGGCTACACCAAGGTCTCCACGGGGAAGAAGGCACAGAGGAGGAGATCTCACCATTACTGGGCTCCAGATCATCCCACAGGATCCCTGGATACCTGCCACCTCTCCAGACGCACGGAGTAAATCAGGTACAGTAGGTCCAGACTCATCCCAGCTCCCAGTGACTACTCACGGCCCGATTTCAATTCCGGGTCTCTCCTGGCAGCGGGTAGAGATAAATATCTCCAGAGGGTGGTTCAGCGTTGTGTGACGTGGCAGGGCAGAGCCAGGATGGGGTCCTGGCTGGAAGGAGCACACCAAGGTAGGATGAGAACCAGCTCTGGTTGTTTGCCATTTGCCCCGATGGGGGGCAATGAACTCTGTACATTCCTAAGCCTTGTGATTAACTGCAGCCATCCAAACACCTTCATTGGGAAGGACAAGCAACTAAAGGATTCTGGAAATTGCAGAAAGATCCCAATTGCAGTTTGAAGGCCCCTGGGCTACGGGCAGGACAACCTACAGATAAACAACTCGGAAGGAAGAAGTTCTCTTTCAGGAAGAAGGAAAAGTGATGCAAAAGTCCCCAGAGCTTCTGCCCATGAACCAGGCGAGGAACCAATGGGGAGGGATCACTGTCTGCTCCAAGTCCCAGCTGTGGGTGGCTCCATGCAGGTGGGATACAACACAAATAACATCCCCAGATGGTTCACGAAGAATCAGGCCCTAACAGGCACAAAACTCCACAGATTCCAGACCCCAGTGTCCTGAGACAGATATTTTGGCCATCTGGCCCTGTGCTCTATGGAAAAGTATTTGGCCCAGAAGATCTGCCTCAAGATATGAGGGTTACAGCTACAGAAAGGCTCCTCTGAGGCACCTGAATCCTTCAGTGGAAGCTGCAGCTTTGAACTGGGCTTTCTAACACCGCAGACACCAGAGAGGTGCAGCAAGTGCTTCCTGGCAGGGTCCTCAGCAGCCTGCACGTTGCATGGGGTGGATGCCCACGCTCCAGCCACAAGGTTCTGTGTTGAAATCCAGCCCCTCTGGAGCAGAGGTGTTGTGAGGTGGGGCCTGGCACCCCTGAAGGGTGTCCTGGAGTTTGGCATCTCCCTTGGAGAGGCACCTGCCCTTGAACAAGCCTCACGGTTGCATTTTCTCCCCAGCAGCCCCATTTCCTCCCCAGCAGCCCTATTTCCTCCCCAGCAGTCCCATTTCCTCCCCAGCAGTCCCATTTCCTCCCCAGCAGTCCCCCACAACCTGAAATTTGCTGAGGATCTGGGGAAACTGGGTTTAATTTGGGCTGTCATTTAGAGCTTCTTCCTCAGAGGCAGTCCAGGGATGTTTCCTGCTGGAAACACACACAGTTAGGCAGGAGTGTCCCAGACAAAATTATTGGCCTGAAATTCCTAAATGCTTCTTGAGGGCTGGGTCTCTGACTTAATTTACCCATAGAAAAAACCCCCAACGTTCCCATCTCTATTTTGCCCAAGTAAATGGGACCTACATTCCCCAAAAGCCAAGGATCTGCAAGAGAAGTCACATTCTTGTGGAAGCTCAAGAATTTGCCCAAAGCAAGGAATAAGAGAGCTGGGACTTCAACACAGCTCCTCAAGCTGGAGACACAGCTCCAAGGCCAGGTTCACAGCACCCAGTTGTGTTAAGGAAAGTTAATCCTCCACTAAAGGACACTGGTAAAGTGTGTTCATTCTGAATTAATGGTTTTGGCTGTTTGCAAACAAAGCCTTCCCGTGTGGTGTGGGATGAGCCCAGGCTTCGTGGAGCTGTGCAGGGACTGTTAACTCAGCAGTTTCATCTCGCCTGCAAATTAAAAGGAGGAAGCCACACAGTTGGGTTTGGGGCATTCCTGTCAAGGTGTTGCTCTTTTGAAGTTGGTGGGGCTTCTCCTGGGCTGGGTCCATCCATCTGTGCTGCTCACACCCCTGGAATGTGGATTGGGGCGACCAGTTGGGCCAGTAAACAGACCTTCCTCCAAAATGAGTTTTTACTGAAAACTTGCAAAGAGCTGTTGCAAGCATATTGACTCACATGGTTTCTCAGCTCTTAGTCATGAGCTTCTGCTCTGGACAGTTAATTAGTTTGTTCTTGTGGAGCTCTTTGAAGATGCAAAGCAGGCCGAGAAAGTGAAGTGTTATTAGCTCATTATCTGCAATCTTTTTTTTTTTTTTTTTGTCACAGAGCAATGAAGTCCAGGCTCAGACTAAGATGCTTAACATCACTAAAAACCCAATTGTCCACACGCCCAGCTCTGTCCTTATTTCAGTGCAGCTCTGTGCCAAGGCTCAGTGACTCTTCAGACTAAAGCTCCCCAACACTAGCTAGGCAGAACAAGATGGTTTAGCATCACTTCCCAGGTAATCAGCAGCAGCCCTAGGATTTAGCCTCACCCTGATAGAACTATTGAAAATTTGGAATTTGGACCATTAATCTCAATTTTCTTCCTATTCGTTTTCAATTGGTTGCAAAAAGGGAGAATGAAGCCAGTAGATTTTTTTTTATAATTTTTTATAATTTATATCCTGATGGGCTGATCGGGGCGGGGGGCCGGTATTTGGGGTCAAGTTCAGCATCTGAGAATTTAAATCTTTACAGAGAGGTGTAAAATTAAGCGGCTCAGAAAATTATGAATGAGATAAATTAGCATCTGTCTGCACAAAGCAGCTCACGTGTGTGTGCTTACGTTCAAAGAGAAGAAGTTATATTAACAGTATTATTGTGATGTCTGCAAAGGGAAGCTGTGGAGTGCAGCAGCTCCAACAGCTCCATCTCCATAACTGGTCACTAGTGGTACGTCAGGAAATTTGGGGACCTCACCACAGGCACTTCCAAAGCCAGAGGGATGCCGGGCTGCTGGAAGGAAATGTGTCCTCACAATTGAAGGCTTCAGTTCTTCCAGCCCAGTTTCAACAGCCTCCCATGCAAAACTGAGCCTCTTGTTGAATTCTAGACCACCCCTGAGCATAAATATCCACCTGTTTCTTAGGGAAAGATGGCATGAGGGCTGCCCTGGTCAGCCTGCAGACCTCCAGACTGAGCCTCCAGCTTGACCTGAATGTGCTCCAGCAATGCCACAAGCTCTAATTCTGTGGGAAAAGGCCGGGCTGAGCCATGAGCATCATCCTTCAGGCACGTGGAAGTGCCTGAACACACACACACACTCTCAGGGGAGAGAAGATCTTCCATGACACAAATGTAAATTAAATACCTAACTGCTTCCACTGGGTGCTCACTTAGAGACTGCAGGTTTCACCTGATAACATCTCCCCACCCCGAGCAACCAGACTTCTCGTGCTCACCTTCTCCAAGAGTCTGTGTTATGAGTTGTGTTTCCTTGTGTTGCTGGAGAAGAGGAGACTGAGGGGAGACCTCATTCTAGTTATAACTTCCTCGGGAGGGGCAGAGGAGGGGCAGGACTGAGCTCTGCTCTGGGGGGACCAGGGACAGCACCCAGGGAATGGCCTGGAGCTGTGTCAGGGGAGGGTCAGGGTGGATCTCAGGGAAAGGTTCTTCCCCCAGAGGGTGGTTGGGCACTGACCAGGCTCCCCAGGGCAGTGGGCACAGCACCAAGGCTGCCAGAGCTCAAGGGGTGTTTCGATGATCCTCTCAGGCACATGGTGTGACTCCTGGGGATGGTCCTGTGCAGGGCTGAGGGTTGGACTGGATGATCCTTGTGGGTCCCTTCAAACTCAGCATATTCTGGGATTCTTTGACACAAATGATGAATTCATATTATCCCTTGACACCATAATGAATTCCTGGTATTCCTTGTTTGGGGAACAAGATATCTCATTTTCATTGCCTTTTGTGGCTCCTGGCACCATTTATACAATTTCCAGCTCTCATTTCACTGCTGGGCCACAGCACCACTAAGAAAAGCAAGGCTGCACAATCAGATGAAGCTTCCTTTGCCACCCAACCCTTCTTTGCATTGCACTGACCAGAGAGAGTGAAAGCAGCCACAAATTGCAAAGGAAATCCAGTTAGAAGGGTTTCCATCCAAAGATGAGCACAATGAACCACACTCGGAACATGAGTCACAGTACCCAGCTATTTACAGTGAAGTCCTCTTAATCCTCCCCATAAAGATATGTTACCCTCCAGCACATGGGCGGTGCTGAGAGTGTCAAGCTTTTCTCTGAAGGCTTTTGCCTGCAAATAAAAGAAAGCAAATGTCCTGGGTAGCTTAATAACTCCGGGAAGAGGGTTTTTTGGAGAAGTGGTGATGTCAAGACAAGTGTTGACAGCTCTGTACTTCTGGGTGCCCCTCGGGCACAGCACGAAGCTACAGGAGCATTGCAAAGCTGCTGTGGTTTCACCTTCTTTGTTGGTCTGATACCAGTTTCATGCTCATGTCAGGAGGACATGAGATGTGTTGTTTTCTATCCCGTCCTGCCAGGGCAGAGCTGCTCTGACATCCTGGAAAGAAGATTGTTCAACGCAGCGTTAGAGTGGGTGTTTCCGTGTCTGTGCTCTCCCAAAAGATGAAGGGTGAGGTCCAGGCCACCCAGCTACACCTGAGCACCGCCTGTCTTAATCTGCACTTCCTTAATCAGCAGTGGAAATAGAAACTATTAATTTTCCCCTCCTTCCACCTCTGCTTGACGATGGGGTGAACCTCATGCTGGGCAGACTATTCCTCTCCACTAGCCAGGAAAGGAACCCAGAGCAACTATCTTCGACTTCAGTGTCTAATTTTAAGATGCCCAAGTGAAAAGCAATTGATTCTTAGAGATTCCTTCTAACAGGGAAGGAGCAATGAAGGCCAGAGAGGTAGGAAAAACTTTTTAGATGTGGTTATTTAGCTCAGTTTATGGAGAGCTGGTATTGGCAGCAAGGAAGCTGTTCTGCCAGCCCTGCAAAGCCCTGCAGATGGGAAGGTAGGTACTTGTGGGCAAATGCCCATGGCCAGAGGGGAGAGGATGGTGGATCCTTTCCCTGCACTGCACCACCACTGCTACCACTGCTGGCAGATTTATTATGCTTGGAGAGCCCCGAGACAGCTTTAAAAACTTAGAATCATAGATTGGCTTGTGTTGGAAGGGATCTTAAAGATCAACCAGTTCCAACCCCCTGCCATGGGCAGGGACAACTTCCACTAGACCAGGTTGCTCCAGGCAGGTATCCAGGGGTATCACAGAGCACCTGAAGTTTTCTGCCAGGATTTCTGGGAAGGAAGAGGCACAGTGAGCTCCCAGGGATGCTTGAGCTGCTCAGGACCTAGGCAGGCATCCCATGCTAATGGCCTGGGACTCTCTCAAAATCACCAGAAGGGCCAAAATATGCACCTATAAGTGAGATAAACTCACTCCTTGCTGGGCTAAAATGTTGGAGAAGATGAGGAGGTACAGAGACCACCCAGGATGGAGCCTTAGACAAAGACCATCATGGTGCCAGCACTGATGTCTCTCTTGCATGCAGCTTCTCTGCCTTCTGTGGTCCCAGGGGAGGGTGACAGGGTGGTGGCAACAGTCTGGGCAGCAGAACCTCACGCTCCTGGTCATCCTGGGAAGGAGGAGCAGCCCAGTGGCACATTTATAAACATGGACAGAAACAGCTGCAGTGCTCTCACATGGGGATTGTCCCCGCAGCATCTTCCCAAATGAAACCTGAAGACACCAACTATTTTGGCCTGGTTCCTCCTCAAGGTCTGGCTTCAGGTTGTGCCACACTGGTGCTCCTGCGGTGAGCAGTCCAGCTTTACACTGGAGGGCATGGAGGTTCTGCCCTTGAATCACTCCCAGGAAGGCTGCATTCCCCTTTGGATAGTTTATGGAAGGTGGCTGTGGCTCTGCTGCTGCCAGATCACACTCATAATCCCATCCCTGGCACAGCCATGGGGCTGCATGACCCTGCATGTGTACCCCTGCCATGACTTGCTTCTGTCTGCCCAACTCAGGTGGAGGTGAAAATGGTCCATCCCTCTGCCAAACCCCAGGAGATGTGTGGGACAATGTCCCAGCCTTGGTTTCTGGGGATTGCATAGCCTGTTGGTGCTGGCATTTCCCCCTGCAGGGATGTGGTCCGTGGCAGGAGGACACAGCTGGTGGGGACTCATCGAGAAGATATTCCCACATCCCGTGTCCTTGGCTCTTTCAGCACTGGGCTCTGTTTGACCCGTCCCAGGGCAATGCCAAGCAGTCAGCTCCCTGCCCATGAGTAATCTCATGCTCATCCCGTCCCTTTCCTACCTGCTGGAGCCCTGACAGTCACTGTCAGTCTGTCCCTGCCTCAATTGTTGGAGGAAAAGCTCCTCCATCCACCCTCCTCACCCACCATCTGCTCCATCGGGACACAGCCTCATCCCTGGTTTAACTGCAGTGCCTGGGGATGGGTCTGGGGGCCCCGTGGGTAGGAACCACCCTCTCGTGTTCTGCCTTTTTCTGAACGCCTCTCCACGGGCTCTGCTTCCTCCTGTTGCCAGCAAGGTGGGGCTCTGACTCACCCGCAGCTGGGTCTGGCCATGCGCAGGACGTGCCGCAGCTCTGCCGCTGTTCCCACGGTGGCTGAGCCCTGCAGTGATGTTGCTGCTTCACCCAGGAGCTTGTGGCTGGAAGGCTTCAGGGGCAGGAAGGCCATGGGTGTGGGATTTGCTCCATGTACCAAGGGAGTCATCACTTCCAACGGCATAAACACTCCTGGAGCCATCTCCTCCTTCTCCCCCTTTCTCCCGGCTCCTTAACCTCTCTCCTTTGGCGCATCCTGCAGGAAATAATTCCTGTGTTGCTTCTGGGCTACCCTTGGGGAAAAAAAAATAATAAAAAAAAATATTCGGGATAGGCACAGCCAGTTTCTCATCGCACAGACAAGAATGAGAGAAGCCATTTAGGAGGTGTGCCGCTGCCTGGGAAATCCAGAGTCTGGCTGAAATGCTGCCAGTAACCCTGCCCCGATCCTTTCCAATGTCTTTCCCCCTCCTGGATGTGTCTCCTCCCATGAAAGGAAACAAGAATCAGTTTTCATCCTGGGTAAAACATGCTAAAGAAAAGCTAAGGGTGGAACTCAAAGGCACTCGGATAATCTCCAATTTTTTCCTTTACATTTTTTGAGTGATTCTTTCAGCCCTGCTGATGTGAGACTGATTTTCCTGTTCTGCCAGGAGAGATCCTTGTTGACTGAAGCAGGAGTTACCTGTACTGTGAGATAAAGAGGCTTCCCGGGGAAAGAATAGAACACACAAGGAAGAAAGCAACAAGATGCACAAAGCAATCCCTGCTACCCTTCATTGTACAGCAACCAGTCTGGGGCATCTCCCAGACTGAAACTTGGCCTCGGGACCCAAAAGCAGTTGAAGTTATTGCCTGAGCCCAGATCTGTTGGGTAAGATCCTGCAGTACACTTGTAAGGCTTTTTGTGCAGAGAAGTGCCAGGGAAAGGCAGAAGGAACTCTTGTTCTCAGGGAAACTATTTGCGTTTTGCAGTGCCAGGAATTTCCGACAGATTTATGACCTTTGAAAATTTCTACCCGCTTTCTTTCCCATCGCATTCCCTTGGGAAGCCAGACACGGCTCTGCAATGAGGGGGTTATTCACTGCTGCCCAGGCTGGGGGTGTTTTGACTGTTTCTCTCCTCATTTGCAGAAGTGCAGCCAAGGCAGGTCTCCTGCAGGCTCTGCACCCATGTGTCAAGGTCTGGAGAAGCAGGAGCAGTGCTCAGATCTGGCCATCTCTCAGCTTTGGGACACCTGAGATCTCTCCTCACACCTGAAATATTGACCAAAGTGTTAACTGGGACCAGAGCTGCTACCTAAAAATTACTGTCAGCAATCCCACCCTCCCAATTACACTCCCCAGTACCCTACAAAGTTTCCTGCAGTGCTCTTCCTTGTGCTGAAACTCTTCCTTGGTTATCAGCTGGGATGAGGAGGTTGGGAACACCAGGGATCTCATTTCTGCACCAGGGATCTCATTCCTGCCACCATGTGCAGGAGGGGGGCAGCAGGGAGGGAACGACATGAAAACCTCTTGTCAAAGCCTTTTCTGCATGAAATTATCAAGTTGCTGAAAGCTGTGATTGGAGCTGGAGCCAGAAAAGCACTCGTGGGGCTCAGCTGGGGCTCAGCAGCGGATGCCACACCCTGAAAAACTGCACACAGTTTCCTTTATGTGGAAAATGTTGCTCTGGTTGTCACTATTCCATTCATCCTAACGGAGAAGAAGGTGCTGTCGAGGCTCAGGTAGAGCTGCAACATTTTCCTGCATCCCAGCAGTGCAAAGTGGACACCTCCCGGTGTTGGATGAAAGGGCTATGGTCCTGCTCTTGGGGTGCCTTATGGGTGTCCCTCAAAAGGCTTTCCTGAGAGAAAGCCAAGCTTAGAAAGCACCGAGAAAGGGGCCAAGTCCAAGTAACAACTTCCCTGTTCGGGGAGATTCAATCTGCAAAGACTGTAACTGTGGGGAAGATACAAATGAAGGTTGTACAATAGAGGAGCACAAAGCCCTGCATGTTCCAGGGCAGGTAACAAGGGAATGAGTCACTGTGCCTTACACAGGACTCATCCTGACCAGGCCCCTGGGGCAGAGGTGCCCTGGGGTGTGGGTTCATGAGGGCTGGGGCAGCTCTGGCCTGTGGGTGCCATGTACAATCACAGAATCCCAGGATATGCTGAGTTGGAACAGATCCACAAGGATCATTGAGTCCAACCCTCAGCCTTGCACAGGACCATCCCCAAGAGTCTCCCCCTGTGCCCCAGAGGATCATCGAAACACCCCTTGAGCTCTGGCAGCCTTGGGGCTGTGCCCACTGCCCTGGGGAGCCTGGGCAGTGCCCAACCACCCTCTGGGGGAA
>VZRE01006636.1:80452-118265 GCA_013396775.1 Cephalopterus ornatus
TGCAGTGAGGTCTGCCCTCAGTCTCCTCTTCTGCAGCTGAACACACCAAGTGTTCTCAGCCCGTGAAGGCCCGGCACCATCTTCGTTGCCCTCTGGACCCTCTCTAAATGCCAAAGCTCTCGTGCACATGGGTCAGGGCTGTCTGCTCTGGGCTGCCACATGTCTCCCAGCAGTGCCCGTGTGGGATCGTGGAACTCCCATGACGTCTGGGGTGCCACAACGGTGCCTTTGCTGCGGGTGATCCCACCCAGCATGTGGGATCCCTCTATTTCGGGATAGAGGGACTTGGTTGAGTGAAATATGTCCCAGCAGTGCCTCTGTGTGTCCCAGTGGGAGATGTTGGTACTGTGGGGTAGTCGGTGCTGTCGTGGTGTGTGGCTTGGGATTGGTGTTTCCTACGAATGCCCTGAGCAGTGCAATGTGATCTCTGTGTCATGAAACTGGAACTGCTCTTGGCTGGGAAGTGGTGATCCTCTGGGATGTGGCCTGGGCAAGGCAGGAATTTCTGAGCATGGCTGGGATATGGGGTGAAGGTATCCCATGGGCATGAAAATGGAGAGTGGGGTCTTCTCTGAAATCCACTTTATCACAGGCAGTGATAAAGGATTCAAAAGCTGCACTGTGGGATGGGAGAGGGGCCATGCTGGGACTGTTTGCGTGGTGGGATAAGGCTTTGCTGGTGGAGTCCTGTGCATTATTTGAGATCCTGTGAGCTGTAGGACCTGTAAGTTTTCCAAGGACTTAGTGCTTGCCCTTTTTGTGACAAGGAGTGCTCTGGGGATACTCTGCACCCTGCAACACCCATTGTCTTGCCTTGAATCCTGCTGCAACACCAATCCCATTTGAGCTAAGTCAGTGCATCCGTGACTGTCTGACTCTCTTGAAGGGATCCGTTTTTCCTCACATTTGAATCACGCGAGGAGCACCTTGGTTGACGTTTCCTTGCAAGCTGCCCTGTGGTCTCTGTGTGTGTCTGCAGACCAGCCTGTCCAAAAATGGGCTTTTCTTACACATTCAAAATAAAAAGGCATACTGGTTTCTTGGTATTCATTTTTGCATGCTTTAAATAGAGTCATAGATTCATAGATTCATTGAATGGCCTGGGTTGGAAGGCACCTTAAAGATCATCTTTGCCCTGGGCAGGGACACCTTCCACTAGCCCAGGTTGCTCCAAGCCCTGTCCAACCTGGCCCTGGACACTTCCAGGGATGGGGCAGCCACAGCTTCTCTGGGCAACCTGTGCCAGGGCCTCCCCACTCTCAAAGTAAAAACTTTTTTCCTAATATCCAATCTAAATCTACTCTCTGTCAGTGTGAAGCCATTCCCCCTCGTCCTGTCACTCCAGGCGCTCTCCATCTTTCTTGTCAGCTCCCTCCAGGCACTGGAAGGCCACAGTTCAGTCACCCAGAAGCTTCTCTTCTTCAGGCTGAACAATCCTAATTCCCTCAGCTTTTCTTCACAGCCGAGCTGCTCCCTCGGGGGGTGGGGGGGGCTTTTCCCCCCCAAGCTTTGGATTCTCACAGCAGGGACACAAATGTTACAGATAATGAATTTTTTTCATGGATTGAAGTGATGGCTATAAAAGCTCATGGGAGAGAAACACACCGAGGATGTAATCATACCATCTCAGAAGATCCTGAGCTGGAATAGACCCACAAGGATCATTCAGTCCAACTCCTGGCCCTGCACAGACACACAGACACAGACAACAATCCCACCCTGTCCTGAGAGAGTTGTCCAAATGCTCCTTGAGCTCTGGCAGCCTTGGGGCTGTGACCGCTGCCCTGGGGAGCCTGTTTCAGTGCCAGGCTGGAGGAAATTGGATTTCCAGCTTCCTTACTCATATCGGATAAGGCAGAGCAGTCCAGACTCCTCACTGCAGCATAACAGGTTTTTTCAGACCTTTCAACCAAGATGCTTAATTCTCTCCTAATACTGGCAAGACAACCGAAATAAAACAATCCAAAACAGGCAGCTTGAAGAAATTCCAGTAATTTTTATTGATTTTAGCTTTTCCAATGAAGCAAATACATACAGTGCAGCCAAAACAAACCTCTGATACATTATTCTCACATACCTCTATCTTACAGAATACACTGTATAGCTATGGACCTGTAGGCTGAGTTGGTCTCAAACTGGTGTGTGTTCAGAGAGGGAGAAAATTGCCTACTGCCTTCTACTCGTCCATGAGGCTTCTGAAATGCTGGGGTGGGTTGGATTGTACAGACACAAAACAAACAAAGCATTTATAAGAAAATAGACCAAAAAAGCTCTGCTACGCCCAGGACAAACAAGTGTGGTATTTATTTACATGGTTGTGTGTCCTGTGCACAAATCAGGCCCCAGCTGTTCTTATTTCTGCAGCTGGCAGAGCTAATGGTGCTGCTGGGTATGGTCCTTCCCTCCTCAGAAATTCTCCACCTCCACAACCCAGAGCATGTGCCACAGACCTGCCTGTGCCCCTCTCATTGGGGATGTGTCCCACCTTGGCTCTTAAAGAAGCAAGAAACAGCAAACCAGCTCATCAAAAAGGATGTCACAGTTAAAAATATGCCTTTAAGAAGGAATATCTCCCTGGAATGAAAAAAAAAAAAATATCTTGGAGGTGAAAACAGCATTAATTTATGATGGAAGGAACCTCACTGAGCTCCCGAAAGTGCTGGTTATGGACTTCCAGTAAGTTTGATTTTCCTTTCTCTTCACTGACTTGGGTGGAGTCTGTAGTCCAGATTTTAAACAGAGAGACTGAGAAGAAAACAGAGTTGAGTATCCATTTCTAGAGAATTTTTGGGGGAAGAAATAGCTGCAAAGCAGCCCTGGGATGGCAGAGCAGTTACAGTTCATGCAGCCCGCTCTCTTGAGTTAGCTCTGTTTTGAGGTACGAAAGCAGTAAAAAACAGCATCATAAAAGTAATTCCATTGGAAGAAACCAGCTCAAGGCAGGGATAATGTCAAAGCCAAGTGAGATTGCCAAGGGCTGTGCCCAGTCATGTTTTGAAGATCTCTGAGGATGGAGACAGATTTTATTTCTACCATTTTATTAGCTTTGGAAAAACAACTGTAATAAGAACAACTGTACTAATTTTTCTTAAATAAAATTTATGTGAATGATGTATCTGTCTCTTGAAGTCTAAGACTTCCTAATGAAATCTCCAGAACTTGTAAATTTAATTGTGAGCTGATGATCATATAGCTACGGCTCCTTGTGCCTTATACAGTGATTCAGTAACTGCATCATGGGTGAAAGCAGCAGCAGTGTTTTAAAATAAAGACTAAACAACAGCCAATTAGAAAGAATTTCCTCAAGATTCCATCATGCCGTTTTGTAGTCAGGTTTCCCCAATTAGTTTTACAGAGAAAACCATTAACTCCCAGGACTCCTGTCAAACATGTCACTACAGGAACAAATCCGAGTGCAAAATTGCACCCAACATACTTTTACACCAGAACTGAAACAATGCTGGGGATGCTGCAACTACTTTTGGACATCCAGAGTCTTGGGTTCTGCCGAAAACGTTTGGAACTGTGCATTTGGGAATACACATCCAGTGAGGGAACTGCCGGCAAGGGCCTGCCCACGGGCTGGGGCTCCTGTGCTGCTGTTTAAACGCTCCTGAAACTGTCCTACCGGATTCTCCTGGTTCTATCTCTCCACTTCAAAGGTGCTTTTTTCCCCCTCTCTCATTTGGCTGCGAGCTCGGCACAGAAAGCTCTCGACTGAACGTGGGTGAAGGCTGGCAAAGAGCTGCTGCTCATTAAAGTGCACAGGATTAAGCCACCCTTTGTAGTCCAAGAGGAAAACCAACTGGGAGATGGTCTCCCTCTCTGGACATGAGCTCCCTGTGCTCTAGAGGGGGGACCAACAAGTGCCACCTTGTCTCTTAGCTCTGGAGCTGTGTCAGAGCAAATCCAAACCTCATGGGTGGGTCTTCAGTGGGCACGGATCACCCCGTGGATGTGAACAGGGACAGGCTGATTCCCACTAATTTAGGAGTCTGACACCTGCAAAAAATGAGACTTTTTTCCATTTCTAGGCTAATAATCCATCCATCCCAAAGCACCTCCTGAACCCCTGATGTTTAAAAGTGGGGTCCTGAGCCCCTGCACAGTTTGAAGAAGAATAACCATCACAATAACCACATGTGTGGGATAGCCAGCAAATGCATCCTCAGCTGGTCCTTTCCCTGTGGATCTGAGCTGTGTCCCCTCCGGGGACGTGGAGAGGATGTTTTTCTTCTGGTGGGAGGAAAGTCATAAGAACTGGGTTGCCCTAAAATGAGCTCAGCAGTCCCCTATCACAGCCTCAGCATCACAGGGAGATTCATGCAATTCAAGATCCCGAGAAATAAAATATTTCCAAACCTGACGTCACACAAGTGCTTACATTCCTTTGCAGATTAATACTACTCCTTTACATTGATCAATAAAACCAACACGTGATTGAAACTCCCTCATTTTTCATTCTCGTATGGCAGTCAGTGATCCTGGGGGAGAAGCCACTTTGCCTGTCCCACTCAGCTTCTCAAATGCCATGTTTGTCCAGGTACAGTCACAAGATTGAGTTGTTCTGGTGCTCAGAGTGGATCAGGACCCGGGAATATTCCTGCTCTGCAGATGTGTTGCAATTGTCCCCTCACATTCAGCTTCAGAGAAGGGTTACTGAGACCCGGGAGAGAATTTGCAGATGTCAATTTGCTACTTGAGACAAAGAGTTCATGTGACAGGAGAGAAAAATGCTAATAACTATCAGAGAAAAAAAAAAATGCTAAACGGAGAAGAAACCCTTGTTCATAAACGTTCAGAATAACCAGCCCTGGAAAGAAGAGCATCGACGTGTGTGTGTGTGTCTGTTGATAACAGCCATGAGCAACGGGGGAACTCGGCCTAAAACTGACATTTTTTTTGCGTTTGTGGATAAAAATGGGTTGTGGCAGATTCGTAGCGTGGCAGTATTTGGTGCACGGATTGGGTGGAATTGGAATAGAAGTCTGCAAGGGGGTTAAACTGCACAATTTTGGGAGGAGGACAGGGGACTAAGCCCCTAGGGAGATCCTACTCACGGCGTGTGCCCGTGTGCTGCCTGCACACACATACATAGCACAGACTTACAGAGACACACTCTTGGCAAAAAAAAATAATTATTGACCTCAAGAAAGTATATAAAAGTCCCTTTTCCCACTAAAAAGAAGAAAATGCTTAAAAATATCAGTATCATCCACATGAAATCCACATGTTTAGTTTGCTTTACAGTTGAGTTAAACTCAGAAAGACTCTATATCTTTAACTTCCTAAGTAATCGTGGAAGGGATGTCTTCCTGGACATGAACCAATTCCAAATTCTGAAATGGAAAAAAAAAGCATACAAAGGAAAACCGAAAACCCAGATAATTAAAGCATCCAAGAAATCTTTTCATTACATTAAACCACAACTTTTAATCTTTTTTCTTAGCCTGTACCCAGTTTCTTGGCTGCCTGTACCTTTTCACCCTGGACTTCTGTGCTCCTGAGAGTCTCAGTGGGAACAGAACCACCGAATATGATGAGTTGGAAAGGATCCACAAGGATCATTGAGTCCAACTCTACATCCCAACAGGGCAAGAAGTGAAATATGAACCCGGGCATAGGGAAGAAATGGGCACCATTTTCTCTTACACCAGGACTCTTGCTTAGTTTATTCACAAGGAGCATGTTGGGAAAGGGAGCAAATAATTCATTCTTGGATAATCTCATCCGCCATCATAGAGACATCTGGTATTTGCAAAGTGCTTAAAGCTTTTCTCTTCAGTGGGAATTATGAGTGAAAAGTGCCTTAGGGATTCAGTCCTTATTTCACACTGAACATAAAACCACAATGATGCCCTAAAAATTCGGCCCGTGATTCCCCTACCCTGGTTCCTCTATTGGGATTTTTCAGTTTTTGACAGCACGTAGTTCCCAACTTTGACACGAGGCTTACAGGTGGATTAAGGGCTCAAACAATCCCTAAAGCCATAGCATGGGCTGGAATTAATTGCACATTACTGACTTTATCTGGGTAACACTATTCAAAGTTCAGGAACCAGAGCACTGACAGGGAGAATCCTGTGAAGAGCCTCTCCTGAGAGGACTTGGAAAAATGCAATAAATCAGTTATTGCTTGGCAAAGTAAGTGAGAGGCACAGCCACCTCCAGCAGCTTCGTCTGTCCTATGACATCTGTGCTGAGCATCTCTGAAATGCACAGCTGGGCAACATCTGCCCTGAACCCAGGGACAGCGCAGCTCCTGCCCTTCCATCGACACAAAATGCTTTGCAAACTGGGCTGAGAAGATTTGGGATCAAAATCCCCCAAACATACTTTAGGGGTGATTAAAAATAGCAAAAAAGCTCATAGGACTCCTCTGCCCCAAATGCACCCGTGAGGGCCCCGTTCTCACCTGCAGCCTGAACGTGCATGGAGAGGCTCCTAAAATCTGGAGGAGAGGGTCCTGAAGGTCGTTCCAGCTAAAGATCCCATCATGTTCTTATCAAACCCTTGCTGAAAAAGCAGATGCATATGAAGTGCAGTGAGTGCATAGCAATTTCCAAACACCTATATCTATTTATCTACATACCCATATATCTATATATAACAGATATCTATTGCCTCCTGCCCAACTTCAGCACCTGTCCTCCCCTTACAAAGTGTGCTTCCTTCTCAAACAACCTCCGTTGTCAACCCTCTGTGTGCCTTTGTCATGTCAGCCTTATGGACGGACTTCATAGAATCATTGGTTTGGGTTAGAAGGGACCTTAAAGCTCATCTCATTCCAGGCCCCTGCCATGGGCAGGGACATCTTCCACTGGACCAAGTGGCTCTCCCTTGCACTGCTTCCCATTGACCAAGAGCTGGACTTCTCCAGTTGTTTTTTTTGTGGGTTTTTTTTTGGTTTTGGTTTTTTTTTTTTTTTAGGAAACTTTTATTTAATCGTTCTCTGAGTATTATTCTGGCTTGTTCCTCATCCTGAAAAAGCAACGCAAGTCGATGCACGATGCATGTTCCCCTTGCAGACTCCTGTCCTTCTCATCTCATGTCTACCTATGCAGTGAACATCTGTGTGAACACCAGAGTGACTCAGTCACATCACAGTGAGTTGGCACAGGCTGCTGAGCAGAGCCTGGCACAAGGCTGCACCAGCTCCTGTGCAGAAAGGAGCTAACCATTAATTTGAGAATCATTTTTGGGTGCTCTCTCCCTTCCTGCCCCCAGATAGTCCCCTTTGGAGATATTGATCCTTCTCTTTAATTTGGCCCTTTACTCTCTGCAGGTGCTGCTGCTCTTGAGTTGGAAAAACCCAGCTTGTTCACAGCAAGCCACTGGGAGCTGGTTGCTCAGAGCCCATCTGGCTCTGCACTTTCACAGCCTCTGTTGCAGGGAGCAAAACAAATCCTAAAATACTCCTCCTCTTGGTTTAAAAGCTTCCCCTGACCGCAGGGGCGATTTAACCACAGGGTAGGGTTATGGTCACACTAGAAAATGGGGGGAAAGAGGGAAGGAACCTTGCCAGGGATCTGCTGGGACATGCTGATCCTACACGATGGGCTGCAACGAAGGGAATCTCCTAAACTAGTGCGAAACGTCCAGAGCTGTCCCAGCCCAGAGCAGTGCTGTGCACACACACACCGACCCCAGGAGAGAGGTGGCAGAGCCCACCTAAAGCAGCAGCAGCCCCAGGGAGGAAGGTGCCCAACACAGGCACACCACTGTCTGCTTAGCCCCTAAAATCAGCTGTGACTCACTGCCCCCTGCTCAGATCTCAGGTGGTGCCAAAGTGCTGGGAGCATTGTGGTCCTCCCACCACCTCGGGCTCTTCCCAGCCCCTGCTGAATCACGGCCTCTGCAAACTCACCAGCTTCAGCAAATGAGTCAAGAAAGGGTTGTTCCCATACCCCAAAAGCACAGGTGTTCTCCTTACCTGCTTGAGCACACTCTGGAGCTCCCTGTTGGACCAGAGATCTGTCAGGAGGAGGCGAGCTGCTTCGGCTGCCTTTGGACAGGAGCTGGGAAGATGAAAGCAACCCTAGTGATTTATGGCAGGCCACAGAGCAGCAACCCACAGCCTCTGCTAGCAGCCCATCTCCAGCTGGAGCCTGGCTAGACACGATGGGGCACTGTCAATAAAACCCTCCCTGCTCTCTCAGCAATATTATGGGACAACAACCTCTGGGAGCTGAACAGGACAAATGAGAAAGACGGGAGGATCTGAGAGGGAAAGTGAGCACTAAACTGAGCTGAAGGAGCGTTTCTGAGTGTGGAATTTGAGGGAGTGAAAGAGAAGGGAAATGGTGCCAACCCTTCCCTGGAGTCTGCAGGAGCAGCGTGGGTGGATCTGCTGGGAGGGCAGCAGAGGAGAGGGCTCTGTCTTCCTGGGGAGGACGAAGGAAATGGGAGCATTTGTAATAACAACATCTGCAACCATAAGTCCTTACTCAGCAGAAGTTAATAGATACTTGCTCATGTAACAGCTCCGAAACCGTGAGTCATAGCAGTGCCTTTTATAATTTTGGAACATTTCATGCGACAACACAGATCTGAACCTCCTTGCTGGCTCCTGTCACCACTCCTCATCTCCTGGACCTCGTCCTGTCTGTGGGAGACTCTGATCTGGACTCGGTGCAACAGCCCCAGCCTGGTCTCAGCCAGGGGGATGGAGAGAGGTACAAGCCCAGGCTCAGGACCCTGCCTGTATGATGCAGCTTCACAAAACCAGCGTGTCCCCAAAACATCCTCACCAGGCTACAAGAAATGGGACCATGGTCGTGAAGAACGTGGGACCTCAAGCACCATACTTGGAGTGTAAGAGGACAGCGATGTAACCGTATTCAGCAAGTTTTGGGGCATTTCTCTTACATGCACAGCAGTAGTTACCAAAGAAATGATTAAGTTTAACTTGATCATTAACTTCAAATGGGTTGTGTAGCTCGTGGTGAAGTGTGGAGGGCTTGGGACACAACCAGAAATCCTTGAGCAGTGCTTTGGGACAAAAAACCCCAGGTTTTATTGCAAAATCTCTTCTCTGGTTGTAACCATCCTATGCTCTGTCACCAGAATGACTATGTTTTAAAACATTTTTTGGCTGAAATATCGTTTGTGGTCAAAAAGCCACTAAAGCCCAAAAAACCCAAGGGCTCCTGTGATTAAATGGTCAGTGCAGGTCCTGGACACTCTCTTTCAAAAATATGTTGTTTCATGTAGTTTCTCTCTTTCTAAGGCAGAGTAATTTTCGTTTAGTTTTTGAATAATTTACTTCTAATGATGCTAAATAAATCCCTTTTGCCATTATGTCTCCAGAGTAGCCCTCAAAAGTCTTTTAGTTCTCAAACCAAAATTACGAACATCTGGTGTCCGAGACATTTAAAAATTCAGACAAAAGAATCTCTAAACACTTAATTTGAAGGATTGATGCTGACTGTTTCATACAGCATCTACTCTACACTTCAGGTATAAAGAGATTAAGCATGAGCTGCTGGAGTTGTGATGACACCTTCAGTATATAAATAGTGTCTCCTAAACAAAAGTGCTGGGAATAGTGTGATTATAGCAGTGGAAAACACGGAGCAGAATATCAGGGACAGCTGATTTGGGAGGAAAAAAAAATCTTAATAACAAGTTGTCTGAAAATCGAAGTTGATTTTAAGGATGGACTGGTTTGTTGTTTTTTTTTAAAGAGAATTATTCATTAAAGAAATGTGGAAAGACAACAGGGAAGACATTCACTAGTGGCAGTGGCAGGAGTCATCCAAAAAGCAAAGCACAAAGAAGAACCTGATCAGGAGGAGATGGTGGGGATTGGGGGAAAAAAAGACAAGAATTTTGTACATAAAAATCAATTAATGGGGGAAAACAATTCTTCCTCAAAGCACAAAAGTATGAAGAACCTCATGTATGTCACAGAATATGCCAAGGAATCCCCGGAAGAAGGATTTCTCCAGGATGTTATAAAGTTTATAAAAATTATATCAAGGTGAAATTTCTGGAAGAAATGGGAAATTGGAGGTGAGTGGATGAGAACTCTCTTCCACAGGAAAGAATCAAGGGGAGACCTGAGTTTTTTTAAGGGTTAATTTGGGTAAAATGCTGTGGAATTAAAATGTAATATAAAACTTTGCAATAGTAAAGGGGTGAAAAGTGAAGGAACAAAGAGAAACAGAAACGAATCTGTGATAAAGAGATTGTGAAGTGAAAAATCTGCAATTCTGATGCTCTAAATACAGGGAGAGATTTTGGATAAAAGCTTTGACTGCAGCCAGTAGAATTATTGAGAAAGATTGTAATTTTATTAGTGAAATAAAGTTGCTTGATAACAAGCAGAAAAATGCTTTTCAGACAGTTGGAGAAGAAAGGTGTGAAGGAAATCAGACATCACAACAAATCAGGTACAGTAGCTTGATTTTTAGAAACAACAACAACAACAAATAGTAGGAAATATTCAATATTTTGGCAACTTGGTTTAAAAATAACAAATGAGCACCATCATGACCATGAACCCCATGTCATCGATGAGAGTAACTGCAGGAGACAGAGACAATTATTTAAATGGGATGCTCAGGAAGGGGAAGAAACCCCATCTATCAGATAAACTGCTGAACCATTTATGCCTTTCACTCAGAAACCAGCTACAAGAAACACAAGGAGAAAGAAATTTGGGAAGAGAGAGGAACATGGGAAAGGTAAAGACCTGTAACTTATTTGTTTAGGAATGGACAAATCCCGACCTAATTTTTCTTGTTTATCATCACAGGCTACACAAGACAATGGGAAAATTGTGAACTAGCAAATGTCCAAAGGCTCTTTCACGTCTGCTCTATGGGAGGAGCAATCTCAAATAATATGGCTTGAATAAGTAAGATTAGTCCTGGGTGTAAATTTTTTTTTTTTTTAAAGAATTGAACAGTATAAAATCTTGGGGCCAAAAAAAAAAAAAAAGAAAAGAATAATGGAGGAAAAGGAACAACTCGAGTTTTGGATACTGTAAGAAGCGGGGAGTTTCTCAGGAGGAGTTTGTGATACAGACAGCAGAGACATGCTGAAGACACCTCAGAGTTTAGTAACTCCTCACAGTTCAGTGAGTCACTGCAAACAAAGCTCATCACACCAAGCCGTGGAGACAATTAAGGTGAGCACAAGTTGTGCAACGGCGGGGTTGAATTAGTAAATTAGCTGACAACTGGTCTGAGGCCTCCAAAGCGGGACTTTAGGCAGGAGCAAATACCATTCAAAACAAGGAAGACTTAGAAGAGGGCTGGGTTTCATGTTAATTGGGCTTATTGTAGAGTGGAAGCCTATAAAAGCAGCAAATAGACCGGAGCTCCTTGGCCCAGGCCCAAACTAAACAAGGAGGCCACGTCTAACGACTGAGAGCCTCCCTGATGCCACGAAACAAGTGGTAGATTGGAAGTGGTTTATCAAAGGATGATGAAGGCATGCAAATGTCTTTTCACAGCAGAAAACAAAAGGTTCTTGTATAAGGCATTTTAAAACAAAGGCAAGATGGTAGGAGAGATGAAAGTCTAGGAAGGAGAATACATGGTCAAAGATAATGCAGGTTTAACAGCAGTTTGGTCAGAAATGAACGTGGAGCTTGGCAAGGCTTGACAATCCTGTGCACAGGGCTGCAGAGAATATGGGTAACAAACAGGACAGAATTACTACCACCAAAACCCAAACCAAGTCCTAAAACAGAAAGCAACAAAATACGCTGTGATGGCTCAGTTGTCGTAAAATATCTGAGTAGACCAGGGGAAGTACTCGTAACAAATTCACATACATCTACCCTCCCTGGTGCCTCTTCGAGGAAGATGTTTCAGCAGAAAACATCCAGACAGATCTGAACGTAAAAGTTAGGCACAGTCCTTGTGTTCCTGCAGTGCTGAGGATCAGACGTGACCTTCACGGTAAGGTTCGCAGGAAGCCATGAGCAGGAAGGCCGGGAGCCAGGGAATCACTGACATCCCCTGGTCTGAGGGCTGGGACTTTTCACAGATCAGAAAATTACAGAATGGTTTGGGTTGGAAGGGACCTTAAAGCTCACCTTGTTCCACCCCCTGCCATGAGCAGGGACACTTTCCACTAGCCCAGGTTGCTCCAAGCCCCGTCCAACCTGGCCTTGGACACTCCCAGGGATGGGGCAGCCACAGCTTCTCTGGGCAACCTGTGCCAGGGCCTCACCACCATCACAGGGAAGAATTTCTTCCTAATATTCAGTATAACTCTCTCCTCTGTCAGTCTAAAATGATTCCCCCTTGTCCTATCACTGTCGGTTCGTGTAAAAAGTCATTTTCCCTCTTTTTTTATCAGCTTTGTAAGTACTGTTTTTAAAAGCTTTTAAAATATTGGTGCTTCAGCTCTTTGTAGAATTTCCTAAAATTCAGCCAGAAAATTTCCTGAGGCTCCCCTTTACAAATCCCTCCCTGGGTGGCTTGTGCCTGGTTCCAAGAAACCAGTGCTTAGGGTTCCTGTCTCCCAAAATGCGGGGTATATTTTGGTCTCATTTTACAAGCCCAGGGAAAGAACGATGCTCTGCTACGGCTCTGAAGGCTGTTGGGAAGGCTCTGGGGTTAAGCTGGCTTTGCACAGAGTGTGGGGACTCAAAAGCATCCAC
The DNA here is from genome assembly GCA_013396775.1 of Cephalopterus ornatus. NCBI lineage: Eukaryota > Metazoa > Chordata > Aves > Passeriformes > Cotingidae > Cephalopterus > Cephalopterus ornatus. The sequence continues at coordinate 93,072 of VZRE01006636.1, forward strand.
ACATGACCCTTTCCATGCCTCCTGCCCCAAACTCACCCATTTCGGCACAGGCTCACTACATTATTGAGCATGTTGCTTGACAAGTAAGACTTTCCCAGGTGGGGGTTGGACATGATGAGGTTCCTCAGAGTGTAACAAGCTGATGTCATGATCTCTCCATAGCTGCTGGTGTTTCCAGACTGGAACGACAGGAGACGTGATACATCTGGGAGCACCTGGTGAGCTAAAGAGGTGGAGGGAGGAATGTTCCAATCAACAATTAAATCAAACCTCGCACAAGTGAACGATAGATACTATTTGTGTTAACACTATTCAACGCGAGAATGCAGTGCTGTCTCTGGGAGGAGGCACTGATGATGTTGGACAGCAATGGCATAATATTCATCACTTGTTTTTTTTCCCAGACAATAAGGGGGAGGGCCTTCGGAAGGGCAATGTTGGTGGTCATGGGCAGCCAAGTCCAACTCAGTTCCCGAAACAGTGTCACCCTCGTGATCCTGCAGATTTTTTGCTGCCTATAAAATACACCCTGTGCTTCCAGAGAATCTGAAGCACATTCCCTTAATTCAGCCTGCAGATACCACTGATAACCGTCCTTTGGGCCAGAAGAAATGACGCTGCTTTGGACAATTTGGGAGCTTGGCTGAGTCATCTTATGGGGTTTACAAAGTGAGATGGGGCAGATATCCCAGAGCTAGAAACTGGGCATTGATTGTCCTGGAACCCACCGTGGTGGAAGTGACTTACCCATGGTTTTGTGGAGAACAGGATGCCGGGACATGTTGCTCAGCAAAGAGGCCCCGGACCGGACAACTTCGGAGCTATTGGACTGGAGGAGCCGTGCGATGCGAGGCAATCCTTTCTCCTTCAAGCCAATCAACTGGCTCATCGCGTTGGACATCTGGGAGAGAGAACAGAGATGTCTCAGGACCCCTCATGCCAGGAGGACACAACTGGAATGATGTGCAGGGCTGGAGAGACATGACTGTACTATAAAATAGGCACCTGTATGGAACCTTCTCCTGCTGCCATAATCCCACTTGCTTTGTCATTTGCCTCACTTCTCCACAGTTATGTGAGCCTGGAGGAAAGGACGATCAGGGGTGACCTTCTCACTCCCTGGAACTTCCTGACAGGAGGCAGGAGCCTGGGCTCTGCTCCCAGGGAACAAGGGACAGGACAAAAGGGAACAGCCTCAAGTTGTCCCAGGGGAGATTTCCATCGGATATTAGAAAAAATTTCTTCACCAAAGCAGTTGTCAGACCCTGGCACAGGCTGCCCAGGGCAGTGGTGGTGTCACCACCCCTGGAAGTGTTTGAAATACCTGTAGATGTGGCACTTGGGCACATGGGTTAGCGGTGAACGTGGCAGGGCTGGGTTCACACTTGCTCTCAGTGATTTCAGAGGGCTTTCCAACTTTAATGATTCCATGACTCCATGACATTTGAAAAGCCAGCCTCATCTTATGTGACACAACTGGTACTCTTTTTGGACCCCGAGTGGGAACAGTTGATTGTCCATCTGATACTCCCAAAAGCTGGGGAAGTTTTACCCTCATGTCCACGTTGCCCTTGCCCTTCACAAGACTCCCGCAGCTCCCTGCCATGTCACAAGTAACAGGCTGTGGTGGAGTAGAAACAACTAATGGATACCCTTAAAAAGCAGTCTGATGAACAAAAATACTCATCTCAGATCCTGATCTTGTGCTTGCTTATGTAAACCTGTAAGATCTCAGGATGTAGCCAATGCAGATGAGTTGAAGCACATACCCTGAGTAAACTGCCCTCCTACTGACAGGGTTTAAACTGAACTTCTCAGCCACTGCCCCATCAGAAAGGCTGCTGGAGAGTGTTGCACCACCAGTGACACATGTCCATCAACAGTGACATGAGAACGGAGGGAACTGTCTGGAAAACAACCCTTGTCCTGTGGGCTGAGACCCAATTTTCTTCCCATGCTTCAGGAGGCACTTGTGCCCTGCTACAGGTACACACTAGCAGGACTGGGATGTGTAAAGCGGAGTTGAAGGAGATTCAGAGCCATCCTCAATAAGCTAAAAGATCACAGCAAGCTTTACAAGCTTATCCCCAGCTTCCCTTTCCATCAAGAAACAGCAAACTCAGCAACCCATCCCAACTCCAGCTCTGAGCTGCAATAAAACCCTTTAATGGAGGAGCCAGTTTGGCATATCCAGACAAATTTCAGCCATTCCATTCCAGAAGGCTGGATTAAGTTGCTTCAGCACTGTTAGAGCAGGGTTTTATTTGTTTGTTTGTTTTCTTCCCCAGTGCCCAAGAGACATCCTTGTGCAATGATGCTGATTGTTGAAAGGCTTTTCATTTCCACAGAACACAGAACACCAGCCCCATTTCCCTGATCAGCTCTACCCAATCTGGGACAGCCTCTCTCCACCTTCTGGTTAGTGGCACTGCTGAGTTAAACTGCAAAAAAAATCAAGGTTCCCGAAGTATATCACATAGAACTGCTTGTAACAAAAGCTCCCAGGAGATTGGAGCTGGCAGGTCAAGGCTGTCCCAGCAGTGAAGACTCCTCTCGTGAGTCACCCTGTGTTTCTGGGTGGAACACTTCACACACGTGACACGCCTCTCCTACGTATGAAATCATTATCTCCTTATCTCCCCATCCATCTTATTTAAATTGGAATTGATGAAGTTTGGCACAAACAGACAAGTCAAGGTTTGTCCATGTGAAGGCAGCCTGCGAGGACATGCCCATGGCAGCGATATTGGGCACAGCAGAGCTGCTGTCGTGACGCATCCCTCACTCCTGCAACACCCCCGGCGTCACACAGCCCGTGTCACCTCCATGCTGCCATGCCCACGGGTTAGGACATCTGTCAGAGCTACTTTACAAGCAGCTCTGATGTAAGGACAAGCCACAATCCACAGAGCAACCCACCCTTTAATTAGAGCCACCTCCCACTTGGACAACACGCACTGGCAGTGGCACACGCACAGCCCTTCTCCCTCCTTCAGTGGCACCTGTCCACATGTGCACATCTGGGCACATCCTCACTGGTGCCCTGGGGAGAGGCTGTCAACACCAGCAGATGCTGGTAGAATGACCAACAGACTGGGGAAACCTGGGAAACTAGTGTATGGACCTGGGACAGACTCTTGGGGTGCTGATTATAGCTGCCCACAAGACACCGTTTTTGGAATTAATAAACATCCCACTGGAACGTTCCCTGGCCCATGGTGCCCTGAGGTTTAAGGAGGACATTCTCCTTTTTGGTAGCTGTTAAAGTGATGATGATGTAAGTGATCTTAGAGGTCTTTTCCAACCTTACTGATTCTATGACTCCATGGAAGTGCTGACACATTTGGCTGCACACAAGCGGAGGACAGAGAAGTGCTTACCAGCCCTCGGCTCGCAGTGAGGTTCTGCAGAGCTCCAGCACAAGCTTCCAGGGTCGCATCCTTCTTGCTCTGATCCATCAGGGACAGGTAGGTGCGGATGGCATCGGAGTGGTAGAGCCAGCTGGGTCCTTTGGGTTTAAAATCCTCCTCGGGAAGGGGGACACCATACTCATCATTCTACAAAGAGATGAGAAACTGGAAGCTCAGACCCTGCTCTTCACTTGCAGCCCCTGCCTGGGGCTGAACATCACATTCCCAATCCCTGTGGCACATCTTACCTCCATTTTTCCACTCCTGCTGTTGAAACAGCCTGTGAGAGTTTTGTCCATGTAAACGCTCCGGGCCATGTGGTTGAGCTGGGTGTATTTGTTGGGAACCTCAGCATCCAGGCGGTAGGAGAGGTTGTGCAGGATGCAGATGCAGTTCTCCACAGACTGAATCGCCCCCAGAATAAAAATGCAAACATCACATTAGGCAGAAAAATACGGAGCTGCACCTGCTATAGCTCCAGAGAAGACATGTCCCATGCCATAATTGGCTTTTTTAGCTGTTGCACCACTGTTGATCCTGCTTTGGGAAGCAGTGGATGGAAAGGAAGAAGACCACAGAGCCCAGATGCTGCAGTGTGGATCTCAGCAAGGTGATTGACTCAGTGAACCTTGGTAGGTCTCACTGCCACAGGCAACTTGGTAAACAGGAAAGGAGAGTGTGAGGGTGGTTACATCAAACTACGAAATGCCAAATCTTGCAAGTCCCCCTCTTGCCATAGGCAGCTTTCAATTACTTTATCCAAGTCACAGCCACAGATCAGGTGACACTTTTTACCAAGAACACGCTTTTAAGCCTCCTTTACCTGATGTCAGAGAGGCCAATGGAAAGAGGAAGGGAGAATTCGACTGGATACCCATAACCAACAACAAAACATGTGGTTACATTTCCAGAGGGCTGTGTTCTGCATGTGCTGCTGAAACCGGTCTGGAAAAGGCCATCCCCAAAAGAGGATTTGCTCAATCCTGAGATAATTCAAAGTAATTTTGGCACTTTCCTAGACATTGAGGACTTCAGGGTGCTGAACTCCTGAAAATGTGGCTATAAACACTATTTTATCAGGGTCTGGCAGAAAGATGCCAGTTCCCAACTTCTTACTGAACATGATGCTAATCTAGGGATTATCCACTTGAGTCCTGCTGGATGAAGAGATGTGGTGATGCAAGGAGCAAGAGATGGAGATTAGGATGCTGGAAGAATCCCAAGGGGGGAAGGGAGTAAAGCATATTGGGAGCTTAGTATTTTGGTCTGTCTTTGTGTTTGGGAACGGAATATTGTAAAACCCAGCTCTACCTCAGTCCCAGATCCCAGAGGACTTGTAATCCTACAGCAAATTCCACTGGGGCTCAGAAGGACAAGAGCAGCCACAGAGAGTCCAGTCCTCTATTGTGTTTGAAAGGGATTTTGAGATATTCCCAAAGCTGCAGTTATTAACCACAGGGCTGAACTCCAGCAAACAGCTCGGGGTGAGCATCTGGTACCTTGTCATCAGGTCGGTTGGAAGCCACACAGTTCTGGGCATAAGTCATGACAGAATCAATCAAACCAGGGTAATTCCTCATGGTCTGGCGCCCCATGTCTGCAGAACTCAGGTTTCTGAAGGAAAGCCATCAAGGAGCATGTCAGGAGAGAAGGAGAGAGGGTTAGTTGGGCTCTGTTCTGGCTGTGGCTGTCACTGAATTCAGGGATTCTTTTGTGGATTCAGCAGGGCTGATCTACTGCTCTCATTTTGGAGGCCTTCTGTAGGACTGCGGTGCTGCACAGCTCTCTTGTTGCTCTTTAGGAGAGATTTAACCTGGGAAAATGTCTTGTTAAGGAGAAGACACCCTCCTAGTGAGAGTAACCAGAAGGATGTTACCTCAGAGGCTGTGCCTGTATCATTACACCTCATTGCCTCCTGCCAAAGAGGAGACTGGTTAAAGACCACCTTGGGAGTATTGCGATCACAAGGAAGGTGCAAATGGTTGTTAGCTCAGAGCTACCAGGGCCAACAGCAGTGCCTGATTTCTGACACAGGGCAGAGGTGCTGGAGAGCAGCAACAGCTCTGACCAGAGGGGCTGATCAGTTTGTGAAGTTGTAATGGATTCCTGGGCACTGGTGGCTGCCAGGACAGGGGAGTTTTTCCAGTAACAGGAAATGGTTTTTGTTGTTTTGTTGTTTTTTTATTTCTTTCCTTCCCTGTTTTATTGCCTTGTAGCTTGCTAATGAAAAACAAAGAGAGGCTGGCAGTCGTTGTGAGATATTCACTCCAGGCGTTCCAGAACTGGATCTGATGTTCACTGTGATTTGCAGCCTCCTCATTAACATGAATTCATCTGCAATCCAGAAATGCTTGAGCAGCAATGGCTCGAGCCCAGGGCAAACCCAAGGCTGTTCTCATCTCTGCATTATGATGTGGCAGGGCAGTGAGTCACAGCAATCCCGGCTCACCCCTCAGAGCAGGGGTTCCAGACTCAACTGCCCAGCTTTCCTCACTCTCCTTGCTCCCTAGTCCTGCTCCCTTTGACCTTTTGAGCTCCCTCTCTGACCTGCATTTGCCAGTCTTCACCGAGGGCTTGGTAAATCTCTGCAGACAGAGCCTGCCTTGAGTTGAACTCCATGGAAAACTCCTTTTACAAGCTGTCACCACACTCCTTCCCTCATTTTAATGAGATATTTTGTGGCACTGGTGACTTGAGACAGTCTTAAAGTGGAGCACCTCACACACAATGTACACCACACATCCCCACGTGCATGGGGAAGGTGCCCTCCACGACAGGGAAGAGACCAGCACCCACTGCCTGGCAGGGAGCAGCACCCACTGTCTGTCAGACACGGTTCTCAGCCACAGAAGATGATGTTATCAGGTCTCCAGAGGCCCCTGCTGCATTCACCCACTTCGTTTCACAAGCAGCTCCAGCTCCTGCGAGCTGCATGTCTGGGAAGGGCGCGGCCGGCACCCTGCTCCCTCGGGGAGAGCTTGGCTTGATGAAAGTACCTAATTATACAGGGTAGGTTCTTTTTCCCCACTTGTTCCCATTGAGACAAGGAGCTCCCATCCAAGTGGAGGAGGGTGGTAGGAGAAACAGCAAGTCAGGGCGAAGATCCTCTACAAACGGGCTCTGGCTTTCCCGTGAAAAAAATAAACTACTCTGGGCTCAGCCTGTGCCTCGTGTTCTGTAGCTGAGCTGCCTGACGAAAAGAGACAGGAAAAGTCCAGGGTGTTGGGACTGTTCTGTGCTAAAACAGTTATTAAAATAAGTGGAAAATGCTTGTTTTCCCCACTGAGAAGATTCCGTCTTTTTGTCACTTAATGCCCAAACTGGTTTGTTTTCTTGCAAGTAAAATTTTCTCTGGAAGCCTCAAAAATCTAAAGGCAAAATGTGCCCAGTTTCCTGGTCTGAGCTAAACACTGACGGGTTTCAGTATTGCACAAAGCAACTTGCATTCTTCTGAGAAAAGTCTTAGTAAGAACAAACTGTTTAAAAAAAAGAAAAATAAAAAAAAGCTACTCCAAAAGTATTTTACATGTAATTTTTTTTTCTGCACCTTCTCTGAGGAAAACTTTCTCAAGGAGACTTTCTAATTAACACAACTGCAGCAGGCATGTCTTCAGCTCATTGTTAGAGGATTTACATGGCTTCAGCTTTTGCCAACAGACACAAGCTGCAGTTAAGTCCCTGCTTGCTGACTCACCTCAAACACCCTGTGGCATTGAAGAACACCTCTGGGTCAATAATTTCTCTTGTCCTGTTGCAGCTGCCATCAGACCAGCCAGAGAAAGGGATGATAACACAGTCTGTCAGGACAGGGAGGGCCTCCTGTATCAACTCTTCTTTTAATTCATCAGTGGAGGAGAGGTTCCAGAGCAATCCTAGGATGGAGATGGGAGACAAGCTCAAGCAGAGGGTCACCGTGCATTAGGAACTTTCTTTAGGTCAGAGCGAATTCAGCACCAAAATCCTTCCTCACTTCACCCCTCTTTGACCCTGAGGGTGCAAAGGTTGCCCTAAACCCAGTCTCTGCATCCCTATGGGAGACAGACAGGATGGGCCCCATGTGGAGATGGGCATCCAAGCACACTCCCTCCTCCCAAAATTGGTGTTTATTGCCAGTAGGTTGCAGGGGGAGGGCATCTCTCTAAGGATCTCATAAAGGCTTGCACATAAGACCTCAGACACAGCTGAGCATGATCTGTACCAAAAAAAAACTCACATCAACCCCTCAAGAAAAGGTGAGACATGAATTAGAGAACCTGCCCAACCATACTGGGGTTTCCAGCACCCTTGGTCTTCCCTGGGAATGTCACAGTGGCCTGGGGTTCAGGCAGGCATGGGGAGGTGGCAGGGTGACCTCAACTGCGGGGGAAACCTGGGGCAGGTGCTTCCCCAGGGGGCACTTCTGAAGTGAGGAACCCTTATGGGACATCGAAGGGCCTGGACCTCCTCTGCCTTCTGATTTGTCAGCATTTGGTGCAACAGGAACGTAAAACACCCCTTCTGTGGTATGGCAGCCCCATGGCTACGGGGTCTTTGTGTGCTGGAGCAACACAGGCCACGGGCTGTGGGGAGCCCAGTCCTGCTGAGGGCTGGGCATTGTACCTGTCAGCTGTTTCTGGATTTCAGTGTTCCCCGTCCTCCGGAGGAGGCTCACACACTCCCTTATCCCGTTCTGCCGCCGGGTTTCAATCTTGTTAGTTGGATTCTTGAAGACCAGGTTCCGGAGGGCCCCGGCTGCTGCCCGCTGAACGTTCTGGTTCGTGCTGCGGAGCAGCTCCATGAGCTTGGCGATGCCCCCCAGCCGATAGACCTGCACCAGGAGACAGGCTGCCATCAGCCCAGGGTGCGGGGACAGGGACACCTGGGACTGCCATGGCAATGCTGGGAGTCACAGGGCACCTCCTTGTACTCCTCGTACTCAGGGCAGCTGGAGAAGCAGAGCTGGCCGGGAAGGATGGCCAGAGATGGCATGTCACAGAATCACAGACTCACAAAATCACACTCACAGATTGCCAGAATATGCTGAGTTTGAAGGGACCCACAAGGATCATCAAGTCCAACTCCTGGCCCTGCACAGGTCCATCCCCAAGAGTTGCACCTTGTGTCCCAGAGGATTATCCTTAATGTCTGGCAGCCTTGGGCTGTCCCCACTGCCCTGAGGAGCCTGGTCACTGCCCAACCACCCTCTGGGGGAACAACCTTTTCCTGAGATCCAACCTGACCCTGCCCTGACCATGCCCAGGCCATTCCCTGGGTCCTGTCCCTGGTCCCCCCAGAGCAGAGCTCAGTCCTGCCCCTCCTCTGCCCCTGCCCAGAAAGCTGTAACTACAGTGAGGTCTGCCCTCAGTCTCCTCCAGCTGAACACACCAAGTGCCCTCAGTGTCCTCACACGGCTTACCCTCAAAGCCCTGCCTCATCTTCCTTGCCCTCCTCTGGACATTCTCTAACAGCTTAAATCTTCCTTATATTGCAGTGCTCCAAAGTGGCCCAATATTGCAGGTGAGGCTGCCCCAGCTCAGAGCAGAGTGGGACAATCCCCTCCCTCACCTGGCTGGCCATGCTGGGCCTGATGCCCCCCAGGACACATGGTTCACGCCACAAAGCTGCTGGTCTGGAGGTTGAAGCGTAAAGTTTAAGCTCTGTAAGTGGATGTCTGTGAGTAATGGCCATGGACCGAGTCCTTCGCTGATGTAAATGTGCTCCTACAAACTTTCACCCACCCTCCACAGTTTGCATCAGGTGAAAATGTTGCTCTGCCCATCTGCAGAGGCCATTTATAGCCATGTAATGACGTGCTGTGGTAATTTATCCGCACCCTGGAGTCATGGGGCTGAGCTTAGAGGGATGGTCATGGCACAGTGTCATCACCCTCGAGGTCAGCCTCTCCAGTTGCTCCAGCACCAGGAAAGGGTGAGAGCCCAGACCTGCAGGACACCATGTGACAGGGAGGTTTGAAGGCAAATTCCTCCAGCTGAGCTCTTCAAAATGAGGAGTATTCCAGGATGTCCTCTGTACCAGGACACGATCCTGCCTGGAGCTCCTCCTGGCACAACCAACCCCACTGACAATAGACAGTGAACGAGCACCTTTCAGAAAGCCAGCCTGTGCTCAGGTGACTCACAGACCTACTCTGACACATCTTTTCTGGGAAGCCACGGGACACGCCAGTGCTCAGGGAGTGTTTTCAACTGTAAATGAAGGGTGTGGCCACCCTCACAATTAGCCCCGTTAAGGTGGGCTGGGGGACCTGCACTTGATTCGGAGACAGCAAGGGCACAGGGGCACACCCCCACGTATGCCAGCACATCCAGCTCCACTGTTGGGCCAGGAACTGAAAAGCCACCTCTGTAGGGTTGGCATTTTGATCAACCCATGTTTGCATGACTGCAAAACACACCAGGGTGGGAATAAATTTTGGTGGCAGCCTGGCTGCAGCAGATCCATCCTTCAGGCTGCCTCTCTTGATGCATTTTGGCAAAGTTATTGAAAAGCAAGAGCATATGAAAAATAACCTGTGCTGTAAAGAAGGGCATCTGTTTGATCAAATATCATAGAATAATGGAATGGTTTGGGTTGAAAGGGACCTTAAAGATAATCTCGTTTCAACCCCTGCCATGGGCAGGGACACCTTCCACTGTCCCAGGTTGCTCCCAGCCCTGTCCAACCTGGCCTTGGACACTCCAGAGAAGGGGCAGCCACCCCTATGGATGTGCAAATTCTTCGCAGGCCTTTTTCAGCCACCTGAGACAATGGATTAATTGGTGATTGTGTACAGAGTCACTGGGAATGCCCAGTGAAAATCACAGTGGGCCTTAGGGCAGCTTTGTCTTACTCTGACAGTGCAGCTCTGAGACATTTATGAGCTCTGAGCGAAACATTTATGTGGAACTGGGAGCAATTGCTCCCAGAAGAGGACACTGGATGGCTGCTTCCATCTTGCCAGACCCCATCAACCTGTGCCACAGCAGCTTATGGTGATAAGGGAACACAGTCTCCTGTGTTGAAATCCTGACTAACTGCTGTTGTGAGAAAGTGGCCACTAATAGCTGAAAAGTTGGAAAAACCACCCAATTAATCCCTGAGCCTGACTAGTGAGGTATAAGGCTCCTTGTGGATCCCTTCCAGCTCAGAGTATTCTGTGATTCTGTGATTCATGAAAATCAAGGATCCTTGGTACTGGGAAAAACCAGCTCCATCCATCTCTTGTGCCGTCACATCCCACATGCCAGCACAGCTCAGAGGGGGTTGGTTTGCTCACCTCTTGCTTGGCAGACTCATCCTGAAAGCAGGTGTGCTGGAGGTAGTAAGCACCCATGGCCTGGTATTTGTCATCAGAGGAGCACAGGAGCTGTATGGCTTTCTGGATGGTCATTGTCCCGGCATCTATCTCATCACCACAGATTCTGTGTTAAAGAGAAATATGGCCATTGGTTGAGTGCTCAGCCGGAAGAGCTACAGCAGTACTTTGAATTATTGCAAAGGAATTAATGATAAAATGCAAAATATTATCTCATTCCCACATAAAGCACACACAGTGCTCCCCTAGAGCATTTCTCTGTCTCAAAAAAAGAAATGGTAAAAGGTGGAGAATACACAGTGGAGGGCACCGAGGCTAATAAATTACAGATCCAGTCTATCCAGAAGCAAAGGAGACAGAAAATGAAAGCTCACTTGCGGTGCTGGATGTCTAATCATGTCTCAAGTGGAAGGTTTAATGAACAGAGAACCAGTCTTCACTGTTCCTCAATAAAAGAATGAGTGGACAAGAGTGAAACCGTCCAGCAGGTTATTAGGACAATGCAACGCAGGCAGACGATTTTCCCACAGTGTGTGATGCTTTGATGTGAGATGTGGTGGAATCAAAAATGTGAGAGCATTTGTTGGTCTCAGGAGGCCTCATCAGATCCCTTAGGAAAAGGCAACAGGCACGTCCGGAGTAATGGGGTGGACAAATACTGAGTTTATTAAATACTAATAACAGCACTGAGACATCCTGCTCCCAGGGTATGTTCACTTTGGTGGTCTCCCTGCTCTCCATAAAAGTTGACCATTGCCCCCCTGCCCTGTTAGAGGTAAAGAATGTGCCTAGGGACTCCAGAGGAAGGATATGATACCACTGGCTTTGGGCAGGACTGGAACCTCGGGAGAAATACAACCACTGGAATGTTTGTCCACTTGTTCAGAAATATGAAGGTCCTGCTCTTTTTGCCTTGTACTTATTTAGCATCACCTCTGGTGTTTTAACCACATAAAATTGGAAAAGGGTCCAGACTTTCAGTCCGACGAAGGGGGTCTGAACTGCAAAGCTTGTCTCTGTTTCCAGTTGTAGAAATTAGTCTAATTAAAAGTTGCCCTCTCCTGTCAGCTGCAGCAGGATCTCCGCCCATTGCAGCAGTGTCTGAGTTGATTGTCGTCACAACAAACAGCCCTGGAAAGTTCAGGACTGAGATGAGTGAAAGCCCAACCTCACGTTTGGTTGTTACTGTCAGCAGTGACAGGGCACAAATGGGAAACGCTTTGTTAACAGTGGATGAGATCCAAAAGTGTGAGGGCTTTGCTAGACCAGCTGGGCCTGGCTGATGTTATTCCCTGTGCAGGACCCAGCTGGGACTGGTGGTGAGTTAGTTTTACCTGGAGACCAGGAAACTAGTTCCTCTTTGAGCCACATTTATTACTCCATTTTTACTCCATGTCATACCTGTGAGCGACTGTGTAGGGGAGATGATCATACACGTGGTTGATCCTCTCCAGACAATCCAGTAGACTAACAAAACGTGGTGATTCTGAGTAAGTTCCTCAAATGAGCCTATTACATTTGAAGCACTAAATATCACTACAAGAGAGTAGCATTTCTAGGCATGGAATGTAGAGTCATTTTGACTGTGCCAAAGAAATGTTAAGAATAAAAGTCTAGAAAGGACAGCCACATGTGGTCACCACCCCCAGCAGCTTACAGGAAGACAAAATATTGTGTCCTTAAAAATCCAAAGGTTCCCTTCCTCACTGTATAGATCAGTGAATAGTATCCACAGTTGTATAGCAAATTTCATACAAAATACCAAAAGCCAACAGTGAGGCTGTGACATGGGAAGGCAGCATGAAGGACTCTCGTCTCCACTACCTTCACTGGCATAAAGTTGCACCCAGTTTACATTACTCATTGGAGCGCCTGTGGAGCCAATGAAGAGAAATAGGTGCTTCCAAAAACCATTTTTCCTAAGGCAGGAAAAGACCTGCCCTCTGGAGATATCTCTGCCTCTCTTAGAATGCAGGAATGATAGACAACAGCCTTGGATTGGACCTTGAGCACTGAATGTCTAAGGCTGGATGAACTTCATTCCACTTCTATTTCTACACTGACAATAAAACATCACTTCATTATATGACTTTTCATCAGTTTGAATCTTCATCAAAGCTTGGCCCCAAGAAACTTCCCTTAAACTTGCAACAGGGAAACACAAAACTGGAGAGACAAGGTTTAAAGTAGAAATTATGGAGCCCCAGAAATCTTTGGTTTGACCCAGGACGTTGGAATTTTCACTTCAGTTTTTTTCATGCTCCTAAGGCACAGTAGAGCTGAGACACTGAGGGATCCTGCACCAGAGGGAGTTCTCCTTTGAGAACTGGGACCTGGGCTGGCAGTGTGGGGAGGGAGGCAGATTAGTAAAAATATCAGGTCAGTGGTCATGTAAATCATGGTGATTTTTTCCCCCTTATTTTAGATCAAAAAAAAATTTTAGATCAAATGCACTTTTTCTGAGAAACAAGGATTTCCACTTGGTCCAGCTACTCAAGGAAGGCAATTTTCTTCCCACCCACTCCATAAGAGGGCCAAACCCTTCTTCAGCAGGAACAAACTAGGGATCCAGATATGGGAAAAGATGGAGAAGGTTCCCTTTTCCCTGCTGGCTTATCAGCAGGAGAAGTTCCAGTGGGTAAGCAGCCAGGCTCAGAGATTTCTCCTTCCTGGGAATGTAATGACCCTGGCAAAACCCAGCTAAAGGGAGACTGTTCATCAGCCAGGGATATGCCTGACCAGATGTACACTATGGGAAAAACATCCTGCTCCAAGACAAACTCTTGGGAAGTGGCCATCTCCAGCCTGGGCCAATGTGCCCGGGAGGAAGAGCTCCAAAGGTTGTTCCACAAGCAAGAAGCAATCAAAATAGGAAGTGATTCAATGGAGGTAAATGGAGATTATTCAGTGGAGACAAAAAAGATGATCACACTCCGGAATGGAAGGGAAACAAACACTGAAGAGGATCAGTATCACAGAAAGGCAAATTCCCTAATGTATTAGCAGATTGGTTTGTGTTAATCAAATCTAAGTCTCTATGCTGGTTGTAGGGGCTACAAATCCCAGGAGAGGAGGAAGCCAGAAAACTCTTAGAAAATTTCATTGTTCATTAATAACATGAGTGAAAACACTCAGAGCATTCAGCACATCCAAGCCTTTCCAGATAAAGCTGCACTGGAGCAAACCCCACAGCCAGGCCCCATGCCAAGCAGCCACATCCACCTCTGGGACATGGCACTGAGGTTTTGACGCCACTGAAAGCTCAGCTGGAGCTTCCCCTCAGGCTTTGGGGAGACACCAGGGGAGATGGGCACAGAGTGACACTGGGCTGGTGACAGAGGATCCTCCCCACAAGCAGTGGTGGGAACCCTGCCAGGACAGAATCACAAACAGCTCCCCAGCACCTGCTCTGGGTGCAAACACACAGCTCAGGCAAGTTCACATCACAAGGAGCCGGACTGTGAAATGGTCGTTTTTAGAGGTATTTTGTCCCAAACTGGAACAAACCAAAATGAAGGTGCCTTTCATCGTACACGGTTCTGCTTTCATGAAGTGGCATAGCCCTGGAGAATTAACGTTTTGATATTGATCACCTTTATTTATCCCAAAAGACAGGAGAGATAGATCAGAAAACACCCTCAGTACCTTTTCTGACTATTTCAAGAACCTCAGTATGTTTTCACTGTTTTATAGTATTTCCAGGGAGGCTGAGCTCAGCCGAGGAGTGAATGGTTATGGGACACTCAGTTACTGTCTCTGAACTTCACTCACAGAGCACAGAGGCTGATGCAGCTCAGCTGGGGCCAAATTGCTCTCACCACAGACAAATACGAACCCAAAGAAAACCCAAAGCGTTGCCCCAGCCTTTACTGTCTCCTCCAGCAGCCAAGGTATCCAAGACCTTTAACAGAGCAGCATCAAGATATTACATATTTCCAGGTGCCTTGAGAGTCACTTGCTTTCACATGATGTGTTTTAGTGTCTCTCATACACAGAGAGCTCCAAAGGGAAATGTATCCGCATCTTAAAAGGAGGCCAAAGGTGCATGTGGAATTGTAGGTGTCCATTAATGGCTCCTGATCTGTATCAGCAACCCTTAAACTGGGGAATGTCTGCAGAGAGCCCAGCTCACCTCTTCATCTCCCCCAAACGAGAACACCCTGAATCCTTCAGCAGAGCTGGGATTAGTCTGGTCCCTCAGTAACGTCTCCAGCTCAGACACCTGGAGTTCCCCTGAAGTCAACAAGGACACTGACTGTGTTAGGAGGGTAACTCAGTGACTGAGCTCCGAATTCAGCTTCACTGAATCTCTGCAAGGGCACCAGGGGCCCTCAGCTCAGATACACGGATGTCTTAAACTGCTGGAACCAGATGACCAACTGGCCCAGGGCTGGTCAGTCCAGTGGGGCACCTGAAGCACAGAGTGCAACACGTCTGCAAACAGAACCAACATAATGACAGCTGGTGGTAGACACAGGGTTTTTTATACCTCAGGTTCCAGCTGAAGCAGGACAAAGGCTCAGAAGTTTCTAGGAGGCATTAAACATCACCTCCTTAATTACCTCTTCTCGTTATCGGTACCTGATGACCAAGCAAGATGCAGAAACTTTTTTCCTGACTGGGCATAAATGAAGTAAATAATATTTCAAGATGTTATTTAGCTAAAAGCTGCCAAGCTCAGGGTGACACCCTGTCACTTGGAGCATGTTGCAACTACCACCCATGAGAGGAAGTGATTTAAAGTGAGCAAATATGGGTGGTCTTCACCAGCTGCTGAAATCACTGTTGCTGAGTTTCCAGATCTGAGGGATGCCACAAGAAAGGAGAAGGGTTCTGGGGGGATGAGGGAGCCCTGGACACCAAGAAGACTGTCTCCAGCTCCATCAGGTATGTGGACTCGCTCCAGAGGGCTGTATTTTGGCAACATCTGAGTGCTGTTCATTGACAACTGCCACCAGAGTAAGCTGTGGACATCTGAGCCCAGGACAGATGTACTGAGCTTGGAAATGTAGATCCAGATATGACATAATGCTTACAAAGGCTTCAGTCCCTGAGTGGTTATAGAGAAGTATGTCTGGAATCATAGAATTATTTAGGCTGGAAAAGACCTGCAAGATCATCAGTCCACCCTGTGCCTGACCCCCACCTGGTCCCCCAGCCCAGAGCACTGAGTGCCACGTTCCTTGGACACCTCCAGGGATGGGGACTCCATCACCTCCCTGGGCAGCCCCTTCCAACATTTAACAAACCTTTCCATGAAAAAATTCTTCATAGAAGAAAGGAATGGGAGTCAGAAGGTCCCTCTCTGCTCACTGAGGCAGGATCATAACAACAGGGCCAGTGGAAGAGAATATACGCCAGGAGGAGTTTTCTCCAAGCAAGTCACTAGTACTCAACCTCCTGATCTGACAAACAGTGCAAAACTCAGATTTCATCACCAGAGCCAATGCTATGGGGTGAGTAAAACCCTATGTCATGGGTTAGTTTATCGGAGAATCAGAGAATGGCTTTTCCTGAAAAACATTTAGGTGTTAAACTACTCATCAGCCAGCTGGAGGAAAGGTGCCTTCATCAGTTGCTGTTGTAAGAGGAAGGACTCTCTGAGAGATAATTATCAAAGAAACAGCTCTTCCATGTCTCACACAGCCAAAGCCAGTTCAATAAAAGGTAGCAATCACACAGTCAAGAATAGTTCCAGAAATGAAATAACTTTGTGACCAAATGCAGAGGGATTGTTCAGCACAGTATTTGACACTCAGTCAAATACTTGTTGCACACTCAGTATTTTGGTATCTCCACACCATTCTCACTACCTGAGAACACCCAGTCACCCATTTTTCGTCTCAGACCATCCGAGGAGATCAGATGCATAGCAGAGGACATCTGAGAAGCACCACTCTGAATCAGCACTGACACTGTCCACAGCCATTGTATTACGGAGGAATTTTGTGTGGCAAACAGATCCAGTGGATCACAGGTCCCACTGCAATCACTCTCAGAGCAATGGAAATCACTACATGGATCACCTTGGAAAGCATGGAAAGCATCCAGCCCTTCCCTGGCTCATGCAGGTGGTTTGCAAACCTGCAGACAAGACATCCACCCACACAGGAGATTTACAGCATGAAAACCCAACACAAAATTATCCGTGTTACAAAGGAACAAACTCTACCTGGAGAACAACCAGAAGAGAAGGACAGAGCCCCACACTGGGCACTGCAGCAGCTGTGACCCAGCTGAGCCCTGCCCTGCATATGCACAGGTTAATAATGGGGTACCTACAAGCAAACCTCTCCCTACTCAAAGGTCAGGAGACTGAGATCTCCAAGTGGAGAATCCTCCAAACACAACAATCCTACACAGCAAAGAGAGCCCAGACACGGTCCTAACCCACCTCTGAAGGCCCCTTCCCACCCAAAGCACACTGCAGAACAAGGCTAACAGTGACTGCCAGATACTTCCTAGGGGCCAGTAGTCTTCCAAGTGAGTAGTTTTTCCGAAGAGGAAAATTCCTTCCTATGCTTCCAAAGCTGTAAGGACCTGATGCCAACCTCATCTCCCTTGAGCAGAATTCCTTGCACCAGCTGCCCTCAGCACTAGCCCAGCTCTGCAGTCTCAGGTGGAGCAGGAGGTGTGCCATAGCCAGATCAGATTTACTCAGGGGACACAGCCCCAGCTGAGCCTACGACTTGGAGCCAACGTTTCCACATCAGAACCAGTTCTGCCAGATGGGCCATGCCCCAAGCCAGAATGTATAAGTGGAGGCACTCCCTAACCAAGGGGCATCCTGCACTGGAGAAGGTTCCTCTCACAGCAGCAGTTCTCCTCCTCAGAAAATGCCATCATTCTTCAAGTGACCTTTTCGAAGCAATGACCAAGCTCACAACCGTGAGCGCTGTGCAGAGCGGGGCTTGGCTGGGACGGAGCCTGCCTGGGACTAACTTCTCAAAAGCAGTGTTCTCCCCAGAAGAAGGCAGCTGCAGCCCCATGTTTAGTCATCCTACCATCCTTCCCACTATACTTTCATGCTCTTTAGTCAGAAATTCCCTGGAACAAGTTATTCCCAGCTTACGTTAGGCTTGTTTCCTGTTCTAGAGGATTTACAAAGCTGCTGACAGCAGGAAGTCATTGCCGCCAGTGCTCTGGGTTGGCCAGGGCTAATTTTGCACGTATTAAACAAGAAGCAACTGGACACATGGGTAGCCAAGGTTTCATGATAACATGCTAATGGGTGAGTGATGTTTCTTGGCATACAGCTCTGGGACACACTCCTGCTCAGTACAAAACCAGGGAGGCTTAGCCAGAGGAATCTGGAACCTTCACATGTGAAAAGGGGCCTGATTTGGCTCACAAACTGCTGACTGTGAGGGGGTTTTCTCAATATCTACATCAGTCCTTGGGGCAATGGCTCAACAGTTTCTGGTCTTTGGTGGGAGTTACGACAAAGCCTATGAGCCCTTTTAAATAGTGTTATTCTTATCCTGCAGAGTGCAAATTCTCTTTGGGACCAGGGAACACCAGGAATGAGGTTGGGAGCTTCTAGGGTTTGTGTGACAAGCTGCCACAACTGTCTGGGAGTTGTGAGAACTTCTGAGTGGATGCAGAGCAAGCCATGTATGATGGTGGTGCAGCAGCCCCTGGAAACGCTTGTGGAAGCTGCAGACCCTCCTTCTTCAGCCCGTTAGAACAGCTTTTTGCAGCTCAAAACATGAAAACCACAGTCTTCCAAGACTTCCAAGTCTTCCAAGACTGTGGTTTGTGCAGACTAAGTCTGTTCCAAGGCTGCAGCAGAACATGGTTGGCGCTGCAGAGCTGGAGACAGCTTGGCCTATTGGGGCAGCTTTCAACCAGCACCCCAGTCACATCACCCAAACAAGGCTGATTTTTAGTGGGAGCTCTGCTGCATTGCCCAGTTACATCCTTGGGAGTGTCTGAGCTCCCTGGGGTGTTTTATCTGCCCTGTTGCTGCAGGCAACTTCTACAAGAAGGATCTGATGCTGACGTATGATGGATCATCCTCCACCCTTATGTATTTCCTAACCCAAAGGGGACTGGATGCTCTGGACAGCAAGGAATTAACAACTTCCACTGATTCCTCTTTCCTGACTAGGCAAATTATTCCAGTTAGGGTATTTCAATTTTGGACTCAAATTTTTTTCTGGACCCCAAATCAGACCTTTTGGGCAGATGAAGCACAAGGCTGGGTGGAAAGACGAGAGATAAACACCGCTACTCAGCAGGTTCTCAGCTCTGCTCTGAGTCAGACCCTCAAGAACCAATTCCTTCAAAGACAGTTGATTTTTTTTTTTTTTAGGTATATTTTCTGCCAAACTGATGCAGCCTGACAGCCGGGAGGGGCACCCAGACGGCACACCAGGCTTTCTGCTGTTCTCCTCCCCACCCTTGTCCTGCAAAGGCGCTGTCAGCAGCAGAGATATCTACACCAAGCCAGTCATATTGGTTTTCCAGTCATATTGGTTTCCCTCCATAGCCCAGGAAGAGAAATAAACCCTTCAAGAGCATGACTCATCTGACCCACTTTGCCGCGGGCCGCGATCGAGCGCGGGGTGCACTGGGGAGAGATCTCCAGTGGCTGTGTGAAGCAGCTCAGGTGACCGGCTCTGATGGACAGACCTCCCCGAGACATCTACGCTCGCTCAGACCACAGCAAACTTACTTGGAGCTGGACTGAGCCTGCCCATAAACCATGTCCTGCTTGCAGCTCATCATGGGCTGGGCGTAGACCACATCGGGCTTGTTGCTGGAGGGGCAGGAGAGGGCCCGCGCTGGCATTTTTTTACTCGTCCTGGTAGTTCCTTGCTGGGTGCTGCAGCTGCTGTAGATGCTCTGGCGGTTCAGGGTCGCCTTGTGCTCTGCCCGGCCCCCGACCTGGCTCTTCCTGAGGGTGCCCCGGGGCGGTTCACAGTAGAGGTCGGGCTCGCTGCGGCTGCTCTTGATGTTCTGCACGAAGCAGTAGTCGCTGCCGGCCCTGGGGCTGCACACAGCCTTGCTGTAGTGTTTGCTGCCCCAGCCCTCCATCTGGCTGTATGAGCTGTAGCGCCTGTTCTCCACGTCCCTCTTCAGGGTCCCATTGTACAGCTGGACAATGACAAAACAGGGCACAAAGCTGTTAGGAAGGAGCTGCAGACCTGCACGGAGAAGCTTGCTCCCATGTGGGCTTCCATGGCTACCAAATCCCTCTGGCTCTTAGGTATTCTGTGGCCCAAAATTTGTGGGAGGTTATCCCACCTGCAGCCCTTACAAAGGGGTCAAACCCCTCCTGGATATTTCACAGGATCCCAGGATATGCTTAGTTGGAAGGGGCCCACAAGGATCAACGAGTTCAACCCTCAGCCCTGCACAGGACCATCCCCAAGAGTCTCACCCTGTGCCCCAGAGGATCATCTTGAGCTCTGTCAGCCTTGGAGCTGTGCCCAGTGCCCTGGGGAGCCTGTTCCAGTGCCCACCTCTGGGAGAAGAACCTCTTTCTGATATCTAACTTAAATTTGGGATACTAAACCTAATTCGGGACACTTACTGGTTGAGGATGTGGCATCCAGGAGCTTTAAAGCAGAACTGAGAGCTCAAACATGGCCCTGACAGCAGACAAAATGCCTTATTGCAAACACACCCAGTGTCTACGGAGCTCACAGCACATCTCTTGCCCTCAAAAATTGATGCCACATTCTCGCCTTCCAACAGTGCCTGCATTTATTTTTAATTTCCTTATGCTATTGTCTTCCCCTCCCATCTAGTAGTTCCTTAGGAAGGGAGTAAAGAGAGTGAAAAATGAGTAAGAAGGGATTCTTAAACTGTGCCAAGAAACAAGTGGAGACAATGAATATCTGCTTATGAGTTACAAGGTGTGTAGTATCAGCTCACATAATGGGATGCTCTGGGAACAATGAGGGATGTGCAATAAAAACTGAGGTGACTAAGCCAGGAATCAAAAAAGAAAAGATAAAAGATGGTAAAATAAATCATCTGCAATTAACAAAACAAAAAATGGCTTTAGCTGTTCTGCTGTCAGTTCAAAATCACTGCACCACTTCACCAGAAGTCCTCCAGATTTGCATCCAGTTTGCCACACCAAGGATGAATTCAGTATTCTTTTGCAGTATTAAACTTTCTGGATGTCAGTGCTGGCATATGGAAGCCTGCAGGGTTGTATCCAAATGAGAGACAAGTCACTAAGGTGTGTACTCCACAAAGGAAAATAAATACAGCTGTTTTAGTGCTGTTTGCCCCATGATGCTGAGTTTGTGCACTGCACCCCCTCCGCACTCTGGGAAGCAGATCTCCAAGACATGCAGCAAACGGAGATAAAAAGAACTAAAGAATAAAACTGCCTGCTCCACCCCCCTTTGGTTTATCTGGGGAAAGCTCCTCTGTGGTCCTTTGCTGGGTCAAAGTGGTTTTTTTCTCATCTGACTCTAAGCAGTGGTACTTCAGGTGCCTCTTTCTGCAAAGGCCACCCAGGGGTCTCTTTGGCTGGGAGACAAAAGTCAACACTGGCACCTCACTATTTCCATGGAGATGTGAAAAGCCTGTGCCTGGTGTAATAGTTCATGTCACTGCAAAAAAAAAATCCATACTTCCCAACCTAGAAGCACCACATGACAGAAAAATGGGAATTCTCTGCAGGCTCACCCCGAGTCCCTCAGCCCTGAGCACACTCAGCATCATTCCTGTCTCCAGCACTCTGCAGAATTGTCATTATGTTAATTAATTACACCAAATATTTCCATTAACAAGCTGATCTTCAGGAATGCAGGGAATCCTCTCGGCTGCGTCCCAGAGAGCTGCACAGTTTACAGCTGAAAACCTCCCAGAGGGGTTCCCTTGCAGGCACAGCATCTGGGTGAGAGGAAACCTTTAGTCCAGCTGTGCTGCTACCCAGAGCCCTCTGTCCTTTGAAGGAGTTTTCAGGTTTGCATCTAAACAGGTGAATTGTTGGAAGGGGAGGAAAGGGGAGCAGATTCTCTTTGCCTTTTACTGCAGAGGACACAGAAACAAACCTACTGGTGCTGCAGCATGGTGGGTCCTCCAGGTTTGGTGCCACGGGTTTGGGAGAACAATATGGATAAGAAGAGCAAGGATGAGGCACATGAGATGGGTCTCAGGGGCTCCCTGGCTTTGGGGCAAGTCCTTGGGAATGTATGAGGAGCGGCTGAGGGCACCTGATGTGTTCAGCTGGAGAAGAGGAGACTGAGGGGAGACCTCACTGCAGTTCCACCTTCCTGGGCAGGGGCAGAGGAGGGGCAGGACTGAGCTCTGCTCTGGGGGGACCAGGGACAGGACCCCAGGGAATGGCCTGGAGTGTGTCAGGGGAGGTTTAGCCTTGATCTCAGGAAAAGGTTCCTCCCCCAGAGGGTGGTTGGGCACTGACCAGGCTCCCCAGGGCAGTGGGCACAGCACCAAGGTTGATAGAGCTCCAGGAGGGTTTGGATGCTTCACAGGCACATGATGTGACTCTTGGAGAGGGTTCTGTGCAGGGCTGAGGTTGGACTCAATGATCCTTGTGGATCCCTTCCAACTCCACATTATTCTGTGATCCTGCGAAATGTCCAGGATGGATTTGCACACAGGTTCTCTCCATCCCAGTTTTGCTTGGGATGCAGCACATGCAGCAACAGCGAAGTGACCTTTCATGAAGTCATGATGTACCATGTATGCCCTTCTAAAGTGACATCATTCTCATTTTTAATTCATTTTCCCGTGTTTATAAACCCTTGGGACAGTGAGGGGCGGGACAGGGCTGCAGTGGGAAGGTGCAGCATGGACTTTACTGCCTGGTGGAACAGGGAACACACTCCCAGGGCTCGCCGCTGGCAGCTGCCATGGGACAGACACCAGCTTGTTAGACGTGAGCCCTGTTGGTTTTCTTTATGAGTCAGTTGAAGCTGGGTTTATTTTGTAGGGCTGTCAGAAGCTTGGCAGAGCTGTGGAGCCCCTGGGCATCTGCTGAAACTGATTCAGCCAACCTGTTGTTTATCTAAGGCTTTTGTTTGCTCTGCAGTGCTCTCACACTGTGGCAGGGCGGGCAAAGGGAGGTGTGAGTGTGTCTCTGTTTATTGGTACAGAATTATCAATTCTAGATTTCCTGCTGGGTTTTACAGTGGCCTATAGAATTGTTCTCTTCCTTGCCAGCCCTGGGATGGGTGGAAGCAAAGCCACTGCCTGTTTGGAAAGACACCTTTCTGCAACACAGGGAGCCCTGAGTGGCAAGTCAGTGCAGGTCCCGGCAGGGCGGGGAAGCCTTTTGCAAACTCATGGGAAAATAGTTCCCGTGTGATGTGAAGCTCATTACCAAAGTCAGTGCATGACTTTTATTGCTGATTCTACCAGATGCTTGGCTGAGCCCATTTTAATCTCTTTCAAGTGGCACGGACCTAATTGGTATCTTAGAATTCCTCTTTGCAGCAGGGGCCTGATCCAAGGCCTCCAAATCGATGAGGAGCATCCTGTCAGCTTCGGTGGATTTCAGACCTGTTTGCCAAAGAGTCCCTATGAATCCCTGCACAGACTGAGCTGAACCCTTCTCGATCGCAGCAAAGTGCCATGTCTGTGCCTTCAGAGCAGCTTTCCCAGACTAAAACCTCTCTCCCCGTTTTGGATGCTGACCCAGCTAAGTCGGAGACTGTCCCTGGAGCAATGGTGGCCAAGGCAGTGGAATTCCCTGGGCTGTGATCTCTTCCCTGGCTACAGCGATCACTGAGATAGGAAGCACAGCAAAGAAGGAGTGAGGCAGTGCGTGTCTGGAAAGGAGATGACATCTCTGAAGGTGAAGGTGATGCTATTACACAGTCTGTGGTTTAAGGAGCCACCTGACAACCATCTCACAGCTTTTGCTGATGCCATTCTGCGTGTAGGGTGAGCTCTCCCTCTGAAGAGCAGCATTAGTGAAAGGAAAGAATCAATCTCTGGCCTTCAAACCTCATAAGCTGTCTCAAAAGTTTCCTAACAGCCTAACAGCCTGAATTGCATCTGCCCACCACTTGTGGTTGTTTGCCTGGTGTACCAGGTCCACGCCTCCACCCTTCAGGAGTGGGGAGAAATGCTGGAAAAGGCGAGAAGTCCAACAGAGTGAGGTGGGGACAGAAAGCAGTGATTCCCTCTGCACTGCAAGATCTGGAAACCGTTTTGGAGGGCACAGGCTGTCACCAAGACTTCTCCCCATGTGGGAACTGATAAGTCAGGGCAGTTTGGTAGGTCTCCTTCCAGCACACAATTCCTGTGGTAATGTGAGTTTGCAACCCAGAAAGCCAGTGGTGTCCCGGGCTCATCCCACAACGTGGGCAGGAGGTGAGTGAGGTGATCGTCCCCCTCTGCTCTGTTCGGGTGAGACCCCCCTGGAGTACTGCCCACAGTCCTGGTGTCCCCAACATAACGGCTTGGAACTGCGGGTGCAAGTCCAGAGGAGGCCACGAAGATGATAAGGGGACTGGAGCACCTCCCCTATGGAGACAGGGTGAGAGAGTTTGGGCTTTTCAGCCTGGAGAGGAGAAGGTTGTGTGGAGACCTCACAGCACCTTCCAGTATCTGAAGGGGCCTACAGGGAAGCTGGAGAAGGACTGTTCATCAGGAACTGAAGTGACGGGACAAGTGGGAATGGCTTCACACTGATGTAGAGCAGGTTTAGATTAGATATTAGGAAGAAATTCTTTCCTGTGAGGGTGGGGAGGCCCTGGCACAGGTTGCCCAGAGAAGCTGTGGCTGCCCCATCCCTGGAAGTGTCCAAGGCCAGGTTGGACGGGGCTTGGAGCAACCTGGAATAGTGGAAGGTGTCCCTGCCCATGGCAGGGGTGGAATGAGATGAGCTTTACAGTCCCCACTACCCAAACCATCCCATGATTCTGTGATTCCAGCCATTCCACCTCGCACTGTCTTGTAGGATTCAGGAGGACGCTCATGTGCAGCCAGGCAACGAACATCCTGAATTTTAGCCTGAACTTCTCCTCCCTACTGTGATATTAGTCTGTATGTTTGAGGCCAGGCCTTGGGAGCTGTTCATTCATATTAAAACAAGGAAGGGAGGGACAGGAGGAAAGGCAGCACTGGGAGCACTGGTGCTCCTGCCAGGCCCAGGCAGTAGGTACTTCCCCGCACTGGCAGCAGCACAGACCTGCCTGTAAATTAATTTGTGGATCACCAGTTCTCAGCCTGCAATATGTTTTAGGAGCAACAGTTGGAATATCCAACAGTCTCACAAAACAGGTGAATAAACATCTTTAACCTTCTATTTAAGCTGGAATACAACTGGTTCTAAAGGGAAAGTCAAAATGGCACTATTCCAATCGTTGGTTGTGACTCTTTTTCTGTCTTGTTCTTCCATAAACTCTTTTGCTTGTCAGGAAAATTCCCTCCTCTCCTCCCGCTTTCCAGAGAAGCAGAAGCACAGAGCAGGGTGCACCAGCCCCGGGAATGATGCTCTGATCCCAGCTCTGCCTTTCCAGGGGTGTTTCTGCCTCCTGCATCTGAGGACGCCAT